>JAOVVB010000026.1:21400232-21413718 GCA_028570985.1 Heterobranchus longifilis
TGTTTTTGGATAGTACAATAGTACTATCCAAAAACATGCTAGTTGGTTGACTGAATATAGTCTTTCAGGGTGGATGAAAATTTACCAGACAATATTTAACGGCTATAGAACGTGTTGTATTACTGGAGTCATGGAGGTATTTTCCAGAGCATTGGCTGGGACGACACAGACCTCATGAATGGCCTCCAAGAAGTCCAAATCTTATTCAAAATCTTATGATTTTTTTTCCCTGTGGTGGTTCGCAAAGGAGGAGGTGTACAGGCCAAAACCTCACACACTGAAGGAATTGGAGGCACGGAGTCAGGAGGTTCTCAGCAATATCCAAAATGACTTCCTCCAGAGGAGGTGCATTCCACCAGTGCCTATGTTGCAATTTCAAGATTTGCTTTCGTTTTCCCATGTAATAAAGTACATGTACAATTTGTTTCAATAAATTTTTATTAGAAATATCGACTTTATTACCTATTTTTAATGCCTAGTTACTTTTCACCCACCCTGTATATAAAAATGACTGCTATTCTGAATGACAATGATGAACTTTAACAACTATATTTCTTTCACAAGGATGACCAAAATCATGGTTTCATGTTACAATTTTTATTATTTCACGAAAAAAAAAATTTGCTTTGAAATATCCAGTCATCCATTAGGTATATTGCTCATCGTGTGTTTTTGGGGGCCTGGAGCCTATTCCAGGGAACTTAGGACACAAGGCAGGGTACACCCTGGATGAGGTGCCAACTCAATGTAGGGCATAAGCACACAAACATACACACACACACACACATTAACACTCTAATGAAAATCAACTTGGAAATGCAAACCAACCTATACAGCATGTCTTTGGACTGTGGGAGGAAACAAGGTTACCCAGAGGAAACCCACATTCAAACTCCATGCACAGACTAGAAGCAAGACATAAAACCATGAACCCTGGAGGTGTAAGGTAACAATGGTAACCATAAATCAAGCCGCTATGCCACCTGCTCTGAAATACTGTATGTTGGGTCCAAACAGGAAATCAATGGGAAATTATGGCATTTATGCCATTTCTGGAAGAAACAATCGAACTTAAGTTAAGAAAAAAACTTAATTTAAGAAAAGTTTAGTTGACTATATCTTTAACAAATTACTGTAGGTTTCAGAGGTCAGACGTAATTGAGCTACCGCTCAGCCACACTCAGACAGAGAACAGCAGAGCTGAGCAACAAGCCAGGGGAGTGCATCTTCTTATATGAGGTCACAATAGACCAAAATCTAACATCTTGTTTAAACTCTGGCCAATACAAAAATGGTTATTGTTCGTACACTATCAATGACTAAAAAGTTTTCACACTGTTAACACACAGTAATTAGAAGAACCTTCCATTGACCTAATTATTAACATAGAGAATTCATGCTATGCTACACCTTAATTAAACCCCAGGCCTAGTCGCAGTTACTGAAAGAAAACCAGGGGGATTTAAAGTAAATCTGTATGTTTTAGTTAAAAGTCGGCAATGAGCAGACAACAAGGTCAAAACTGTCTGGCATTTTGTTCCCAACACACACACACATACACACGTCCTGTCAGCCTTTGTTCATTATCCCTTTGTTAAAATACGGAAGCTTGAGAACAGAGAGGAGCTCAGATCATGGCAGATGGCAGATGTGCACACGTATACTATCACACCATATATATATATACACCATCCAAACACCTGATACATATACTCACACACACAGACACACACCCAACGAGTTTTGAAACCATTTGATCAATGGCCTTGCTAATCCAGAGCAGGTGTCAGTTTTTAACCTTTAACCTTGTCTAAAACACACACACACACACACACACACACACACCTCTTGTTTCTAATGAGAGGTCCACACACATCTATCACACCTTAAAGCAATATGAAATTCCCTGTGATAAACACATCAGGACAAACTCATTCACGGCTTTGAAAACCTGCTCTGCATAGAATACTGTACCATTGTTTGTAGATGTGTGTGAGAAAAGTTGAAAGGGTATCTCTAGAGATCAGCTGTATGAGATATTTTTAGAATTTGGTCACATGGAGAAGGATTTAATATAGTTAAGAGTTACATTATCTTCACTTTGAAGAATTATCCATTATTGAAGAATTATTGAGTAGTGAAGGGATTGCCCAAAGCTCTTATCCATGGGCAAAAAAATGTTTAAAAGTATAAATTATAGGCGGCACAGTGGCATAGTGCTTAGAACTGTGGCCTTACAACAGGGTTGAGTCTCACCTTTGGGTCTGTGTGTGCAGGTTGCATGTCCTCCCTGTGCTTGGTGGGTTGTTTCGTGGTACTCTGGTTTCCTCCCACAGTCCAAAGACTTGCACATTAGGCTACTTGGCATTTCCCATAATGAGTGAGTAAATTAGTGTGTATGTGCTTGTGTCCTGTGATTGCATAAGTGGTATAGAGAATGAGAACCCTATTGTACTCTATTGTATAGTAGGGTACAATAGGGTTTCATTAATGCAAAAAAATTATACAGTGTATTGTATTCATTTACAGTATATAGCAGATGTAAATAAAATGATTTATTGTACATCTATTATACAGTCTAAATGGAGTCTGAAGAGTAGAGCATATGGTGTTTTTGCCGACCCATGCCATATATTAATTTAAAGGTACAATTTTGAATAACATTTCTTTTATCCTAAGGGATGTGCTGTGTCCCAATTATGGCTATTAATGTACAAGTTTGTCTACCTTTACAATTTACTAAGTTAGTTTAATATGACTTTTTAATGCATGACAGTGCCCTTACTGTAGCATAGAGCCTTTGTTAGCAGTAATTGGGTCAGGTACTTAGCTTAACGCCTCTAGCAGCTTTATGCCTGTCTAGTGCATTAGTTTAAGAAAAAAGGCTGAATTTTTGGAGGCTGATGATAAAAGCTCAAATTGAACTAAAATGTCCCAGTCGAGCACTCAAACCTGCCAAATGCTTAAAGGCTGACTATCCCAAGATGAAGCTAAGAGTTATGCTAGTCATTCATCCAGTGTCCTACATTTGTCTAAGTCTGTATCACTGCCAAGGAGCAGAGCTACTGGGATCAGGTCCCACGCTAAAATGTTAATTAGATTTTTATAATACTGAGTATAAGTAAACAGATTTTACACTCAATTTTTGTATTGAAGAATTGTACTGAAGATTAGCAAATAAGTCTTAGGTATTCTTGATGGTTCTTTTTCAATGCCTTCCCATGAAATTTGTTCTCGTTACTGTGACTACTAGATTTTATTTTGGCATCTATTATGAAAAAGCAATATCAAAATATTACTAAAATATCACATTTTGAATCAAACCAGAAAACTCTATAGTGTGGTCGTTAGTTAAACATCAGTTAGGCAGCACATATTGAATTAAACATACTGTAGCATAATTGAGTTTAATAATAAGACAACAATCATACCATGCTGTACAACATAATATTATACATTTATTCAGTTTGTCATAAACATTTCCATCTCAGTTAGTCACTCACTAACAAGAGGTGAAAACCTATTAATACTGTATGTAAAACGATAGAGACCGAAATAAGAAAGTCATCATTTAAGACAAGTCAAATTATTGGCCTACACCAAGCAAATAAAAACAACAAAGGATATTTGAAATAACTGGAACTGGGTTAAGAACTGTCCAGCACATTATTACTGCATTATTAACTCCAGCAGGATCCTGCTGACGCATCAACTTTGTGGAAGTGGAAATTGGGTCAGGAGAACAATCAAATAAATTGAGATCATTTGGCAAAGTTGCAGTAGAAACAAGAGCAGTTCCACATGCACAAATGATTAATCAGAAACAAATGCTTCGGTGTGCTAGGGAGCATAAAGATTGGTCTTTGGAGCAATGGGAAAAGGTCAGTGGCTTGATGAGTTCAGACTGACCCTATTATAGTGCATCAGGGTAGGAAGGAAAGTGCATAGTGCAAAGTGGCCACTGTACAAGCTTCTGAAGGAAATATTATGACCTAGGGTTGCTTCAGTCAGTCAGTTCAATAGCATTACGTGGCAATAAAATCAAGTCTACTGAATGACAAGGTTATCATCAGGTTATCTATGGATTCTTTTTTCTTTCCTGATAGCATGGGCCTTATTCTTGTGCATGTAAAAGGCTGATGTGTTAATTCAATGTTTCCTGTCATTGTGTCTCAATGAATCTAGATAAGCAGCAATGAAAAGTGTGTCCTGTTTAGGTGTTAGGGAAGACTTTACTTAGTGTATAGACCCCACTGTTGTGTATTACTTAACTGAAGCTAGAAACCATGAAGTACTATTAAACTAACAATCATCCATTATGGCCAGCTATGGTGCACAAGACACTTGCAGCTCTACCATTAGTCTCAGACTGTTATGTAGATAACTTTTTGTGATGCACATGAGGTCTGGTGTGTACCAGGAGTAATAATGATGGCTGTAGGACAGCAGTATTTATTGCACACTCCTGTGTGGACAAGAATGTATCCAGGTGATAATCCCTATCTATGGTTAGAGTCACCACATCAAGAGCTGTATATGCCATGATTACACTAATATGGAAAACTCATCTGTACAAGGGTACATGTAATCGGAAATAAGCACACATATTAATCAAAAACAGTAATGTAAAGGATATAAATGTAGTGGCAGTTTTGCAGGACGGTTATATCTTATCTTTATTTTATTACACAGTTTATCACACTTTAAACTAAGCACTATATGCACTGCTGTGCCTTTCAGACAATCAAAAGGATTGTCATTTCATTTCTCCCAAGCCCATATAAAAAAAACTTTATTCTGATGGTGGTACTCAGGGTAGCAAAATTCCGCAATGTTCATTGGCCAGGTTGACTTTGGGCATCAAGTTAGTCATGCAAGAAATATATCCGTCATCATGTATGATTATCCAAATTGGCTGGCGGTCTCTAATTGTCAATGTGGTCCATTTAGGTGGATTTTTAAAACTCCTCTGCATTGCATACCTTATAAAATTCACCGACCTCAGAATATTTAGTGGAGGCCATAGTTGCACACACATGCGTGCTGTAGGCGATGGCAGCCTTTACATCGATGGCATTTAAAGTAAGTGCAGAACACTATAAAAAGAGCGTGTGTGAGAGAGAGGGAGAGAAAGAGATCTGGGACAGCAATCATTTTGTGAGTGGGATGTGAGCAATGCTGTAAAAGTGCTGTGTTTGAAACCTGTAGAATATATTTTTGAGGTTGGCCACTGAGGCAGTGCTTCTCTCCCCAGGCTATTAACCTCTGTGTAATTCTGTAATTTAATAACAGGGCTATGAAGTTACTACACACACACACACACACACATGCTTATTATCCTTGTAAGGACCTTTCATTAATGCAACTAATTAATGCTATGGTACTTCTAAAACCAAACCAAACCTAAATATCAGTAACAAAAAGCATTAAAAATTAAAGTAACAAACAAACATTGCAAAATGGGCAGTTTTGACCATTCAACTTCTGAGGACATTTACAGTAGCTGGTCCCCACAAGGTCAGAACTCTTGTATATTCCTGTATAAAGCAACATTTACCATCCCAATTTGAGCTCCATCATATAAAAACCTCTCACTTCCCCACCCAACACAAACACACACAACAAAATTTTGCTAACCTTAACCACAAAGATTAAGCTTACTTAAAATATAAAATTATAGTGTGATTCTGGCTCATTACAAGCAAACGATAATAAAAGTTTGTCTTGAAGTTGGTGGAATGTTCATATGGCTTTTAAAAAGAGTTAAAATCCTGCCAGAATTTTAGGTCAGCAAGTTTATGTTTATATGGTGAATTATGGTTTCCATCCAAAGACATTCACGTTGGTTTTTTTTTTTTTTTAGGTTTTTTTTTTATTTTTTATATCTTTTTAAACATCTTATTACTTAATGCCAGTTTATTGGAATATAAAAAACAATCTTATTAATTATTAATGTTTTGTTGTATTTAAAAGGGGTAAATTTGACATTGACATTACTCTCAAATGTATTGTCATACATCTAAGGAAAAAACTTGGTAGCACTAAAAATACACTGTGATTATTCTTAGCATCAAGCAAAGAAATAACTTAACAAATCTTAACTTCTAAAATAGTAAATAAAAGTGAACTGTGCATGTTTTTCTCTGGTGAGGACATGCACATTTACATTGTTTAAGCACAGAAATATTAGAAATTATTAGTATATTGCCAAATTATCTGCTAACTCATCTGGGTAATTATTATATAAATGATTATTGGATGAAACTCTTCCAGATGAAAGTAGCTAAAGCACACTCAAATAGTACCTAAAGGCCATAAAGCTACTGTACAGTATGGACTAATTTGTTTGAGTGTGGTGACCATTTGCATATGAAAATGGAGAAGAAATTTTCTGAAGTCACCAGAACATAAAATAGATCATAATAGAGTTATATCACTGCGGTGGATTGGCACCACGTCCAGGGTGTACCCCGCCTCGTGCCCTAAGTCTCCTGGGATAGGCTCCAGGTGCCCGCGACCCTATATACAGGATAAAGCGGTATAGATGATAAGTGACTGAGTGAGAGTTATATCAGATTGTGTATATGTACAGTATGGTGTATTCGTTATAGGATGAAGAGGCTCCAATGATTTACATATTTACAAAATGTTAAAGATTTTATTAAAAATGCAGACAGAAAGTAGATTGGTATAAAGTAGAAGAACAGACATGCAGGGAAGAGTGAGTGCTTGAATAACTTACATCTGTTATGTGTAAATCGAAATAAGAAGAACCACTGCATGAAGAAACGTACATGTGGGACAGTGATGATCAGTGATTAGTCATTAGGCACAACTGTGATCAGGGGTTGGTCAAATGGAGCAATGGCGACCAGTGATTGATTGTTAGGAGAAATTATAATCAATGATTCAGAATATGATAAAGATGCACTCTGAGCTCATGGAACCAGCAGGTTTGATGTGATCTGGAGAGCCATATAAAGGGCAGAACAGTTGCTAAAGCCCACCTGAAAACGTTAGACTATATAGTTATACACATAAGTATAAGACACGCAAGATTGGATAAAAATATAAGCATGGTGGTATTTGGATGTTAGTGTTGGATGTTGATAATATTATAATCTAAGGACTTGGGTTGGATTATAGCAACCAGAACCCAGAAGTTGAAAGGCCACATGTATTGATCATACAGTATAAGTAAGAACACTGGGTTGTGCTGTATGTAAGTGTGAGCTTTACAATGCTTAATCGCCTGTATTTTAATAGTACTGTTATACCTCATTTTTATTTAATCTGACCTATCTTGTAACACTATGTTGTGGCATTAAGGAATTCCACCTTTAGGCTGCCAGTCATACACTTGTTAAGCCATTAACAACTCGTTAGCTCCTACAGCCTGTTAGTCCATGCTCTGAAAGTGATCAGTGCTGCTGTTGGGTTAACACCTCAGAGGCTGAGGTTGATGTAACATCCACCCAGAAGTCTTTGGTTACACACTACACACGGCACTGGAGTTTTTTTTTTTTCCACCCAGGCAGGATAGGGGCATCCAACAGGGCCCAGAGGCTAGGCCGTTAAGATCCTGTAACACGTTAGCAAAACACCAGCTGGAAATAGATGGGAAGCATAACACCCCCAGACAGCTGTGAAGACAAGCAGATGCAAGGAGAGGGAAAAGGGAGAGAGAATATGGACTAGGGTCTGATTAGAAAGAAAGAAAAAAAGAAAGAGACATAAAAATATGGAGAGATAGAGAGAGAGAGCATTAAAAGAAATGAGTCCAAGAAAAGGGATTAATACTATCAGAGGTATCATTTTATCTCAATCACATGTAGTCTTACACGCACACATTAAAATAAAAAAGGTGTAAATGTAAAATTTGAAAACATGTGACACAGGGCCTGAAATCTATTACTCAGGTATTTGGGTCAAATTTGTTATCACAGTGCTGAATTCACATTTTTCCCTTTAAAACAGCAAAGTAGAGTCAAGGGTACAGAGCCCCTGGAGCTGAGAGGGCAAAGAGTGGCAGCATGGCAGTGTTGGGATTTGAACTCTCCACCTTCCAATTAGTAATCCAGAGTCCCGGCCATTGAGCCATTACTGCCTAGTTAATATAACTGATGAACTTGGGGCATTTTCACATTAGGGACCTGGGATCGTTTCAGAGAACACTTGACCCCAAAGTCTGGTTCATTTTGATCAGTGAGACACACCAAATTCAACCTGTGTCTTTGCTACTTGTTCATTGATTCTTTTTTGCACCTGCAGTGCAATTTATTTCGCCTGAAAACCACTATGGGAACGGTGATTGTAAGTGCAAATTATTATGAGTGAAAGGCATGTATTACATTTTTGGAAGATAAATGATACCATTTACTTGGTGTCTCAAAGCAATTTTACGAAACCAAAAATCTTCTCAATAATATTACAAATGCCACAGTTGCGTATTAGAAATTCACTGTACGTTTGCAGCTCCAGTGCAGACACCATGTTACGGAGCTTTTGACATTTAACTTTAACAAAATGCACACTAACGTTCACATTATATTATTCTTATGCTGTATTTTTTTTTTTTCAATCCAGCTCAACACTTTTAATGGCTGTTAAAGGTTCCATATTTTTTTATTGCTTTAACAAGTTAACATACAGTACGTCTCAGAGGTGTGTGCTAATGGTCCGGGTGAAATATTACTCAGATAATGCATTTTTTTTATATCTCAAACTCTCAAACATTTATTTCTCTCCTCTTTCAAACACACCATTTCTGTGTCTACATACTGTAAATGAGCTCCTGCTGAGTCAGACCTCTCCAGAGAACAGCAGATCTGAGAAGATCTGAGCAACAAGCCATGGGAGGGGTACTTATTATATGAGGTCATTAGAAGGACAATCTAATTGGCTTGATTAAATCCTATCCAATGCAAAAAATGAGAAAAAACGTCAAACAGCAGGAAATTCTTTTAGTTCATTAGTCTTTTAGTCTTAGTTCATACACACACACACACACACACACACACACACACACACACACACACTGGAGACCCTGTATGTTTAAAAATTGCCTAAAAAGTTACTTTTGTATAATAGGTCCCTTTTAAATTCCATTTTCGACTTATAGAAGTCTCTTCGAGAAATTAACATTCGTCAAATTTGGACCAAAAAATTAGACATTTCTTTTGCACTTGGTGTCATTCATGCAATTATTGCGTGGTTGTGCAAAAAATGCACTTATTAATGAGGATCCTTGGTAAATCAGCATCTTATTTGTTGTGTCTACATTGCATCCTTTCTTTTATATCTTCGCTTCCATTTCCTATTTGGTTGAACATCATGACTCGAGTGCTAAAACCTTAACAGTGCAGTGTTGTTGCTATTGTTGCAAATGTTTATCTCGAGAAATGCCACACAGTGAGCATGTGAGCACATGAAATTTGATTTAACTGGTGAAAACCGAGTTGCATGTCAGTAAGGTTTGACCGTAATTGGATTTGGAATCCTGAATGTGGCGAATCTGATTGAAAAACTTTAAACCGAAGAAAATCTTAGCCGCTTAAATTGGATATGCTAACAAATCAGATTTGAGCTGAACAAAGTTGTCATCTGTCTTTCACTCTCTCTGTCTCTCTCACACACACACGCACACACACACACCCTTCTAGTAACTCTTGTAGCTGTCAGACCCCTTCCCCATGTGGTGCTGATTGATGACTTCATGGGGGAATTAACATGACACCCTGTGTGGAATTTCACCAACTGCTACTTGTGTGAAACCCTGTCCTCCCTAACAAACCTCCCAATACTGATATCTTCTGTTCATTTTGTTTTCCCTTTTATTTACTCTTCTTTCACTCTTTTAGGCTCCCTCCTTTTTTTTCCTGACACATTTTCATCTTTATTGATCAAAAAAATTAGTTTAACCTTGTCTTCATTCAGTATACTCGTTCTGGTTGTCTAAATATCTGCACCTTTTCACTCCTCATATACCATGAATTGCCTCTTTTTCCAGCTCCATGTGTATGTAATTTTTGCACACACACACACACACACACACAGACACACACACACACACACATGGTGAGCAGATTGTGCGTGCAGGACTTTCACAGGAAGGCAGAAACACTGTGCTATAGTCCAGCTGGGGAGCTCCTTTAAGAATTCCCATGAGGAATACTAAGTATTGACCAGTCTTGACTGGTTATTGACTACAAGCTTTCTGTTTAACTTGGAACTTATAGAACCCTGATCTTTTGATATATACCAAATTGTCAGCCAGTGGTCACAAACATACTGTATCAATGGCCCGAACCTACCAGTGAAACATCGCCTATCCTATGCTTAAAAGGTTCAGAACTGGACAGCAGTGCAATTTATTTCCGAGAAGTTCTTCTTTTGTAGATCATAAGGTTCAAATGCCATGGGGAGGGCTGCTCTGATCTCTGATCTGAAATGTGATTTGAATGTTTTTTATTACCAGTCTAAGAGATTCTAAAGCACTTTGGGAAACAGCACTGGTACATATGCACAAAGCCTAAAGATGTACTGCGTCAGCTCTTTTTACTACTAGAGTAAATCAAATGCTAATCTTATGACATGGATTATAGAGCTGTGCAATACTGTTCCAGATTGCATTTTGAGTGTGCCGCATATCTTGGATGTATTCATTAGAAACAGACCATCTCGTCCGGTCACTTTGATGTTTTCCTTTCTTTGTTTGTAGTGTTTAGATTCACAGATGTGCAATCAGCACAAATATTGCCTATTTGACTTTTTTGATAGCATGGCGGTACACACGAAGATCGTTTAAGATCGACGTTGGAGGCCATGTTACCAAAACATTTACAGAACTCAGAGACTCGCAACTACAGAGAGCATCTGAACATGAGAGTGCCGTCATTCGCTTTATCTTCCTGACCAAACTTAAAGGCATGTCCTTCATTATGCTGGGAATCAACTTGTATTTTCAAACCCTTACGGGGACCAAAGTTATTAACAACCTACAGTACAAGAAAGAGCAGCACATTGTACAATTATTAAATACAAGCAGATGGCAAGGACTGGATAAATGTCCGTACTGAGGCATAGAAGGTGCCCTAAAAATCACGGTTTTCAAAATTGCTCAGTTTAGCAGTGAACCCACATCTCTCGTTTCATACTGTATGTGCTACTGGTGTGAAAGCGCCATTTCAAACATGAAAACCTGTGTCAATAAAACGTGGAATGCTGAAGCTGGCCCAGTTACCCTTACAACACTCTGTCACTCACTCACATACTCTATACCGCTTATCCTGTCATGGGAGGTCTGAAGCCTATCCCATGGGGGCTAGGGGCATTAGGGGTGCCAGTCCATCACAGAGCACACCAGCACACCGGGCAGTTGAGAAACGCCAATCTGCCTACTCTGCATGTCTTTGGATTGTGGGAGAAAACCTGCACGAAACCCACCGAGCACAGAGAGTACATGTAAACTTCATGCACACAGACCTGTGGTGAGAATCGAACCCTTGATCCTGGAGATACAGCACAAGGCCATAGTGCTAATCACTACCAATGAAACTGCATATGTCTTTATTTTTTTTTTCCCAAACCCATTCTATAAAATACTTTGTGGCATAACTTCAAGTTGCATGGTCATGACATCATTGTATATTCTGATATCTAATAAAGTTGACAGAACATAAAGAAATTTCACTAGGCGTTTATGTGAAAGTAGAGATTGCACATAAAACAAGTGCGGCCGCTTGAGTTGGTGTAAATTACAACGCTTGTTAAATCAGAATGGATATCTGTTAGGTGTGGGGGGAAAAATCACCAAAACATTCCAAACCATGTTCATTCTAAATTGACTTTTAGGCGCCATCTCTAAACAACTGCTGTTTGGGAAGAAGCCCATCCTGGAAGTGATCCACAAAATCCAGCTTCTTAAATTTGCCAATTGTCACTGGCACTATAACTAAAATTGGGCTTTATAGTCAGATGAAATTGATAAAAATCGAACATTCTGGCAGTGCACTTAAACTAGAGACTGCACATAAGGACACATTCCTAAACTTACCACGAATTATGAATGTGGATCATTTATGAATGTGGACCATTTATTATGGCTGTTTTGTGGCTTGGGGTCCAGGTGGCATCATGAATTCTGCGCAATTCAGGGCATTTTAGCCCAAAACCTGGTTGCATCTATCAATAGTTTAAGACCTGACCTGGATGTTTTTGAAAAGAAACGAGTCAAAACTTACATGTCCGACCTTGACCTGTGGTTTGATCAACGTGTAGGTGCGCAGGGTGTCTGGAGCCTTTCCCATGAAGCTACATGAGGCAAAGTACACCATGCATGGGGTGTCAACCCATGGCAGGGCACAAGCGCACACACTTATATACCCAATCACACACTACATACAATTTGGCAACAATAACCATCGCATGTCTTTGTACTCTGGGAGGAAACTGAGTACTTGGAGAACCACATAAAGGACTGCATGTGAGACTCATATTCTCAAAAGTGGAGTTAAACGAAGGAATATTTTGAGTAATTTGTTAAAGAACAAATGAGGACATAAAAATATCAGTACAAAATATCATTGATCATAAAATCATACTGACCACATAACAGGCAAGAGTTATTGCATTATAAACTATAAAAGCCTGTCATGTTTTTAAAATGTGAATGTGTTTTAGATTTATTTAATTTTTAGATTTTTTGCAATTTGGTTAAAGCTCTTTTCTTCATTTATGTATTCACAAAGTCATTCATTCATTCATTCATCTTCCGTAAGAATGCTTAATCCTGGATTTCAGACACAGTCCGAATGGGGGTCTAGTCTATCGTAGGGCACCATGTACTGTACTTAGGTTTAAGTTTAAGATTCAACTGAGGACGCTTACAAATTTGTTTAGAGTATCTGTTGATTTAAGATGGGTTGAGGGCAAAGTGTGAGACTTTAGTAACAAGCTCATCTCACACTCCATTGATATTCGGTAACTGTTCTTATAGCTAATGTACTTAGTTCTAAATGTAGCGCATTTTGTCCCAGTACATGCTTGTGGATTTTTAATTTGTTTAATGACACTTGTAAATGTCGCTACTGCTTTTACCCTTGAGGCATGGACACATACACACACACACACACACAGAAGAGAAAGGCAGAGAGTGAGAGAGAGAGAAAGTGGCGATGTTTTGTCTGAGAAAACAATATTTCCCTTTTAAATATTAATAACACAATAAGCGCACAGGCCAGAGTAATAAGAAAACACTTAATAGACACTAGAGGTACTTGGAGGGTCATGCTCTATTCTCTCTAAGGACACAATCGGAGACAGAAGACGTTTAGATTTGTTTATTAAAGTCTAAATCCATTTAGCTTTAAAGGTAATTTACTATTTGCATGACTGTGCTCTATACCACAAGATCAGTGGCGGCTGCTAGCTTTTGAAACAGGGGAAGCTCATATTAGGCCTTCATCATAAAATTCATTATGTTATA
>JAOVVB010000026.1:21427081-21437290 GCA_028570985.1 Heterobranchus longifilis
TTTATATAGCGCTTTTAACAATGGTCATTGTCTCAAAGCAGCTTCACAAAAATGAAAGAAATTCATAAAAAAAATTTATAATAATTAATAAAAAAATATATATATATAATAAAATAATAATAATAAAATAATAATAATAATAATAATAATAATAATAATAATAATAATAATAATAAATTGTGTATGTGTGAGAAAAAAACACATTTGGGGGCTCTTATTTTCTGTATGTAAAATTGGGAAGTTCAGAGACGAACAGTAGGTTTTTGGACAGTTATATGTTTTTCTGTTTCAGATTGAAACTATGGATTTTCAAGGGTACTTAGCTATTGCTTAAAACTTTGCCTGGATAAGTGTTCATAGTGTCTACTTGAAAGGTTGAATAGTTATGGTTGGATGGTTACAGGAATTATCTTCTACTTGAAACAGTGGATAATTTAGGGTTTTAATTTAAACTTAGAACTTTAAGGATTTAAGGTTTCTTAGAGTCTGCTGGCAGCATTGGTTAGCTAAGGATTTTTAGTTTTGACCATTAACATTGTTTATTTAAATGTTCATAGCTTCAAACCTTGGTTAGTTGAAGTGTCCTAACTTTTGCTTGCAACATTGCATAGATAAGGGTTCTTTAGTTTGAATTGAAACTTCAAATAGATACAGGTTCTTGACTTCTTCTTGAAATATTGTGTAAAGTTTCTACAAGAAACTTTGGTTAGTTAACAAATCTTTTCTTAGGTTTACATACAAGTGAGGGTAGATAAGCTTCCTTGTAATCAAGGACAGTCGGTTATAGGTTAGGGCAGTTAAGGGCCCTTCATTTCTACTTTAGATCGTTTTCAGCATTTTTAGCTTCTACTTGAAATGTTGCATAATTAAGGTTTGTATTGTATGTGTAGTTCTACTGTAAGTTCCAATTAGAAAACTTGGACATATAATTAATGTTGTCAAATAGTTTAATAGTTGTACTATCTTTTGATATCTAATATGCTTATTCAAAGGTATCTAAACCTGATGTGAGGTCTAATGTATTGTATATTACCAATACGTTGTTTGCAGTTATTGCTCATGAAACATGAATGTAACATGTAGCCAAATACATACATACATACATACAATTATCATTATCATTATTATTATCATTATTGTTATTATTATTATTATTGTTATTATTGTTGTTGTTGTTGTTGTTGTTGATTATTATTCATTGTTGTTAAATAAATAATGTCGAAATAGTGAAAAAAGTTATATGTTGTTGTTTGCCTTAGTTTGTATTTGCCTAATATTTTATGTCTTTACATAAAACATACTCTATCTATCTATCTATCTATCTATCTGTCTATCTATCTATCTATCTACATATATACAGTATATACATACATACACACATATGTACATACCCAGTTTTATTGCAGAGTAAAAGAAAGGAAGAAGACTCATATGAGACAGGAGCAATCATATTTGGTTTTATTCTATTAGATAACTAATTTGCTTCATTTGTCATTTACATAAGTGTACCATCATAACAACTATATGAAATTTGTCACATTTATTGATCCACAATGCATTGAAGAATATGGGCTAAGTACAATTAACATTCATCCCCATTATGGGAGCAGGGACTGAAAGAGTGAATTCCCCCTTGAGAATCCCCCCTGACATCTTCGTCGAAACATATGGCCTCTTAAGAGTGTCTCTTTGTCTATCGAAAGCAGGGTTTTAACGACATGTTAAAAGTTTTGGCTTGTCAAACACAACCTCACATCTAGTATTGTCACTGATTAGATATGCAGTACCCACAGTCAACAATGTTTTTAGATTGTTGTTGTATTATCCTGTAAATGCATAGAATGGTATAATAATACAGGAGATGGAGAGTGTATGATAGGTTCTAAAACAGAATTTATTATCCTACTAACATATAGCATGTGTAGCTTGTGAATGTTCAAGCCAACTTCTGTTTAACTTTAACCTGCATGTAGTTTTATTTTCAATAAAGGTGTTCAATAATAATGTCCTATAACCATCATGACCATCTTCTCTTGTTAAAAGACCCAATAAAATGTAGAAAGCATACATACAACTTACATTTTTATTTTTTTGTACAGATCAGACGTAAAGGAAAAGAACAGAGCAAAGCAATGCAAAATGGAAATTCATGAATGTAGCTCAAAGACACCTGACGTAGTCCACAGGCACTTTGTGGTGCTGGATACTCTTTGAGTGTACTAATTCAATCAGTTTAAGTGCTACAAAAGTAAACCATCTTTATAAAATTCTGCTTTGAAAAGGTAATTCTATCAAGGAAGGAAACTATGTTTTTTCTATAAAAGAACAGAACTGGATAAAAATAGAACTGAACACGAGATAGGACAAAGTTAGCTAGCGCAACACATTTTGCATATGGATATCAATCACTAGGCTTGTGTACATTCTATACTCATCCTTGGGTGATAAATGGAAGTAAAAGCTGGTTATTGAGTGAAGACTGTACACTAAGATGCTGAATATAGAAGTGCTTCGTTGTGCCATTGGAGCAGTTCATAGAGGAAAATCCATGTTAGGTTCTGTTCGCTGTACTTTGATACAAGGAACACTTTCTTATCCACTCAATCACTTTTTTTTTTATTGGTATGAAAATATCAGTACTCTGGAGACTAAACTGAAGAAACATCATGTCCTGCAAAACTGACGAGCTTCTCGTTTTATTCCTCTGTTCATGCAAAGATGACAGCTGTCCTCTGTCATCTTCTGTGTTTCCAGAGAAAACGATCAAGAAAGAAAAAAAAAGACAATATAGCGACTTGTCTTTCTTTTTCACCTGGAAGTGCTTTCAACAAAACGGCAGAGCAGAGCTCCGTGAGTGAGGCGATAGAGCCATAAAGCGCATTACACTCCAACACAGCGGCTAGCTGCAGAGGCCAATGATACGCTCCATAGAATGATTTAATGGAAAGCACCCAGCTGAGTGAGGAGGACGGCTGTGAACTATAATGCGCAAGAACAGACTCTCTTTTGCTCTGCCAGACAGGAGGTGAATACTGAGTTCGGCTTATCATGCCAAGCTGAAGCTCGTATTAGCCAAGTGAAGCGATACAAAGGAGCGAAGCAATAAGGCAATGGTACACACCAGGTTCTGTCAAACTAACATCCAAACGTATGGGCATCTTTCAGCTGCTCCAAGCCCAATGCTACAGAAAGAAGTCAATGTACAGTCATTCAGTATGCAGTACTTTTAATGTCAGCTATTTACATTAGATAAGCCTGAGTAAAATAGAAGAAGAAAAAAATTGTTAATACTGTGCTAGTTAAACAAAGTTTGATCAATACTATAGTGGTTATTTATTGCAGTTTGAATCCCGCCGCCATTCCTCAGTTTGTGCCCAGTGACCTGAGAGTGATGCGCTAGATTACAAGCTCCCATTCTGGAATGTGGAGTAAACTAGAAAGCCATGCAGGAGACACGGTAAAACTATATATGTGTATGTGTGTGTGTACGCGATGCAGTAACATGCCGCTACCGCTCGTTAGGTTAATGAAGGAAGGATGTAATCCATGAGGAAACAAGCAGATGAAATTGGTTGGCTTTGGTTGTTCTTTTGTGGTGTGTGGATGGCATGGGAGTGCTTGCCACACATTCACACTGTTCATTCTCGAGAATTTCTTTCCCAAGCTTCTTCATGCACCATCAGGTTACCTTGAAGTAATTTAACAATATGTTTGACATTTTTATTCACTCGTTGAGCTAAAGTCGAAATGCACATGGAATTAAATTACTGTAGTTGTTTGGGGCTGCAATTCATCAACACAAATTCCTCTTTTGCGCTGTTTTCAATTCTATTTTTTTTGTGGTGTTTTAGCTGGCCACTTTCACTCATAATCAATCCACTAATTAGATGTTTAGGAAGCCGGACAAATACAGAGGAAGAATTCTACATTAAACTTAATATTTCTCCAGAGAAACCTTCTGTCCACATAGAACAGTAAAGGGGGCCCCGTAAGGGACAAGACGTAGAACTGTGCTGGTTAGACGCATTTTTTAACAGCATTATCACTAGCACACTGATAAAGCACTTACAGCCAGTCATAAACACTCATAGTCAAATGATGCTGAGCTGGCCATGGAACACAACCACATTAAAGCATCTAATGGACCTCAGTTTACCACATGTGGCCCACTCACCAACCACGGCATGAATCATTTACCCATGGTTCTCAAAGCCGGGTTAGTCAGCCTTGGGGTGAAACTGAGAGAGGTAAATGATGAACAGAAGTCTAAAGATGAATCACCGAATATTGAGTCTGGGAATTACACTGGTGATGTGTACAGTATGTGTAAGAAAGGAGAAGGTGATGTATTAAGCCGACTCCCTCTGCTGTTCCACAACTGCATCCAACTGACCCGGTATAGTTTGCTCTCAGTGAAAAGAGAAACATACAACTCAGCACTGTAACATAACTCTAAGTGGAAGTGAGGTAATAGTGGAGGGAATACGATGCACTTACAATATAAGTGGTGGAAACAGGAATTGTATGGGTATAAAGAGAGAGAGAGAGAGAGAGAGAGAGAGAGAAAATACTAAGTATAGATGTGAGTCATTACAAACATGAAAGGTCAGTAAATGTCACTTTTTCAAGATGTCGCCTACACTTGCTGCTACAGAATTAGCTTCGCTTCACAAACCACCATTAGGGATGAAAACAGCACCAGTAACAGGCTTGGACTTAAAGGGCAACCTTTCAAGTCTCTGTACTGTACACTACTTTGAAAGAAGGAATCTGCTTTTTAATCCTATTTCCTATGCAGGGGTAACAATAAAGAATAATACAAACAACATGGGCAAAGTAAGTTAGTGCGATTGAGGCATTCTTGTGGAGTCCATATATGGCCTACAGGTGACATAGGTCCAGATCTACATCTCTCAGTCTTCTAAAAGTTTGGTGGGATCAGATCATCAGTCTGAAAAACAGAACTGCTTTCCTTTCTGTAAAAGTGTCTTTTAAAGATGAAGTGGCATTGCTTGGATTGGGAACTCCAGTTCTTTTGAGTTGACTACTTTATGAATTAGTTTGTTAGGGGGGAGAAATGCATGGTCTACATACATACAGTATATTTTGGAGTATACATCATTTATAATACATTGACGGACGCTATAAGGCCATTTAGATTTGGTTGGTGGCATTAAAAGGGCTGTATTGTTAGATACCAGTGACAGCTGCTGGTATGATTTGAACTGGATTTCAGCCTGTGATGTCTTGACCTTGAAGCATGTCGAATATATGATGCCATTTTTGTAGAACTGAAGCTTGTGGTCCAAAACATCTGACTGCTGAAGTTATCCAAGCCCACAGGACCCAGTGCATCAGAGAAATGTCCATACTGGGTTTTATAGAAGCTGACGGCCACAGTTAGCTAATGACCACCAGAACAAAATGCCACTTTTCTCCTCACGCTTCCCACCACTTTGCTCTCAATGGAACTTCTTCTCCTTCATCTGCCTGATAGTGTCACTTCCTTCAGGTGTTCCATTCATGCCTGTGATGGCGGAGAGTCCGACTGAGCCCCTCCATCCACCCTCACCACTGAAAAGAGAATGGGGGGGGGGAAAGAGAGTTGTTGTTTTTTTTTTGTTGTTTTGGACAAAGATAAAAGGTTCTGCAATCTTACTATATTTTGTTGTATTATACAAGCATCAATCTTATACCATTATCATAATGCACACATTATGGTTTTTGAAGTCTAGCTTCCACAACAAAGCACATTAGCTTCTACATCAAACATACATAATTTTTCTGCAAATTAGGTGAAAATATAATAGCATTTTTTTTTTTTCATAATGTGACACCCAGATTTTCACTTTTGGGTTTTCATCCCAAACATACAGTTAGGCTAAAATGGTATTATGAAATCGTACTAGATAAAGGGTTATTTACAATTGTTTTTTATAATTATTGGTGTCTAGCACCATGAAAAACTTCTCTGAACTTACTGAAACCTTCTGTTGTGGATAACAGCCTTGATACAGTATTTTAAATTACTGACAAAGAGACAGACCAAAAGATGCTTTAGGTTTTTATTTATTATTATTTTTCCATTTTCTTCTAGAAGAATACTCTAGAGCAGAGGTTTCGAACCCTGGTCCTGGATGACCTGCTCTGCACATTTTAGTGTTTTTCCTGTTTTATCACACACACACACACACACACACACACACACACACTTCAATTTAGCAAATGCTGTTTAATAGTGAATTAATTGAATCAGGTGCGCTAGATGCTTGGAAAACTCTAAAATGTGCAGGGCAGGTAGTCCTCAAGGTCCAGAATTTGGGAGAAATTACATGCAAAGGCAGAGGTGCCAGGTGTTAATAAATTTATACAGCTCAACTATTTCTAATAACTGCAAAAAAAAAAACAACTCTGGCAAAGGAAGACATTTGTCTTCTGTGTCTCAGTCAAAAGTCCACATGCAATTCGCAAACCTGGTCAAAAACCATAACCTGGTAGTCTTAGTGAATTTAAAATCCCCCTTTCCTTCTCCTAATTTTTACAACATGGCTTATAGCGGAAATTCTTCTGTACATCATTGATACATTGTCTGCACTTACATTTTCTCTTATTCAAATTTATATCATGTAGTCTACATTTTCACAAACTCACAAATTTTTTTTTCTAAGCTGCTCAAACTTGTCCAAAAAATGCCACCTACGTACAGGCATGCTGTTTTTCCCCCACCCATAACGTAAGTGCAATTTGGCACAAAAAACCCAATCCTGGCAATGCTGTGTGAAGGATTACACTTACAGATTCATTTATTTTTTTTCACACTCACAAAACCATGCCAATGTCAGAAGATGTTCAGATCTAGACATTGCATTTAGATTTCTTTGATCAATATTGAGAAATACTGATGAGATAATCTAACATGTAACAATGTGCCTTTTGATTTCAGTTTGTGTTTAATGAGAGTGCTGGAGAAGAATATCTCATGATTTTTAGCTTAACAGTCTATTCAGCAATCACCTAATGGGGGCTCTCTCGAGCTGGATGCTCAGCCTCGCCCTCCCCCCATGCTCTTTTAACTGCAATCATTACTACATTCAGTACGACACACAAATGCCCCATTTTCCCACTAAACCCTTCAATCTGCTGTCAAGTGTGGGGAGCCATGGAAACGATTCCAGAATGCAGAGAGCGCTCTTTGAATTCTTTGCTTCCATTTTTGTGTCTGAATCGCGGTCGCGCCATGCCGATGCCATGGTACAACAGCGTTCAGCCTTACAACGCCTGTTTACTTATCCCTTTTTTTGGCCTGTCAGTGTGTGACATCATAAGTATCTCTCCACTGCATCTTTCCCCTAATGTGAGAAACAAGCAGTAATTCGCAGTTTCCCCCGTGCAGCTCAGACTGTACATTAGCATATCTGTCCAAATGTTGCACATCTTGTTTTGAGGTTTTGCTTGCTGTGAGGGTTCAAATGACTGATGCATTATAGCAAGGATGGTTAAAATGTCTCGTTCATTAAGACTTGTTGGTATTTTTATTAAGGCATTTTCACTCTTAGGGCTCTATTTTAGTGCAGAGCACTAGCCTGAGAGACCAGGTCACGCAGATTATGAATACTGGCTATCACTTTTACAGTTGCTCATAAGGAAAGCAGGTTGAGAAGCCTGTTGATCTTCTTTGCTTTACTGATCCAGGAGCAAGCAAGGGAAAATAACTCTAGCACAACACATTTAAACACTCCATAGAGTGAAAATGAAGACACTCCCAGACTAAAAAAAACATCTAAAGAACACCAAAGCAAATATCCAAAATGTTAACCAATGTTAAGTATTTTTGCTTTTTGTTTGTTACCAGAGACATGACTCTGATCAAGTACTAAATGAGGATGATGTAAATGTGTAGGTTCAAGTCCCATGCAACTTTTTTTTTTTTTTTTTGGAGAAGTCCAAATGCATACCTCTACTCTCAACCTGATGTCCTGTGAATAATTCTGGCGAGCTTTTAGGGAGAAAGGTTCCTTATTCTTTTCTGTATTTGCATCTATTAACAAATGTATTCATTCAAAATAATTAGTCACTAGTCACAACCTATCCAATTTACAAACCATCTACCACTTCAGTTACTCAGGAATGTATTATTATTATTATTATTGCTTTTATAATGACAGATTGCTGTTGTACAGTAGGACCAACCATCAATGATATTCAGTTACATCTTTTTGAACAGTTTCTACAAGCCATGTCTAGGAACTGAAGCAGTTCATGAGTCTCTTTAAGATGGGGTCCAATACTTCTCCATTTGATTGATTCTCCAATGATTGAGGAGAAAGCAGAACATCCACATTGTTTTACAGCTAGTAGAGCATTTGTCTAATGCCTGTGTATAAAACTTAGTGTTGTGTTGTACACCTTCTAGTGGGCGAAGCCTGTTTAAGCATTAATGATCATTGAGAAAGAACAAGAAAGCTGTAAATAATGGAAAGTGAGTAAAGGAGTAATAGCCGATTTAGAGATGCCAATGGAAGGAACAGTGAGCAGTTGAGATGCTGCAACTGTCAATTAGAAAAGAAACAAACAAAAAAAGAAAGAATGGAGACAGAATTAAAGTAAGACATATAAAAGATTAAAGCAGGGAAGGAGAGCGCTAGATAGAATGGTTAAAATTTAAACAACCCATTCCTCTCTCTGACATCCATTCATCCATCCCTCAATTCCCTATGGGCCAGATAGAGCTGCAGAGGATGGAGGGAGAGAGGAAGGAAGAGTAATTACTGTTGATCTTGTTGAACAAGGCTGAAGTGGGATGGTAAAGTTTACCTGAGGGAAATCCCCCCCAGTCAGAGTCTACATCAGACAGTGTGGAGTCTTTCTGCGTCTTGATTCTGTCATTGTAGTGGATTTTCCTTTGTGTACGTGGACAGCCAGAGGGTTTAGCAAACTTTTAAATGAAACTGATATTGACTTTGAATCCAGTCCCCAGTGTTGCCTATGATCACTGTTGTCATTATCTGTGCAGCATCAAAGATCAGTGGTTCTAATCTCCAACCCATGACTTGATATTGTAGCCCAAAATTCCTTCGTTCAGTTGCTAAATTTGTTTTAGAATGGAAAGGAATGTTCTAGTCCCTTCAAACCATTTTTGTGTCAGAAGTCATTACATTCCTTACTACTGTACAAGACACTGCCATGATCATAGCACAATTTTCCACCTACAGCAATAAGCACTGTATTAACTGCTGGAAATTATTTACTTTGACAAACTCTTCTTACCGTTTTTAATTGTGTGAATACTATTCTGTTTTTGCTCTTTATTTTTCATTTCTCTGCTTGTTGCAAAAAAGTTGGAATATATACTCAGTCAGATTGAAGTGGAAATACTACACATATGTAGTATAGCTTACATACAAATATCATCTTTCTGTCTAGTTCACTAAATTTAATTAACACAAGTTAAGGCCTAAGTTTCAACCAAAACAGAAAAGCTGAACGGTTAAGACATCGGAATACTGTTTGGAAGGTCGTAGGTTTAAATCCCAGCACCACCAAGCTGTCACTATTAACACCCATGAGCAAGGACTTCAACCATCACCTGCTCAGAGGTATAAACAGATAAAAGAAAGACACGCTGGATAAGGCTGTCTACCAAATGTAGGCAAGCTCTAATTACAAGATTGAATTATGTAGATTAAGTGTGATTAATGACATTAATAAAATAAAAAATAAATAAAATAAAAAATATATGTTTTGAAAAACAAATACAAAATAAAACCATGTTGAAAACAAAATTGTGTTTATGACACAATTGAATTGAAATGAAGTAACTTTAATAAGAATTTGTTTTGCCCAAGCACCTACTGTAGTGGCCAGGGTGGCTTAGAGGATGCGTTTCTCGCATGCTGATTGACTGACTTATTAAGTCCCTCATTATAATGTACATCAACAGGTGACTAACTAGCCAAATTTCAATCTTGCTTCCCTTAACTAGCAAGCAGTGAGCAGTGCCAGGGGCTTTTTGTGATTATTCCTATGTGGTATACCTATGACGGTACAATTGTTGTTCCAAATATATGAAACACCAAATTTTCCTTTCATTTTATCATAATACAAATGCATTAGTGTTATACTAGATGGATTTAGTTGCCATTGAAACTCATCAAATATCCCACAGATGTGATAATTGTAATATGTTGTTCGAATTTGATGTCTACCCCT
>JAOVVB010000026.1:21474341-21489345 GCA_028570985.1 Heterobranchus longifilis
GTGTGTGTGTGTGTGTGTGTGTGTGTGTGTGTGTGTGTGTGTGTGTGTGTGTGTGTGTGTGTGTGTGTGCGTGTATGATGCCTGAATTCTCTCAGTTAAAGTTAAGTGTTTGCTCAAGACAACGCCGCACAGTGTGTGTTCATGATTGACAGTTAAGATTGTGTCCACCAACCAGGTGCTGGATGATTGAGAGTGCTCCACACAAACACACATGCTTTCATTTATACACACACAATCCTAAGGCTTAGCGAAAAATAAAGGACAAGCATTTGCCCATATATGTTAACCGAGCTTGTCTTGTTTTATTCATTCGTTTCACTCCTTTCAGCTTATTCTATAAAGATGTACACATCTATGTGGGCATTTTCATACATATGGAAAATATATAAACTTATGCACATATAAACACAAACTGCCTTTGATACAAACAGAATATTTCCCTGTCATGTGAACCAAGGCTGATTGCATAAGAATTGGAACAAGGAGGCAATTATCAAGACCACATGACGGAGAAAAGCTTCTATAATTTGTACTTCTCTGAAATCAAAATTTTTATGCATTCTCTTTCTTTCTGATTTTTTTTTTTTTTTTTTTGAATGCATGCACCTCGATACTCTCTTCTGCCCCCACACTCCTCTTACCACCCCCACTTTCTTTCAGAAGCAGATGCCCAGGCGCAGGGACCAATTTAGCACCCTCGTTTACTCTCTACTTTGCCCCTCCCTCTTTTCCTTCTTCCCTCTTCTTAATTCGATTCAGTTCAGTTCATTCCGGTTCAGTTGCTGACAAGCCCTTGTTTTGTTACATATCTTTCAAAGCTTTGTTTAATGTTCGTATGACTAATCAAACAGATATTTTTTTCTGTATCTTGCCTTTTCTCTTTCTGTTTGTAAAAACACCCACGTTCTTTTACTTTCTTAAGAGCCTTTTATTGACTTTTATTGCCATTATAATATCTCAGTGATCCTTTGCTTACACCTAACCCTAATGCCTAACTTTAAAGGTCCCGTATTTTTATTCCTTCGTTAACATTATGTTACATTAACGTATGTCTCAGAGGTTTTTAATGGTCCAACTAAAATATCACTCAGATAATACATACATACTGTACACTCCTCTACCTAATATGCCATTTCAGTGTCTCTGTAAATGGGCTACTACTGAATCATGCCTCACAAGAGAGCAGCAGAGCTGAGAAACAATACAGAGGAAGACATCTTATATGAGGTCACAATATGGGGAAAAATAATTGGCTTGTTGACACCCTGGCCAGTTAAAAATGTGAAAATGACAAAAAACATTTAAGTTTTTTTTTCTCCAGATTTCTTTTTTCAGACATATTGAAAAAAGGGGTGAAGATGTGAATTTTGCAATAGTTCAAATAGATGATTTGGGTTTTCTAATAAAAGCTTTGTTTAAATTAATGCATGCAGCAAAACATAAATCGGCACATTGCATATGGGTGCATCCCAATGCCTCCATAGAAATGTTTCCTTGCATTGGGATGCATTCTGTCCTGGATAAGAGGGAAAAAAGCCTGCACACATGTGGTGTGAGTAGTGCACAAAACAACCAGACTGTATCAATACCCTTTGCTGATCAAATCTGTTCTCGCCAAGCTGACCATTTTGCAGTAAAGCCCACCATGTGCGCGCACACACACACACACACTCCCACCCATGGGGACTTCTTCAGTTACGCCGTGTAAGATCAGGTTTAGCTGATCCAGAGCTGAGCACACTACAGCTTTTAAAATCGTGAATGACTGAATAAAAATGAATCTAACACTGCACAAGAGTTCTGCCACCACAGACCGGTATACACTTGCGCACACCTAAACCGCACACAACACTTTGGAAAAGGAAAAAGTGACAAAAGTGCCAGGTAACGACTTAATATAAGTTAATTATATGAGGTTAAGCTGACGAAACAGACCTTGAAACGTATTCGGGGCTCAGGAGATGATTCCATTATGAACACTGTTTTCTGTTTACAGTTACAACTTCAGAAACTTACAGCATCCAATCTAACGCTAGTGTTAATATTATTCGCCAATAACACATATTCCTACTGTACATTAATGAACAGCACTGGCATTGAGAAAAATAAAGTGTAAAACTTTTAAAGACAAAAAATTATCACTTGTACATTATGAGAGTCTACAAGACTCCCAACATACAGTTGGATGCACAAAGCATTATGATGCATCACCAGAGAACTTTATCTTTTGTTAGAAAAAAAATCTTTTGTTCAGTCTAACGTAAGTCAGTTAGGAGTTTTGTTGTTTAAGACCTGACTATGAAGTAGGATTAAAGCACCTGCCTCATGAAACATGGTCTTGTATGAAGTGCTTGCTTATTTTCCTTGACTGAACATGTTTTTGGTTTTGTTTTTTTCATGTCGACCAGATGAATATAAGTTTTAACAAATGATAAGTATGTGAATGGGAAGAAGGACCAACTCGAAGGACACAATTAAAGAAAATTACACTATTCTTCATGTTAATAAAAATCACAAATGAATACATTTTTGCCTTAAAAAAAAAAAAAAAAGAGATTACCGCACCTGTGGTCCCATATCAAGTGCTTGTTTACTTTCCTTGGATTTATTTTTATTTTTCCATCCAGGCAAATATGTTTTAGCAAAAACTATTTACCTTTTTTTTTTTCTTAAAAAAATAAGGAAATTAAGTAGGTAAGGCAGGTTAAAAAGAAACAGGACCTGTTTCTTTGGAATTAAGTAATGATGAGTAAGCAGACTAATAGAAGTGAAGAAATCGTGGGAATATAGGATATGAAGGAACAAGTTCTCCAACAGCAGGAATGTGTTTATTAATGCAGCAGATCTGCAAAGCCTGAAATGTGCAACTCCCTCAGGGCTGAACTCTGAATGATCATCTGCACTTACTGTATGAGCACTGCACTGCTGCTGGTGCATCACTGGAGATAAACTGTAAGCAGAGCTGAATTCTGTTGCAAAAGTTAAATCAACTCTCTCTCTCTCTCTCTCTCTCTCTCTGTGTGTCTAATCTATCCATCCTTAGACTCAGTGCATTGTTCATCACATGCATTCCTCTCCTAAAAAACACTCCCTTTATCATTTTATTCTTTTTTCACTGTCATATGTGCTGCAAGCTGGAAAACACTTCATATCGCATCCCATCCCGGCAAGTGTCCCCGGTGCTGTACTTACCGCCGCGCAAAACACCATCCACGTTCGAGTGTCCATGACTGAAAGGCTTCCCGTCCTGTGTGAGAGCGCAGCAGCTAGCGGACACCGAGCCGTGAGCAGCTCATACTGAGTCCCGTGTGGAAGACGAGGCGAGCTTTACTGCCGTGCGTGGGACTTCAGCACCCGAGTGCTCTCCTCCTTCTGCGCGCGCCCGTGCGCGCTCCCGTCCCGCGTGTGTGTCTGTGTCTGTGTGTGTGTGTGTGTGTGTGTGCGCGCGTGTGTCCGGTCCCGAGCTGTACTGTCCGCCAGTGTACTGCGGAGCTGAGAAACGGGCACGAGGAGCAGACAGAGGAAGAGGAGGAGGAGGAGGAAGCACGACATCACCTTCATCCTCACATCTCTCTCTCTCTCTCTCTCTCTCTCTCTCATTCTCATCCATTGAGTAAGAAAGAGAGAGAGATGCAACCTTCTGGCCGTATTTCTGTTCATATGGAGTGCACATTATTATTATTATTAGCAGTAGTAGTAGTATTGTTGTTGATGATGATGATGATGGTGATGATGATTATAGTAATGATTAGTAGTAACAGTAATGTTGATGATGATGATGATGATGATGTCTATAGTAATGATTATTATTATTCGTAGTAGTAGTAGTAATGTTTTTGATGATGATGATGGTGATAATGATTATAATTAGTAGTAGTAGTAATGTTGATGATGATGATTAAAATTATTATTTTTATTAGTAGTAGTGATGATGATGTTGATGATGATGATGATGGTGATGATGATTATTAGTAGTAGTAGTAGCAATGTTGTTATCGATGATGATAAAGATACCTAGTCGTAGTAGTAGTAATGTTGATGATGATGATGATG
Organism: Heterobranchus longifilis; assembly: GCA_028570985.1. NCBI lineage: Eukaryota > Metazoa > Chordata > Actinopteri > Siluriformes > Clariidae > Heterobranchus > Heterobranchus longifilis. Next base: position 21,478,395 of record JAOVVB010000026.1, read on the forward strand.
ATGATGATGATGATGATGATGATTATTTGTATTATTTTTATTAGTAGTAGTAGTAGTGGTAGTGTTGCAGCTAATCTATTATTATTATTATTATTATTATTATTATTTACTTATTGCTATTATTGATGTTTGTTGTAATGATGATCACATTGTTGCTTGCTGCTGTTATTATTATTATTATTATTATTATTATTATTATTTTACCTCTCTCTTAAACCTTTTTTTTTAGATGCCTGTAAAATGTTATACACTCCCCTGCTAGCTGTAGCTCTCAGTACCCTTACACACACCTGCTTTGTCGTGCTGGTTGTTATATTAGCATATATTATATATATAAATATATAGCAATATTTATATACTATGTTATAAGTTTTAGTAATGACTTATGTAATAATTTGACAGCCTGTAATGTTTTCTCCCTTTTTCCTCGTTAGATCTTGGATCATTTCTTGCTTACTTCCAATGTTCTCAGCTTAGCTTAGGGTGAGATAATATTTATACTTGATATCACTTTCAGATGCTTTAGATTTTGTCTTTATTGTTTCCTGACTCATTTTACGGCTTTGAAAATATTTATGCTTCTTTCTTTTTCTTAAGATTACTCCATCGTGAGCCGTTCACAGGCCATGTTATTAATAATGAGGCAATATTTTTATAAGCTGTATTACCTGTAAGTTAATACATGAGATAATGACTTGGGCGAATTAAAGGGGGAAAACTGAATGCGTGTAACCTGTATGACGTCACGAGACTCCTAGAAAGCGCGTGTTTATCTATATTAATAAAAAGTACCACTAGAGGGCGGGCAGAGTCACTGAAGTGGAGTGTGCGTGTGTGTGTGTGTGTGTGTGTGTGTGGTCTTATAACACTATTTATGGGGATGATACATGAAGTGTTTTTAGTTCAATGTTGTCCAGTCTTACTGGAAGAGTCTATTGTCTAGACATCCAGATTTAGTTTTATTATTTTGTTTGTTTGTTTACTTGGTTTTTTTCCCCTTTGTTTTAACATGTATGCATTTATGTATATTTTTCAGGCTACAGTACAGAGTGATGGAGATTAGAGTGACCATGGAATATAGGAAATTCTGAATTCTGGAAAATAAAATGTTATTATACACTATATGGCCACATACATGTGGCTTTCATGTTCTTATTTATGATCCTATTTCAAATGCATGCTGTTAATATGGATTTATATTGATGTAATATTCCTGGGAAAACTTTCCGCTAGATTTTGCAGTATGTGGAGATTTTGCACTATTGTCGATGAGGAGGCCTGGGGTGCTGTCTGTTTTTTGTTTTGTATCCGAAAATTGTTTAGTGGTGTGGATGGCTCTGTGCAGCACAATCAAGTTTTTCCAAACCAACTTTGGCAAACTGTATCTTCATGGTGTACATCAGCATTGTCATGCAGGAAAATCTTTTGGCCTTTTAGTTCCAGTGAAGGGGATTTATATTTCAACAGCGTACAAAGACAGTCTGTACAACCATTTTGCATCCAACTATGTGTCAAACACACACTACTTATAAAGATATATTTGGGGGTCACAGTCAAGCAACTACTGTACATAATTTTGACACATATTTTACCAAGGTTAAAGTGGAAGAACATAATATGGAACCCACGGCTCAAGTTCACTGAACAACTTTAGGATGAAATGGAACATCAACTTTGCACCAGGCCTCTTTGTCTGACATTAGTGCCCACCCCCTTGTGTTGTTTTGGGTGAATAGGCACAAATCCCAATAACCACAGTTCAAAATGAAATGGATGATAACTCATGCTAGAATATTTTGGTGTTAAAATGTGGCACTTCTAGACAACAAAAAGTCTGACAAGTCTTATACCCCACATATACCATATAAACTAATCAGCCATAACATTAAAACCATTAACTTTAAACCAACTAGGTTTTAGGTTCTCCTTGTGCCACCAAAACAGCTCTGACTCCTCAAGACAGGACTCCACAAACTCTCTGCAGCTGTGCTGTGGCATCAGACACCAGAAAGTTAGAGTCAGATGATACCATGGATGCTCGTTTACAGATTGAGATCTGTAAATAGCTATATAGTGGGAAAGGTGTTTAAGTTAGTATAAAGTCCAGTTCCATTCTCTGAGATTCAGGTACAAAACTTTTCATGGAAATTTCAGTCCTACAGTATACTATTTAGTGACTGTAGACCATTTTCATGGTTACTGGGTGGAATCATCCTCAGTCACCACACAAATCCCAAGCAGACCATCTTCAGCAGCAGCTAAAGGCCTCCATGTGACGAGAACTTCAACCAAAAGAGGGGCACCAGGATGTGTCAGACAGGTCTGGAGGGCTGAGGGAGTCAGGATCGCTGGCAACTAAAGAGTGCCATGTGTAGTCACTCAGAGTCCCTTTATTAATCTTATTTGGTAGGTCTGTTTATATAAAGCATGCAGATTATATGGGCCGGCATGGAAACAGCCAGAGCCTATGTTGGAACCAATGGGCGTAAGGCAGAAGAATTCAATCCTGATGGAATGCCAGTCCATCAAAGCGCATTATGAACACACATATTCAGACCTATGAGTAGATCTCCACTGTAGATCAAAGCAGTGATAGTCAGTTGAGGTTTTATACTCAAGGGTATAGTTAACATCTCAAAGTCTTTTGTCAGCTGCAATGTGATGTTTCAACTTTGTTATTTAGGGGCAGCACGTGCACATTGGTAACTATTATCAGTAGGTAAGGACCACCTAGTAAGTGGAAATTGGACAATTTGGAACAAGTGAGTGTAAAACTACAGCTATACGTGCTGCACACATTTTTTTCATACAACTCAGGAGATTTTCCAGGTGTTCTTTTGAGTTGCTCTGGTGTCTGCATCCTGCAGGAACTCCCAGTGGATTTTAGAGCTGCATAGACTTCACTCTTAAACCTTTCAATCTAGTTTGATTGGGTTAAGGTTGGGTGATGAGTGAAGAGTTCAAGGCATTTTATTTCACCCAGAGGTGCCTCCTCCCTCTTCAAATCGCAATGCAGCTTTGACATGTGTTGGGGGTCATTGAAATTTAAATACGATACTGAACATTTTTTTAAAAATGTTACCCTTTGATAGACAATGTGTTTGCATTTACATACATAGGTTGCATTTGTATAGCATTTATATTGCATTTAAATAGATAATATGGATATAAAGTTTATGTGCACTTTAACACAAGCGGAAAATGTCATTTCCACGTTTGAATATAATGTAGTAGTGACTTTGGTAATAAAACCTGATCCCTTTTTTTCAGATGATGGTGCAGGTGTGTAGACTCTTGAGCCTCACTGCAGGACGGACAAAGTAGAGGACCAGTAGAAGGTCCATAACAGCAGGGGGTAGATTGCACATGTCAAGACCCTGTGTCTTTTAATGGGCTGGATGGGGCCTATCTATTAAACCTGAGCACTTTTAAGTACTGACATGGATACTTGGTGGTTTGAAAAGCCTATAAGCTGAATCAGCAGTGTAACTATAGGATCTCTCATCTATGCTGTATCCATTTACGTGCTTTAGAAAAGCTCAGCATAAAAACAATGTCATTCTACATCTCCTGGTCACCCAGAACATGACCGTGCCGTCTTACCAAACATCTGCCTCATGCTGTGAAAATGTCACCCTTTTTGACCGTGTACAGTTTTTCATTCTGACAGCAGTTTTACATTTTTATTTCAGCAAGTGCATCAAATTAGCAGTTTGGGTTTAAGACCACCACATGGCCAGATGGTGCTAAAGCAGACATGCTGAGAAAAGTGTGTGAGGAAACTGTGAGTTTTAAAATGCCCTTTTAATGTCCTCCAGTAAAATGTTCATAAAGTCACATTCCCAATTATTCTCTCACTCAACATAAAAAAAAAAAAAACAACTTGGACAGGGATGAAGCAACATCAGTACAGAAACTGTTAAAAATGCTAAAAGAAGCATCTGAACTCGATTGTGGAATAAGCAACAGACCATGCACAGTATAGGAAGAATAATTCATAATTAAATTATTGTACATTTTATTCCCTCACACAATTTTTAATAAGTTACTAATTGGAGCTGTTTCTGTCAAAACAATACCAGATTGTTCTAGGCCACATATGCATCTATATGTAATAATAAATAAAGCTTAAGCTAAATCCCTGTGAAATTGCATTGATTTGTAAGCCCATGAACATCTGCAGTGTAGCAATCTAGACTTCAGCTCCCATCCAAGCATGCATTGCACCTCAAAGGAACCATGACATACCAGCAGCTACTTCAAGTCCGCAGGAGAAGAACTTCCAGCTCATAAGTAGTGTGTGTGGACAAGTCTCACCATGTGAGTGTGAGTGGGGTGTATGTAAAACTTCATATATCAGTGTCTGCAGAAAAGAGAAGAAAAGGAAGACAAATAAGCTTTAATATTTGACTGTTTGCGTCCAAAACCTCGTAACCTCCACTAAAAGGCAACTAGGGAATTTTTTTTTTTTAGTAAAAGCTGCATCACCTGTACTTGGTTACTGAAAGGGCACATGGCACACTATTTATGTGTGTGTTTGGGGGGGGGTTGTTATGGGGTAATCCAGGGAAGCCGTAGGGGAGAATGAATTTATATTTGAAGTGCATGTGTTACTGGCTCGGTTTATTCTCACTGTCCGTCATCCTGTCGTTTCCTACCTCTTGCAGAATGCCTGAGTCACTGTATACCTGTCAGAAATTTAAACATAAAGAGGACGGAGTTAAGAAAAAGGGATGGAAAAGAACAAAGGAAGAATGCAGGAAGCCGAGATCCCACCAGGACGGTTTATATGGCCCAGTCTCCAGTATTCTTTACAGATGGAACAGAACACCATCTTGTACACTTAAAGACATCCTTCAGAACTCTCTCGCTCTCTCTCATCCTCTTCCTTTTTGTGTCTCCCTCTCACTATTTCTGTTCATCTTTTCCTTTCTTTGATCGCTTAATGCCTCTGGTCTGCTAAAATCAAAACAACGGCTGTTAAGTCACATGCTACAGCAATGAGAAAGGAGAATAACAGCAAAGACATATGGGGTTTATGTAGTTTGTAATTCATTTGTGTCTAATAGGATTTGCCAGCCTTCCACATGCTTTAAAAAAAAACCCATTAAGAAGGTTAAGTCAGCAAAATTTTGCAAAACACAGTTAATTTCTTTTGAATGGAATTTGCATTACATTTAAATGTACAATATTTAGCAGATGCCGTTATCCAGAGTGACTTACAGAAGTGCTCGAGAATAACTGATCATAGACCATGCTTTGGGAATACCAATAAGCTAAAAAAAAACATATCTGTTAGAGCGAACCGAGAGGAGTCAGTATAAGAGTTAGTAAAATGTGTATATTTGTGTATTTGTGTGTAGTGATGGACTGGTTTCTTCTCTAAGGTGTATTTTTTATGCCCAGTAATAGGCTACAATAAAAGATTATCATAGACAATCACTAGGTGCATGAACAGATGGATAAAACGCTGACTGGATAGATGGATAGATGGATGGGTGGGTGGGAGGGTTAAATGGTTATTGAAGAAGTAGAACTTTTGCTACTTGTGAAAACAGTTTATTTCACTAGTTGTGTTTTCCTTCTATCTTGAGGGATGTCTGCTCTAGTCTAGTATGTGAATTGAAAGGACTGTTTGGATTTTATACATGCCTTTGTGTAGGTGGGAGCTAGTCCAACTGCACTCTCATGTAGTTACAGTGATTTGATGACATACATGAGAAGTTTCTCCATGAGCAAGCTGCAGAAGCTAAATCTAAATATTATCAGAAAATCTATGTGAAAAATGCATGGTTTGGTTCAGATTTGTAGCAACAAAAAAAAAAAGGAGAAGAAAGGGCGAGTTACCCAGAACTACACTAAGGTATTCTTGCAGGGTGCTCAAGTAAAGATTTCTGTCTCTAAGTTTAAATTCCACAAATGCAGTTTTGTCTAGGCTTTGGAATACCTGGAGTTTGCATCATCCACCAGGACAACTGCTTTGTGTTGACCCCTGGTTTACAATGGAAGGAAACCTCATTTAATAGTGATTAGACATCATATTATCATTTGTAAAAAAATAAATAAATAAATGAATAAATAAAGAAAGAAATAAGGTGGAATGGTGTGCAGTCAGTTAGGAAGCTGGATTCTATGATATCACTGTCCCTTAAATGTGTTTGTACTGTTTACACTTTCCAAGCTTGGTATCCAACTAGCAATCTGCTTGACTACAAACAGGTTGTCAAGATAACCTTTCCTTTTCAGATGTTTCCTCATTCTGAGCACAACTAAAATGCTACATGGTTGCTTGATTTCTAACTACCTCGCCATCATCCCATCTGGACCAGACCTACTATATATCACAAGAATAAGCTGAAATTTTGTTCATGTTAATGCAGCATCTGCTCCTGCCTTTTGAAAAACATCTATTAGGATATGAAAGGCTGATCCTAAATCAGCGCTTGGCATTTTGTCAGCGCTAGCCACATTTTCTCAGTGTGGCCACCATACATCTGAATCTAATCACAGCATTACATGATATACAACCCTTGCAATAATTATTCATTTCCAGCAAGTTCTATCTCATTTATCTGTATTTTAACCCATGAAGATGAATGTGGTTTGTGTAAATATGACAACCAAATATTCCAAAATGTGCCCATTTCTCCTGTCATCAGTGTAGCGTTCTTTTAACTAGAGTAAATCACGAATTTGTATGCAGGACAGGGGAAGACCACATCAAACCCATGCATCTCTCTGCCAAGAGCATATACAGCATGAACTGTTTAAGGTATGATTATTGATTCAATGAGCATTGGTTCCGCATGCTTTAAGTTGTGACAAAGTTAAAATAGAACTTTGGGAAGAAAAAATAAAACACACGTCAGAGAAGAGTCTTCCAAATAATGGCATGTTCATCAAATACAGTAAAATAGAAATTATGTCAGTTCATCTATTTTATCCTTCAGCATTCAGGAATAAAACATGATACGGTATGGTTTACTAAGAAAATAACCAATAATGGGGGTATTGTATTATTGTTGTAAACAACCAATAGCCAGGCTACAAAAGCAATTGTTCAAACACTAACGATTAAACGACAAAACAACTTCATTTAATGTGCGCAGTGAAAGTAATAGTTAAACTCGTTCTGGACTATGCCTACGGACAACACTTTAGCTAAAGGATTGTAAAATATTTTATGCCTGTGACCTGTTAAAGGTGAGAGGTCAGAGAGTGCATATTGTGGAAGGTCAGGAAGATAACTGCCAGAGGTAAAGGTTAGGCTTAAAATGTACTTCTCATCGCTCACGATTAATGTTCTCTTACTTACACTCTTTCATGCGGTTCACATATTTTTTCACTTGAAGTGTCCCAAGTCCCCTGTTTTTCACATTACACTGTGAAGTTAAAATACAGACTATTACAACAAATTGCTTAGATTTCACCACACCCAACTGTAAAACAACTTTAGGATCTGTATACAAGCTTCAGTAAACAGTGATTCAATTGTAGACATAATGACATATGTTTTCCTTTCTTTTAATTACAAGTATAACTACCATTCTTCATGCACTCTATTGTTTCCTATGAAATCACATACTGAGCATTTGCAGTTAAGTACCTAGCTAACAGACTGATGGGGAAGTATTATAATAATAGTAATAATCATCATTTTTTCCCTGTCATTTTAGTTTATGTTACCTTAGAAATAGAAATAAAATAGTATATACAGTGTCAAATTAATCATCAACGATTAAACAAAACATGTTTGTTTTTGCTTTGTTAGGCACAGCTAATGTGCCGTGTAAAATGTACAAAACTTTGCTAGCATGCTAGCACTAAACTTAACTAGCTGCTAAATTGAACATAACCCTACTTCTACAGTACTTAGCTCTCTATATTATATATATTTTTATATATTTTTAATATATCTTTTTTAATTATTATTTTGTTACTCTTAAATCTATCTTTATATTTATAATAATAATATATAATATATAGTATTAAGAGCTAAGTAGAAGTAGGTGTGTAGGTTAGGTCAGGTGGATAACAAAAGTCTAAGCCTTTCTGTCATTATTTAATCAGGGTTTCTTTCTCATAAATACATTTTAAATACCTTTTAAAATTATTAAATGAATTAACAAGCCAAAAGAAAAACATACTGTATGTAATCCATATCATGACAAGAGCATAGATGTCTATCTATACTGTATGTGCTAAAGCACAGGTTAGTCTTGCTGACAAAGATAATCTGATCCTGTCCATTTCCTTTCCTCTTCCTTCTTACCTGTCATCCTGTCACTCCATTGCTCCATCCTCCTGAACCCGATGCCATCCACTCCTCTATTCTTCCTGATCTTCATCTTGTTTCCTGTCTAACTCCAAGATACGAAATGCTGTGCTTCACCATCACATCCACAGCTCCTGCTAAAAGGAAATAATAGATAGCAACCCATCATATGATCCACTCCACTCTGCGTAATGACACTTACTTAGAAAAAGCATGGCCATTTCCATAATCAAGATCTGTCTAATAAATTCAGGACACTATAAACCAGAAACAGAGCATTAGAAAAAAATAACAAATTCATATATATTGCTGAAGGCTGATATCGAAGTTTTAAGCTTGTCTTTTTTTTTAATGACACTGAAATGTTTGCCACTATTTGGAGGTCAGGAACATTTAGCGCCTCAGTGATCCTAATGAAAGCTTGTGCAACCTTCAGCAAATAGGACATAGGTCAAGGTCAAGCCATCCACATGCTCTGCAGGGGTCCGTTCTTCGTACGTCGCTAACTCAGTTAGCTGGATTTGATTGTTGTGGATTTGTCCTGATCTTGGATTGTTTCGTTCTTCGATGCGCTTCTCGCATTTGCTGTCATAGCAACATATCCGTAAGCTTGAACCTGCTCGGGAGCAGGTTTATTTCATGTAAACAGGATTTAGGCTGCGCTCCTGCCGGGTTATGATTGGTTGAAATGGCGAGGTCACATCTGATTGGTTAAAGAGCACGACTGACGCGGACTGACTCACGTGGGAAAAGAAAAGTATCTTGCATATATATGAATGTATTTAAACATACATACAGTATATGTATACATGGTTGTGTGGCTGTGGTCATCATTCGTGTGTTAATCGCAGTGTGTGTCTAATAATATGTAACATTCTATCCCCCGGTTGCGTCTATATAAGTGGAGGTAATTTTCACACCCCCAGGGATGCCCTACACAATTGGTCTGTTACTATTGAAACCAAGGGCGAGCTCTTCTGCTGGGGTATAGGGAAAGGGTGCCGGACGACTACCTGTTTATTTCTGTCCCGCCTTTTTCTTGGTTGCTGTTTTAAACCTTGAAACACATTAATTTGCCAGTGTCCTAACAGAAAATGAAGATAACTACGTTAAAGATTACCCTTTTGTAAGATGTTCTTGTACTTCATTTTTACTTGTTAACATGTTTGCATGGGTCCACTGCTGGCTCTTGACAAAAAGAGCAATTAATACAAATAAAATAACATATCATGTAACATGGGCAGCAGTCACACCTTTAATTTGTTCGCTACTTTTTGCCAGCCCTCTCTCCTGGGTTTTGCAGCATTTGCTGTGTTTCTCGGTTTCTTTATTAAAGTTTGAAATTCTCCATAACCCTCTAATAAAAGCTCTTGCTCTTGTCATTTTGTCAACCAATCGATAGGGTTGTGATCAGTGTTTCTACTGTCGATGCATTTCTCCTTTTAAACCAACGGGCGAATGCGCAATAATCCTAGACAACTCAATCCAGCTCTACTAATCATCAACAACAGGTGTGCTCGAGAAACCGACTTAGCCAGATCGTAATTAGCACGATGATCTCATCTTAGATGTGTCACAGACCCCAGATCAGAATTCACACAAAAAAATTTATTAAATACCCTCACTTCTACAATCTCAGCTGCGAGAAATTTAGAATTTTGTCAAAAATTCACGAAATCATATTGTAATTGGAAGCCACAAACACATAACGGTTTGAGAGCATCTGACTTTCATTGTGCACCAGATTGACTTGAAAACCTGACACACAAATATTATTCCACCTGTTACAGTACGTCAAATATTAGCTGGTCATTTAAAGTTTTTGTAAAAACAACATTTGTTTGGCTGTTGTTCTAGACACACTATTAAGTACTGACAGTTAAATTTGTGTAAATTAATGTATATAATATAGAAATTGAAACCATTAATAATTGAAAAAAAATTTTTTTGAAAAAGTTTATTTCACAAAAAATTGCATATTTCATAGCACAAATAAATTTCACTTTGTTTTCTAAAGCAGAATCTTCCCTGTTCTTGAAAGGACTCGAACATCATATTTTTTCCAGTCTGCTCCTGGCTCTTCACATTTTTGAACAGCTCGGTTTATGCGTTCATCGCTTCTATAGTCTGGCCACCAAGTGACACCATCTTCAAGCCATGATTCAGATATAACGTTAACGTCTTTGTTTCTATAAATTCCACAACCAAAAACATCTGAAAAAGAAGTTTTTCAGAAATTATTACATATTTTTACAATTAGAACATACTGTACAACATTTTTTTACATTTTCCTTCAATCCATGTACTAACATTCTTTAATCATACTGTTATCACAAGCATAGATTGCCTTTTCCCTCAAACAATTAAAATTGACACAACATACAAGCACAGGCAACAACATATGCAGTACCTCACAAAAATGAGTACACCCCTCACATTTTTGTAAATACTTTAATATATCTTTTCATGTGACAACACTGAAGAAATGCCACTCTGCTCCAATGTACAACAGTGAGTGTACAGCCTGTATAACAGTGTACATTTGCTGTCCCCTCAAAATAACTCAACACACAGACATTAATGTCTAAACTCGCTGGCAACAAAAGTGAGTACACCCCTAAGTGGAAATGTCCAAAATTGGTCCCAATTAGCCATTTCCCTCCCTGGGGTCATGTG
>JAOVVB010000026.1:21493509-21506539 GCA_028570985.1 Heterobranchus longifilis
TGGATGGATGGATGGAGGGATGGAAGGATGGATGGAGGGAGGGAGGGAGGGAGGGAGCTTGAACAGAAAGGGGCTTCCACTGATAGAAGCAATGGCAGACATGCAAAAAGACATCTCTCTACAGGCTTGTTTTTATATCCTGATTATATATACAGCACCAGAACCTACTGTATATTTTCTTGGAGTTCTGGAGAATGGCACACTCCTTAAAACCAATAACACATTTATATGTAATTGAGTCAATAAGAGTTGCACAAATCTCTCTTTCTTTCATACACACGTTAGAAAAAATATACACATGCTTTGTACAGACACTTCAATTAGTGTAAGGGAGAAAAGGAAACAGTCCAGGTAATTTGTTTTCTTTCTTTTTATTTTTATTTTTTTCTTTTACCCATGGACAAAGTGGTGGTCTAATCAAGTCAGAGATCAAATTTTGGCCAGGGTGATGGCTTCCCAAAAGTAGTAAGGACTTGAGTGTATATAAACCAGTCAGGAGCTAATGGAGTTTCAGAGGTATAGTGCTTATAGTGTGTCTACTGCTCCATTAGGACACTAGAGCCTTCGCCCCAGTGATGGCATAAACTAAAAAACATCAGCTTTACTGCTTCTGCACTGCAGGGTTGGCAGCTTTAAAGATACTGGATGTATGATTTGGAAAATTAAGGCTTTGGGAATTTTTACCTCTGCTGGAAACTTATGCTGTGCCCTTCTCCTTTAGGTAGATTTATCTGTGTATCACATACTACACAATAAAGCCCAGTTTATGGTTATTAGAGCTGCTTATAAGAATTGTTTGGATAACTCCCTAAGGCCATAGTGTTCATAGTCTTTTTTAAAAATCGTATAGGGAACAGGAAGTAAAAAGCAAGGAGTTATATATAAAAGTTAACGTACATGTTACTGAAATTCCTGTTGATTTATACAGAATCACATATTTTAATGAAAAAATCAAAGCGGGGACAGTTGCAACATAACAGCTGCAAGGACCCTCATTTAATCCTGTGACAGGGTTATGGTCTGTGTGGGGTTTGAAAAACTCCTATATAAACCTTCACCAACTTTAAACTTGTTTGACTACACTGACCTGAAAAAGAAATGTTTCACATGACAAAACTATATCAATAACTTCATCCATCTATGCAGAAATCTTGGGGAACAATCCATTGCAGGGTATAGAAGCACACACAGTCAAAAAGTCTGAGCACCCTTTATTTTGCTGGCCTATTTATTTACACAATAAGTGGCGTGGAAGAAAGTGAGACCAATGTTTGAATTGTCATAGAAGCCGGCTAGAATAAAAAAATAAATCATTAAATCCCTAAACACACCCATGCAGGTGTACTTAGATAGACAGGTAGACAGATACAACTTTATTGTTTTTGCACAGTAATGGGCAGTGGTGGCTCAGCCCTAGGCTAGCCCTAGACTCTAGGTTGTTGATTTGGCGATCTGAAGATCCAGGATTAAGTCCTGCTGCCAGTGGGTTGCCACACCCCATACTACCCAGCCACTGCATGCAGTGTCAATCCCAAGCCTGCATAAAATGAAAGGGTTGGTTCAGGAAGGGCATCCGGCATAAACCTGTGCCAAGTTGTATGCGGATCAGATGGTTCACTGTAGCGACCCCTTGATGGGAGCAGCCAAAAAAAATGTAGTGATGCAGTTTACATCTACCAGAAGTGCAAATAGTTGTGTATATACATCAATGCACATATTGGTATTGGGTAATTTACAAGGTTCAGGTTATGTACAGTAATTAAATATGTGTATATGTATACTTGGGCAGTAAATATCTGCAGCAGTTATATCAATAGTTATTAAATAGATAACAGTATGAGTAAAATACTGTTATAACAGAAAAACATAAATTGTATAAGGGGATATATAATAAGCAAGTATTATTCATAAATATGTGACACATATATGTTATGTTCTATAGTACCAGACTATGTGTGTAAGTGTATATGCAGAAAAAATACGGAAATATAAATACAAAGTCAGCCTAGTCATAATCTAGAATAGAAATAATAAATCTACAGCTATATAGTTCATACAGAATAATGATGTTGCAGAATGTTTTTTGGGGGGTACGTTTGGGATGTCCAAGCTGGGGAAAAAAGACATATCAAAACACAGCTCTGAGTGTAACTTTCAGTAATGAGGCCATCCTTTCTCTGAATAAACCATCTTTTCCCTTTTTAGCAACTTGTTTAAATTTTCTTTGTTTCTCTTTTTCTGGCGTTCTGCTTCAAACATTAAGTTCCTCACATCTGCACCACATCTGCCAAAAGCACGGTAGTAAGCTGTCAATCCAACAATAAGTAAGAACCCATTATCGTGTCATATGTCAAGAATTCTTTATCACTCTCATCTGTGTTCTCTCCCTTAAACACACCTGGCCCTTAATCAAAGGCAATATGAGAGTGGGTAACTCTGGGCACTGGGCACCAGACAGAACACATGGATCCAGGATTAAACTCCATAACAAACACTAAGAGGGTTTATGCGAATACCAGAAGTACGGAGTATCCTTGCCCCTGATCATAGTAAGTCTAACAGCAAAAGCCATTGGGTTGTTCATATTCCCTCACTATAGTTTTGATGATATAAATGTGATTTATCCATCCTCCCATTATATATACCAGATATTTTGGGTAGGCCCACAGGGGGCTTGAATCTAAGCATATACACACTCTCACTCCCACACCCAATCATACACTATGGGCAAACATCAATTAACCTGATTTTATGATTTTATGAAAATCAGATTACATAGAGGAAACCCACCAAGCATGGGGAGAACTCCATACCCACATGGGAGGATGTAAAGTTCATGTTAAAAACAAATGAAAAGAACTGAAAATTTAAATTCTTATAAAGAGTATTAAGGCCTACCACTATTTCATACCACTAATTTGAAAGGATTTGAAGTTGACATCATTGTAAAGTAATTAAGAAAAAAAAGTTAACATCATTGTAATTGTAAAAAAGTGATGGTTCAATGCTTACAGTGATGTTTATCAGGCATTCCTAATTTCTAATTACTGTATCTGTGTTTTTCGCCATCAACTCCAAATACACACATTTTCTCTCTCTGCTACTGTAGCACCATAGAGCTTATTAAAGGAATAAAATGTAATATAGAATGTCTAAAGCTGTCAAATTGAATTGCTGTCAATAAGCAAAATACGTAATAACTTCCACCTTTGTTTCTTGTTTTCGGCTTAATGTTAAAGACAGTTGTTGCATCATGGCATTCCTCAAGGAAGCAAAACATGGCAACTTTGTTGAGCAAGGTACATGTATATTATATAGTAATATGTTTGTTGTCTTTACACATATACAATATATGTGAAGTGCTTTATGTGAGTTTAAATTCATTCTGGGTATATTTACACCTTCACAGTTTGATTGACATCCAAATGCAATAATGATTTGTAAGAGATCAAATCTGACATAAGCTCTCTTGACATATATACATTTTTAAGCATAAATTTGCCCTTAATCAGTTATTTTCTTTAAATCATCTATAAATCACAAGAGTGCTCACATAAACCTTTGTGCCAATCAAATGATTGTACAAAAAAGCCAAAGAGCACCTGTGAAAAATTACAAGATTATTGAGTTAATACGGTAGGATTGTTAATATTCAACTCCGTGGCATATGACATTCTCAATATTAATTCTTTCCATAACAGATCAAAGAGTCACTGATCAAAAAAAAAAAAGGTTCAATCGCAAGTCAGCACATCATTATCTTAATGCAAGGGTAAAAATAACTAGGTTTAAAACTTGAAAGTACACGAGAAGGTATGACAATCGTGAAAGCTAAGTAAATGCATGCCTGTAGGCTAAACTGTGCTGTACACTTAAGGTTCGTTTACTGTGTGGTCAGTCTGGTAATATAAAAAACCACATTAAACTGTATCCTGCAGGCTGTCAGCTTAGGCTATATAACAAGGCGCCACCCCATGTTCGGCCTTTTCCAGAAAATGTGATCTTGGGTTACGTTAAGATTAAAGCTAGACCTTAATCAGTTAATTCCCACAGTCCTACTTTATCCTGCAGACCAAAAAACATCCAGCTTTGCAGTAAATGTTTTTAATTAGGCCAGGATCCCAGCGCAAGTGCAAGTGATTAGGCCAGAGACCAGATGTATATTAGTAATGCAGATTAATTTTTTTCTTGGGTAAAGTAAACAATGACCTAGTTAATAGGAAGTAAAGTAATATACTGTAGTTTGTAAAGTCTTGAGGAGCTTTGAGGATATATTAGAGTGCTCAATCAACAGAAGAGCTGGGTTCGTTGAGAGACTTCAGTGGGTCGATGCTGCCATCATGTGGTCCACCGTCTCACAACGTGTGTAAATGGGTATCTCAACCTGAGTAAATGGGGACTCAGGACAGCTAGGCGAGGTGCCTTAAAAATGCCTTAGAAAGTAAATCAAAAAGTGATTATAATAATTTCATTTATCTTCTATACCACTTATCTTATATACCACCTGTACCCTACGTCTCCTGGAACCTATCCCAGGATACTTAGGGTACAGGGTGGGGTACATCCTGGACAGGGTGCCAATCCACTGCAGGGTGCACACACACACCACGGGCAATTTGGGAATGCCAATTAACCTAACCTGCATGTCTTTGAACTGTGTAAGAAAACCAGAATACCTGGAGGAAACTCACTAAGCGAGGTAGGAATCGGACCCTTGACCCGTGAGGTACAAGGCCACAGTGATAACCACTACACCACTGTGGCGCCCCAAAATATATTATTATTATTATTATTATTATTATTATTATTTAACATTGCCATCTTATGGCTGCAAAGTCTCTGCTTCAATCCTAAACTTGTGTTAATGTCTTTGTGGAATTGTACATTTTCTCCCCATGAAACTGTGGGTTTCTTCCTCGACTCAAGTTACATGTTCTTGGATTTCCAGGATAGCCTCCAAATCTTGTGCATAATTTGCAGCACATGTTGTGGTCAGATGAGACTAAATTCAATGTTTCGCTCATGCAAACCATAGGCATGTTTGCTGCAAGTATACAAGATTCAGGAATGGATGTTTTTTTTTTTGTATTTTCCAAAGTACCTGGATATTTCAGATTGAAAATAGACCCGGTTGGCTCGGGGATTAAACAAAATGATGAGGCAAACATGTTTTGGAATAAACAGAGAAATGCAAAATGGTTTGCAATGACTTTTAACCCTTCTGGTTTGTGTACACATGGCGTAAAACATATAAACAGTTTTTTGTTTTTGTTTTTTTATCAGTAAATATGCTAAATAAATGCAAAGTCATATTTTAATTGATTGACCAAATTTCCTCAAAGCTAAATAACTTTTCACATAAACTGAAAAAAAAAAAACACAATAAAACAATAAAAGCAGGAATTAAAGCAGGATCCCGGAGGTATTACTAGTATATTAACTAGTATGTTAATTAACATGAACCGAGTGTGAAAAAATAATAAACTTGTCACAATAAAACAGATCTTTTTTCTGCTTTACAATGCAAAGCAGACACCTGTACCACCCCAGTCCACAGGCAGCGCTGTTCTTTCATTGTGCTTGCGTTCCAAATCGCTCGCTATTATTATTATTACTACACCGCCAGGAGTGCACTACTATAAGTGTGCGAGTCATTTGTTATTCCGCCTCTGTCAAAGTGTGAACGTTGTGTGTTTAACAGGGAGTGTGTGAATCCTGTAGTGAATCTCTGCTTGAGCTGTGGTGATGGGTGTAGAGATCAAAGTGGAATATTGGTAAGGTTTAGAAATGTTTTTAATTGGGAAATGAAATAAAGTGTTGTTGCAATGGTGTTATTCAGTTTCCATGCTAGTCAGCTAGCAGCTTGTCAGTGTTGTGTTAGCAGAAGTTAACAAGAGTTTATAAAGCAAGGCAGCGGTATTCGTGGCTTTTATTTAAAGAAGGAGCTGTTTTAGTTTTTCTGGTGGAGCTCAAGAAATTCAAATGAAGCGGGGAAACGCGCTTTTTTATCTCTCGTTGCTAGCTCGGTTTCCATGTTACTGCGCTTCCGTGTTAGCTTGTTTTTCGCATTACGTCACTAACGTTGTACATGGGTTGTGAAATGTAAGCCTCATATTTGCATTGATTCAATAACCAAACTTGCAAAGATAGTGATAAATATAAATAAAGGTATCGTTGTTTTTCCACAAGTGTAAAATATACGTGTGGAAGTAGCCAGCAACCACAAGTATAAATGCACCTGCTAGAACAAAAGAACTTGATTACATACAGCAAACAACAAATGCATATGACTAACATGGTATTTTGAATTATTTGATATTTTTCCTATTCATTTCACCTTTCAGAGATCTAACCCACTAACCTTCCCCTCCATCCATATGTTTAAAATAAGGCGACTGTTTGGTGTACAAACATGACATTGTTTAGCAAATAGCCCTTAAAAATCTTTTATTCATGGTTGTTTTTATCTTTTCACAAATGGATGAAGATTGTGCAATATAGAGTGACATCCCTTTTTTTTTTTTTTAGCACAACAGAGGCAATGTGATTAACTGAATTTTATTTGATTTTAACCAACAATACAATCATGACTAAGCATGAGCGTTATGTTTGCAGAAAACCAGACATCAAGACTGCAGTCATTTGTTTTGTGTAGGCATAATGGTAGCTAGATACTCGAAGCAAGTCAGCATTAAAATAAAAAAAAAAGAAAATGATTAGTATTTTTAATCTAGCTGTAAAAACGCATCATTTGTAATAGAATAGAATAAAACAAAGTAGGAAATGCTAGCACAGTTTGTGTTTCCCTGTTAGCAGGTCAAGATGTTTTGTTTGTTTGTTTGTTTGTTTTTATATTGAAGTTTTACACCAGGCTGTATTTTTAATTAAGGTGTGTGGTTTGGAAATTCAGTAAAATAAATAAATTATTATTAATAATAATAATAATAGTAATAGTAATAATAATAAATTTGTATTCAAAAGAACTCGTATTCAAAGTACATATTTGCGTCTTAACTGATCTGGTCCCCTGGAATGATAACATTTATTGCAGCATCATAAAGTAATCACATGATAATCAGTAATACATCTTCCTTCTTAAACCTGAAACAACATGATTTATTTTACCTCCTATGTTCACGCTTCTCTGTGTGAACCATTTTTTTTTTTAGACAACTAACTTTGCAATAACACAGTGCCATGATGACTATGAAGTGTGTGTTGATGTACTCGTATCAGTTTGTGCATCAGGCTCAGACATATTCTGGAGAAAACATGGCTGAGGCATTATGGAAAGTGTATACATAATGCATGCAGTATATTCTGTGATTTGCACCCACAGAATTGTTTAATTGTCTCTTTTTGCTCTTTCCCAGTGGCGGATGAGGCTACGAGCCCCGCTTTCAGGAGCTCAAGCGAGTCGTCCTCGCTGAGTTTCCTGAGGCGGAGGTGTCCGGCTTCGTCGGCAGGCAAGGTGTGTTGAACAGAATCCACAGGATGTTGTTTAAAAGCTGAAGCGTTTTTGTTTTTTGGTTATTTTTTATTGTTGTTTTTGGCTAAAACTGCTTTTTTCAACCTCTTAGGGAGCTTTGAGATCGAGATCAACAAGCAGGTGGTCTTCTCAAAGCTAGAAACCGGTGGTTTTCCCTATGAAGACGACGTGAGTATTTATTGAAACTGCTGAAATATCATACACGAAGACAGCTGAAAGAAAAGATGTAGAATGCAATATAATACTGAAGTTATTGGGGGCCATAATTACTACATATTTATATAAATAAACTGTTACAAGCTGCTTTTATTTGCAGCTGTATGTTGCTTGCTTTGTGGCATTGATAATTTTCTAATATCGGCACAATTTTTTTTTTTAATTGAAGATTATCATTTAATACTTTTATTTTTAGTTAGGTTTAATGTCATTTCTATATTAGCCTTTTTAAACAATATAGATTGTCATGTTACCAAGAAACCTTCAACTCCCTCTTTTAAAGACTCTTCAAGGTCAAACAGTTTTTTGTGACATTCCTACAAATGATAAACCTCTACTTCAAAGAAAAACGGTTGTGAATTATTACAAATACACGTTTACCATAGAATGATTAGTATAATAGTGCCTTAATTTATAAGTTTTGCACCTGCACTAGTGTTAGTCCTGCCGTTGTATTAATTTAATTGACACTTTTTACTCTATAGATCATGGAGGCTATCCAGAAAGCCCATGATGGCAAACAAGTGGAAAAGATCACCAAGAGCCGGCCACCTTGTGTCATACTCTAACACCTAGGATTTGATTACCTCAGAAACAACAAGGATACTGTATGAGTGAAACCATTGTTACTGTGTGTTAACTAATCCTTGTATATCTCCTTTCGCCTCTGTTTCTAACGAAGTGTTTTTGGACTTAAATGATTAGTGTAGCTAAAAACCAAAGGTTGCACTATGAAGCTCTTAGTCCAGTCATTGTCAAACCTGAAGCAAAGACAAAGGGGAGATATACAAGTGGAGAAAAAATAGAATTCTCTACACTAGGAAAAATGGCTTGTTAAGATTTATAGCAAAATTTTAGTGCTTTTTGCTGCCTTGTTTCTTCAGTTGCAGCTATTTAATAATGAATAATAATTAAAAAATAAGGGCAAACTAATGATACTGCTAGAGTAATCATTATAGTCGAAATCAGAAATAATAAAGTAAGCTTTTAGAAATTTGTATATTGTTAATCTCAAAGTATCTTTGTTTATAATAAAAATCCATTTCCTTTGCAGATGCTAGCTAAGATTTTGAAATGTTTGATTTTGTAAGACTATTTCCTAGTCAAAGAAAACCACTTTGCTGCTTATGTGACCCCTCTTTTTTTTTTTTTTTCTTTTTCTTTCTTCTCCTTTTTTTTTTTTTTTTGTCTGCCATGTAACTTCATTACAATTTTATCAGGGACAGAGATAACTCTTGAATGTAGTCAGACCTGTTTCACCTGTACGAGCTGTGTAACCTGCCTACTGTTTTGAAATTCCTATAGCAGCTTTGTTAAACACCCCTTAATGGTAATGTTTGCTATTGCATTTGACATTTGGCCATTATTTTTGCGTTTGATTGCACAACTACAACATCAGAGATAAAGTAATGCTAATGTCTAACTTTGAAGCAAGCAACTTAAACACAGGATGTAAATTTACTTTTATAGTTAATTGTTTCATCCACATTTACAACTCAGATTTGCAGTCTCTCCGCATCCCGATTCTCTAAAATGTTATGCCAGCTGTCAACATGGTACATGCTTGAATAAAAATTTAATAAAGAGTTTTTGCATTTCCTGACATGTACTTACTGGGTGGATAAAATGAACTTGCCTGAAAGTAATGCAGATACTGTATATTGTAGGATGATCTATTAAATTGTTTGTTTTTCCTAGTTTATTTGTTATAAACAACCATATTTCTTTTCTAATTATGAACTTCACACAGAAAGACCTTAATTGTTGACCCTAAGAAATTGGAGCTTGTCCAAGTTCTCCAGACTCATTGCCACAATTATTCTTACTTAGCTTGGATTGATTGGTTAATGTTTATTTAGGATGGACGGATTACTTATTTGCCAATAACTTAGAAATATTTCAGTTTACAACAGTTTACTGTTAAGTATGTCAGTTTGTGACTAATGTGTTACAGTAACTTTTTTTTTTATTGTATAAATACTAGACTGCAGTCTTTACTTCAAATTCCCTATTTAAAACTTCTGCTGTCTCTGGTAAGCTACTTTTGCAATCAAAAATTTCACAAAGCTTTCCTCTTTCCCAATTTCATGAATCCTAAGATGAAGAAAGCGTTGTGTCAGAACCAAACGTAATTATTTATTACCACACGTATTACCACAGTAAGGAGGTGAATACAGTTGTTGTGATAAATGTATATTGGAAGTGAACCTATTGAGAGACAACCAATGTTGATATCTCTAAATACACACAATCTGACAATCTTTCACCTTAAGTAGCTTAATATTAACTATTATTGTTCTAGAGGATCAATACAAAAAGCATGGGAAGATATGGCTCATTAAACAAAGAAATCAACTAAGGAGATTTTAGATTACCTGAACTGGGTTAAGAACCATAAAGTTTGGAAATATAATGCTGAACTGTCAACTTTGTGGGAAATAAATCATGAAAGGAGATCATTTAACCTTTGGTAATGTATGGTAAAAACCATTGCTACGTTTACTATGAAAGTGAGAACATTTTCATACACACAATGTGATAAGAGCTCAAAGAACAATGTGTTAGGTTAGAGTTTGACTATAATGATCTGTTCTGAGATATTAATTAACTTTCACATGGGATGCATTATGCCACCCTATCATTGATTATTTTTCTATATAAAAAAAAAACTCTTAAATTTGTTTCTTACTTATTACTAGCCTTTTAAACATTACAAACTTTCCATTTTAAGAACATATAACTTTAGGTAATAGTTAAATAGAACAGCAGTAAAAAGAAAAATAAACTTATATATTCATTAAAACTTAATTATTTTATAAGTTTCGGAAAGTTTTTACTGAAAGTACTATTGATGTGTTATTTTATGTAGTTATTCTTTCTCTCTCTCTCTCTCTCTTTGTGGGTGTGGGGCATGGGCGTGTGCTATGATTTAGCTGAGTCATGCAGTTACCTGAATACGATCAAGAAGTGCAGAGATTAGTCTGTCATTAGAGACCAGGAAGAAGCCGAGAGCTGAGTGAACCTAAAGTGCAACACAACGATGGTGCAAGTAAACGTCGAGTACTGGTAAACATCTTTTTCATTTACTCATCATCGTATTAAAAAATGTTACTTTTGTTGGTAAAGGCGACCACAAAAATGCTCAATCATGGCAGATGCAACTCGGCATTAAAATTTGTCATTGCTTTAAGGTGATTGTGGTATGTAAGAGGATTAGGGCAACCATAAAAGTAATTTGAGTTCTGACTTTTTATCCTCAGAGTTCTGACTTTAATCTCTGAGGTCAGAATTCTGACATTAAAGTCAGAATTCTAAGGAAATCTCAGCATTTTGAGATAACTAACATATGTGTTTTTTTGTTTTTTTTTTGGTCTGTGTCTGGCAGTGGAAGATGAGGCTACGACCGGCGCTTCCTGAGCCTGAAGCGCGCCATCGTAGCCAAAGTTCCAGATGCAGCGGTGAACGGGGCTGTGGGGAGGAAAAGTGAGCCACATCTGTCTCTTATACACCTTCTCTTCATCATTAATGACAGTCCGTCATATATGTGAAGGGACAGTACTCAAGTATCCACATACTTATTTATCATATAGTGTATTTGGGGATTTTAAATAAATATTTGAACGAAGATGTTTTTAAAATATTATGTATTGTAGTGTAAAGTGATTATCAATACCTATTCTTGGTAGTGTACTGTATATAGTAGAAAATGTGCATGAAATGGCAAGCAGTTTTACATTTAATATGGTTTATATGGATACCACATGTGTATCTACAATATATAAATTATATAATAACCATAATCATATATAATATGAAGGTGCCTAATTCTAATTTATTTCTACATAGACTTTTACTGCAGTGTGTAATCTACATAGAACAACATTGATTTAACACTGAAAATAGAACTGCTTTATGATGATAGCGAGTATTACAGTAGGCAGGAAAATGACTGCTTCTTAATTTCTATATTTAATAGCTCTGAGTCAAAGCACAGCTGTCTTTCCTTTTTCTTCAGCATGTTTCGAGGTTGAGATCAATGGCCATCTTGTGTTCTCCAAACTAGAGATGGGAGGATTTCCTCATGAGGAGGATGTAAGTGTAACTGAGAAAAGATTGTTTTATTATTATTTATCTTGTTTCATGGTTATTTTTGTGATTGATGCCATTGCTCAAACAATTTGTTCCTATTCAGTCAAGTACTTTCCCATTTGCTAGAATCTAATCTAGACTCACCTGTTGGTTAACTCCCAAAGTTTCTTTAAGTGGAGTTTATAAACATATTTTATTTGTCACGTGTAAAATTTTTTCTCTAAATCTCTCCAGGTGGTGGCTGCTGTTATCCAGGCTCAGGATGGCAAGCCCGAAAAGCTCACTAGAAGCACTAAGGAATGCGTCATCTCCTAGCCTGCTGACTTTTAGCCCCTGCCCACTGCTACGATTACCACAGCTCATAATATTCCATAAGAATTTTTTCACTTAATCTGTTTAGATTTTTAGTTCTCCTTGTGTCGTATTTTTTTTCTCTGCTTCTGCATCGAACAATTTGGACTTACATGATTACTATAGCTGAAAATGCAAAAGGTTATGGTATGAAGCCTACATTCCAAAGTGCTCTACTGTAGAAGCAGAGAGACAAAAGGACACTATGAGGGACAGGGCGGTGGCATTGGCAGGACTTCATTCCATAATATTAAAAAAAGCATGCTCTTTCCTTTTATGCAAACATCATGTAAAATTTATTTATATAATACAATGAAATCCTAAACTGCTAATATAAATAAATAAAATGATGGCTGGAGCTTTAAACAGAGATTTGTTTTTTATGTGCATGTGTGTGCGAGTGTGTGTTCATAGGCTCAACCCTATTGTTCCATAACAATAGGGTTGGGCCTATAGGGCTTGGTACACAAGGCAACATGATCACAGGATCAGGGCTCATTTTAGTTTCCTTCATTATGAACATCACATGAGAAACACGTAGATCTCCTTATGTGATTATGTGCAACACGATTGCATCAGATATGACTCTCTATTTACACCATATACCGTACATAGGGGAAAATCTCATTTAGAAATTATAAATAGATCAAACTCTAACAAATGAATAATAAAAAGTAGTCCTCTACACTATATGGATCAAAGTATTTGGCCAAACCTGTTCATTATTGAATTCAGGTGTTTCAATCAGGCCCCTTATTCCCCCAGTGAAGGGCAATGTTAATGCTTCCAAGACATTGTGGACAATGCTATACAGTGGAACCTCGGATTACGAGCATAATTCGTTCCAGAAGTGGGCTCGTATTCCAAAACACTCGTAAACCAAAT
>JAOVVB010000026.1:21515654-21535078 GCA_028570985.1 Heterobranchus longifilis
TATATATATATATATATATATATATATATATATAGCTTGCCTGTAGTCTAGCAATGTCTAGCAATTGTTCCATAAATTATTATAAAAGAAGCGATTTATCAAGTTCATCAGTGCTACGTATGATTTTAAATTTAAATATAAAACTCATAGTAATAATTTTAAAAAATGGCTGGGTTTAAATAAAACAAATATTATAAAATACCTCCAGTATGAAAACTAATAAGAAAAGAGTGTTGTGTATATTATACGATTCACCACCCAGTTTAGCACGTATTATATGTGAACTCTGGCAGCTGATAATAACTCCTCACAGTGTGCTTGCCCTTGTGTAGATAGAGCCTATCACTTCTTGCTCTGTGGGTGTGTTCATACATGGGCAACGTTTCAACGAACAAAACAGGGTTCAAATTCAAATACAGCATCATAGAGCTTTCATATTACTAACATCTGTGAGTTATTGTTTTAGTAATAGCAAAAGATATGGAGCCATTACCAGTTGTATCAGTCGTATGATCTGTACTGCATATAGGCTATATGTCTTATTTTGATCAGAAGGCCAACGACTATTTAAAAAGTGTTTCTTAAATTGATGTGTTCTAGTTATACTTGCACTGCACTTGTTCCCTCCCACTCTAAGTTTAGTTGCATCCCCTCTATTTTTCTCCCATCTGTGGTTATGTAATGAAGCCCTTGTCTTTGCTTTCAAAAAAAAAAAAAATTTACAGTCACTTGAACTGTGCAGTCATTTCATAATTATTGGCATATTTTAAGTTAATAGACAAACATTATTGTATAAAGCATTCCTGTACGGCCAATGATTCAGTGTCCACTCAATTATAGTAATTTTTTTTGCTCTAACAAGCAAAAACTAGTGAAAGTTGCATACGAATTATACAATAAATACAAATTTAAACCCCAAAATCCGCAAAAAAAGGTGGGGGGGGGGCATGGGGGAGACCTAGCACAAGTGTCTACACCCTTTTTCTAAATTGACATGTGACTATAATCAGAATTAACCACAGTATGTTTAAAAATAATTATTATACCTCTGTC
Organism: Heterobranchus longifilis; assembly: GCA_028570985.1. NCBI lineage: Eukaryota > Metazoa > Chordata > Actinopteri > Siluriformes > Clariidae > Heterobranchus > Heterobranchus longifilis. The sequence goes on from JAOVVB010000026.1 coordinate 21,516,708, forward strand.
ATCAGTAAAGTGCTTATGATTAACCTCCTACCAAAAATGACTGTTGTATAGTCGTGGCCAAAAGTTTTGAGAATGACACAAATATTATTTTTCATAAAGTGATTTTAGATCTTTTTGTCAGAGGTTACTATTGTATACTGGAGTATAATTACAAGCATTTTATAAGTGTCAAAGGCTTTTATTAACAGTTACAATAAGTTTATGCAAAGAGTCAATATTTGCAGTATTGACCCTTCTTTTTTAAAACCTCTGCACTTCGCCCTGGCATGCTGTCAATCAACTTCTGGGCCAAGTCCTGACTTATGGCAGACCATTCTTGGATAATTAAACCTAGAGTTTGTCAGAATTTGTGCAGTTTTGTTTGTACACCCAGGATTGACCACCAGTTCACAGTTGGATTAAGGTCTGGGGAGTTTTCTGGCCATGGACCCAAAATTTCGATGCCATTTATTTAACCCGAGCCATTTAGTTCTCACTTTTGCCTTATGGCAAGGCGCTCCATCATGCTGGAAAAGGCATTGTTCAACATTGTAAAAAAAATATCTGGCATTATTTATTTTGTTATCTTTACATTTTTCTCAGAAGTGTGTAGACTTTGTATATCCACTGTAAATGGTGATGTTGGTAGAGCCTGCAGTATGACGGGTTTGGAAATGTTACATTGAAATTTGTTGACTTTTTACAGTATATATATATATATATATATATAGGCATGCCTATCAAAAATTATTATTGCATGACAATGTTTAACTTTGGTTTAATTTTAGAAATTATGGGATACTCTATGTAAAACATTTTTATCCTGAGGGGAAGCTTAGCCAAACCAGACAAACACCCTTTTTTCCTCCAAAATTATAAATTAAATTCATGAGATGCCATGGCAAGAAAGACAGATAACAGGCAACATGATTGACAAGTAAACAGAGATGTCTCTATGTCCTAAACATGTAAATGTTGGTGGTTCACATTATTTGTTATTTCTCTATGGCATCACTGCTGATATTTCATTGACATCTGCTGTAGGGTGAGGAGACCTCCACAAATATCTTGAGTCTGAAAAACACACCGAGTGCACCTTTAATACCCAAGTGCTAATGGATCAAAACCCATGCAGCTGTCTTTCTTTCTTTGTTCAGTCTTTATCTCACTTTTGCCTTTCATCTACCTGGCTCTGTAAAGCAGCATAACTATGAATGGTTGCTCTCAACGGACTCTTGCCAGTGATAAATAAAGCTCAGTCTTCAACTCTCGGAGGTCATGCTATTTTTCTTGCATCATGCAGTAATAATACAGCAGAGACTAATTAAAGACTGGTGCTCATGACTCAGCATCAGAAAACTGATACGTTTGAAATGCAACAGAGTAAAGATGCATCATGAATGGAGTATGTCAAACCATACACAATGCTGTGAAATGTCCCCTGGGTGTAAATTCTGTAGTATTCCATTCAAGGTGTGTCCCTGCCTCATGCCCAGTGGTTTTGTGACTCTCAATCCAATGTGAACTTGACCAGGATAAAGGAGTAATTGTAGATAATTGATTGAATAAATTATTCAAAATGGATGGATTATTCACTATATGTCAGTTAAATAAAGTGACTCATCGCACATCGTCTATACTGCTTTATTCTGTATTCAGGGTCGCAGGGGGCCTGGAGCCTATGCCAGGGGACTTAGGTCAAAAGGAACACCTTGGACAGGGTGCCAATCCATTGCAGGACACATACACATACACACACTCAAGAAATCGAAACCAGACCCTGGAGGTGCAACGCGACCATGCTAACCAATAAGGTGCTGTGCCACCCCAATATAGTGACTTTGTAAAATAAAAGAACTATTATAGAAAGAACTGAGAATGGGGCAGAGACTGAGCTGAGTCTCAAAGATTCAAATCTGTCTTGGATGACCTAAATGGTTTAAAATCACAGGATCCAGCTATTTGAAGCTGATAGATAATTACTGTAAAAGCTGTACTTGCAGCTAAAGTACCAGTTAAACATCATTTACTTCCAGGATGTAACTTGTACAAAATGTGAAAAAAGAACAAGGATGGTTAAGACTTTTGCAAGGCATTATGTTTCTCTAGATTTTAAACCAACCTTGGCCTTAAGCGTATACAATTTATGATGTAACATACTGTATTTGGATTTGGATCATTTCACTACAATATACCTATCATGTTTACTTAGAGGTATATTTGAGTCAATCATGGCATGATGCCCTGCAAAAAAAACATGAACCCAAGCAGCTCTTTGGCAGCATCATTACTAGTATGCATGACTCAGTGGAAAATAAAACTAGATATCAAACTGATCAGAGGAGGACCATGACAGGGGAAGCCCTCTGAAAAGGGAATCCCCAAACAGTAAACAAGCTGACGTTAAAGTACCAAATGCTTTAATGCTGATTGCAAGACCCTACCACCATCATGATCAACCGTCACATCTCATCATGATTGCCCTATCCTCTTGTTTCACCACCTCTTTTTCCCCTCAAACTTGTGTATATTGAATTGACCACTATCCATGGCAGCTTGTCAATAATATTATGCTAGCAGGTAAAGGGTATCCCTGCTGTAAACTGTCCCTTTATCAATTAGACATTCTGTGCAGTAGGTGCTTATCACTTCTGCCACCCTGGATGCTCACCAAGAGGTGGGCGTGATGGGGGTGAGAAGACGTCAGTTTCTGCTTCATTCCTCTTTACGTGACTTTGCTATGGCGTCAAAATGGGTGTTTCCCTTTCTACCATTACAATCTTTTTGAATCTAACTATCTTTCTTACACCCCCTGCGTGGTTACTGACGTCCTGAAAGACGGCGGGTTTCACAGCACGGCTGCGGATCTCCACGCTTCAAGACAATAAAGAACCTCCAGAAACACCTGGATCCAGGTAAGACTGTAAACCTGTATATATGCAACATAAATGATAAAGTAATTTATTGCAATGAATGCAAATTTGTGTATATTAAACTGGAAAACTGCTTTAAAAAATGTACAGGTCAGCGTCTAATGTAGTACGAATTCACAAAAGACAACAATAACTTTTTTTTTTTTGCAAATGTATTTCATTTTATTTTATTTAAATAAAAACATTAGAATTGCTTCAGAATTCATAGCAGCCATGATGTTCATAATGGAAGTCTTACAAAGAGAAAGAGAGAGAGAGAGATTCCCTCATTAATGGTTTTTCTATCAGGAGAAATGTTAATAAAAAAAATTCTATTTCCTGTCTATGAAATCAACAGAGTTGCACTTAAAAGAAAAGTCAGTTCAGGAAGCTAGGAACCCTTCACTATTTAACAAACTTTTTTTTGCATTAAAAAAAAACATATTTTTATGCTATTACTGTATCATGGACACATGCATTAAACATGGATTTTATTCACCATGGCTAATTTCATTTATGCTATATTTTAGCTAAATGTCACAATTAAAACCTGGACTATTGGGTTCTTGCTGTTACTCATCCAGCAAACCCCACCAAACATAAAATTAAATCAATAAAAGTAGCATTTATTTTAAAAAGCATTAGTATTTCATTCTTAAATAGTTAAATAAATTATCTTAACTAAATATTAACCTGATGCAGCATGTCTTTCAAATTAAGGGAACATGTGCACTGCATGCCAGTTTTACCATTTTGGGTGTGCATGGGTGTGCAACATGCTGGTGTGTGTTTGATAATTCCCATATCTGTGAAGGTTTGTCTTACAGACAAGGCTGACACAGGCCATTCTGCTGCTTTAAGTCGAAACACAATTGTGCCTCCCGCTCTAAATTTGCAGAGTCACAACTAATATGCAACGACAGCCAAATTCAATTTTGCAGTCCTGTGCTGCTTAGACTTTCGCCACCCTTTGTGTGAATCATAAATGAGTTACTAAATGTCCAAAATAATAGGCAATTTTAGTTTAAATAAATTATAACTGATGCTATACCGCAGCGCTGTTGAATTATGATTTGCCAAAAGATGGAATTTTTCAACAACAGCAGCTGAAATATAGTAATAATACAGTATGGATAATATAAGATGTTTCAAACAATACGAAGGAAATGTAAAATATGTCATTGTTTAACAACAAAAAAAAAGTAATCATTGATACGGTAAAGTCTTTTGTAAGGATTTGTTTACTTAACATTTATATAGACAGAATTGTCAGTGTCAGTGGTATGTAATAATCAGAGCAAGCTGTTTTTCTTTACTATCGACTTTTTAAAAAAATGAAAAAGACATAAGCTGATGACTGGCTGTTATTGTTAGCTAGAATTAAATGTGTTCAAGTCTAGTACATTAAAAATAAATAAATAAAATATGTGTAAAATTTGCAATTCGAATTAAAATTGAATTAAAAAAATGTAAAAAAGCCACAAAAGTGGAGGGACTTGTAAGAAATACAATAACCAACACAGTCACTAAGAAGAGCAGTAAAAAGTTTTTATCTCCTTTAAAATTGGAAATGAATTAAAAATGAGAGACAAAAAAGGTTATATGGCAAGAACTGTTAAATAATTAGCTAGCTAATATTTGGTACTTAGCTACACACAGGGTTCTCACACCATATCCATGAAGTGCAAAAAAAATACTTTTTGCAAATTAACCACTCTTATACAATTCATAGTATAAAATGATACGTAATGGTACCATTGCTTGTAACCAAGGTGGTAACATTATTCAAAGTACAAAATATGACATTGTGTGTCCTGTTTATGCATTAAATATGCCTTATGCACAATAAAACACCTTTTAAAGATGTGGTACAGTTTGGGGCAGTGGTGTGAAACTCACAGTCCACATGCCAGGATCAGTGAGTAGAAAGTCTAATTTAGCGCAAGAACTGAATTTACAAATTGTGACTTATATTACAAAAGCTCTACAGAGGCAAAGTAAAACATACTGTACATGTTAGGCTATTATACAGGCTACTATATAAGTTAAAACCTTTTTTTTTTTCTTCTTTGGACTAAATGTAATGTGGACCATTAATTAAAATGAGCTATATTTGTGAGTATCAAAGTGTTACAGTCTAATGCTTTATTAAGCTCTGTTAAGGTGAGTATATTAAAAGGCAAATTGTATTGCTGACTGTTAGGTTCTGATAGCAGGGCTTATCAGACAAGAGCACGTACAGCATAAGAAATCTCCCTGCCTCTGTTTGAGCTCATCTCAGCAGAAACACCAGACTAACACAAGACTTTTCAGCAGCTCTGGACCTGATGATTCCGTACTTTGCACTGGGTCATATTTTAAAAGTTAAAACATACATTAGCTCATTTGCTTATTATCAATCACTTACAGTCCGGATCAGATGTGCTAGAGTCAGGGCATGGAGCCGTTATAGCTAATACACTTGTATAAGAGTGCATGCAGCAGGTCTGCAAGAGAAAGAGTGATAGAGGGGCTGAGCAAGAGGGGCGGGAACATTTTTAAAGAAAAGGGGAAATGGTATTAGGAAAATGGGCTCTGCATACATAGAACAGGCAAGCCTGTAAAAATAAAGTGGTTTGATTTGCTTATGTGAGAAATTGACACATGAAAGTCATTACATCGTGTTTATCTTATACACACATGTACAAAAACAATAAGTAGTGTTAGTTACCTATTATATAGATCATGCCAATAGGTTATTAAAACAGCGGTATTGTGTGTGTGTGTGTGTGTGTGTGTGTGTGTGTGTGTGTGTGTGTGTGTGTGTGTGTGTGACTCAAGGTTCTGTGTAACATTTTCTGAGTTTGGGGAAAAGTCTACAAAAGGCAGAGCACAGCCCTACTGATGGAAGCTGTCCTAAATTTTGCAGGGGTGAGCAAAGCATGGATATCTAATGCACTAATATATAAAGTAATACATGTTTAATTTTAACTGGTGAAACTCTGTCTCTCATCTGTCCTATCAGGACAATGACATGTCCTATGAGGATGCTGAGTCACCTCCAGCCTCACCAATCAGCATGTGGGTATTACACGTGTGCACACACACTCACACACACACACACACACACACCTCAGGTCATGTCCACTCATGTCCATGGCTGTACATCAAATAAAAAAAAGAATAAAAATAAAATACGGAAACATAAAATTAAGCCGAGAAATTTTTTGCCATGTCTTTATTTATATTAGTTATGAATTAACTTGAAAAAAGTTACCCAAAGTCTTATCACATCCATGATTATGTCTATGTCCCAGTTTTCAAATATCACAACTGTGAAACCGTTTCTTAGGAGAATATAATTAATGTAAGCTCATTAAATGAAGGCCGCTTCAAATTCTACTAATAATGATATTTATAATAATAATAATAATAATAATAATAATAATAATAATTTGACACAAGGTGTCATTAATCATTAGATGCCCAAGTTTGACAACCACCAGCATACAGAACATTTATATAGAAGGCAGCAATATGCAGCAATATTCAATTGACTGCGCCCTCTGCTGGGGAAACATAGACAGTGTCTTCAATTAATTAAAAAAAAAATACTCTAAAACGCGGGTCTAGCATGGCCCTAAACTCACTGATTAAAGATTGAACATCACTGTTCATGTTTTAGGATGATAAAAAGAGGACAGAGGGCAGCCTGGCCTATCATACGTAAGCTCTGGTGAGCTCAATGTGTGAGACTCGAAGTGTTGTGCAGCGGGACTCAGTCATGGGTGTCATTTTTTCAGTGAAGGCTCTCTGTCGCCCCCTGTAGGAATATTCCTGAACGTACAGGGAGCTATGATTTGGAGCAAAAGAGACAAGAGCAGCAGGAGGGGCAACCTCAGGAGAGCTACATTATCAGCAAACACCCAGAGGGTAACACACACACACACACACACACACACACACTATTTTGCTTACTGCACATATACAGTGGCTTGCATAAAATCTCATATGGTCCTGAAAAAAATACACCTCATAAATTGTTATTGATATTATATGATATTATTCCTAAAAGTTTTATGAAGATCATAGAGCTATTAAAACAAGCTTTGGAAAGTACCAACCAGTTCAATCAGTTTGCACACCAGAACTAATTTGGGTGGTTTCACATCAAAAGCTCGAGTGAATACTTATGCAGTTACAATATTAACTTTTTTTTCTTTAATCAACCTTACTTTAGTATTCGAGGTTGTTGTGTATAGAGTCATATATGATTAAATACAATGAATTCTATTTTATAACACTACAAAGTTCTAGTAGGGGCGAATACTTATGCAATGCTCTTATTAACTACTCAATAGACACAGTACATTTTGCAGCACAGTACAGTACCTGCATAATAGATTTTGGCTCATATCTAAGCATAACTGCAACCTTGCATTTTACCAAGGTATAATCTTGATTTATCTTGAAAATCATTTCATTCTGATAAATGGTATTTGCGCCACATTTGGAGTAAACATAAATTTTAAAACTTAAAAACATTCATCAGTATGTCACTATAATATCCACCTCATGTGTTTTAACATTTTGTCATGATTATTTCTTATCTCCTATGCCTTGTGATACAGCTGCCTGGAACACCAACACCAATGCCACCACCAGGGGTGATGCTCAGGTAAACACATGCCCACTACACACATGCCCACTACACCATTCAGACTCCACAACAATACATGCTCCAGACCTATGATTGAATTCCATCATGTAACTCTGGGCCTGTGTTTGTGTATCAGTCATATGTGGAGCTGAACGAGCTGTTGGGGGACAAATGGCAGGAGACCGGTCGCTGGGTTGGGTATGAGGAAACGTTCAATCCAACCACTGGGAAATGGGGGTCTTCACACATTTCCTGTCTTACCTTCAGAAGCCTTCTTCAGCTCCGCAGGACCATGAGCACAGGTGAGATTTGAGGACATTTCTAAGGACATTTGTGTGGTAAAGATGATGGCACACTAAATACTTCTCTTCATATACAGTATGTAAGTTTTTTAATGCTTCTCAGCTTGACTTTATGACTTTAACAATGGGATTTCCCCTTCTGGAACCTTTGGAGAAGCATGTAGAACCTTTTTAAGAATTTTTTTAAAGTTGCATTATCGCAAATATAAATAAAACCTTTTTGGATTGGATGTTTGCAGCGGCAGTGTTGTTGGACTTGGAGGAAAATGACTTCACTACCATTGCTGGGAAGATCGTAGAAGAACTTCTTTCAAAGAATGAGATTCAGGTCACAGATCAGGACATTTTGATGAAGGCACTGTTAGAAAAGCGCAGGTAAAACACATATATGCGTACATGTATACACAAGCTGTTAGCGTTGCTCCAGTGTGTTGTCAGAACTATTGGCCAATGACCTCTTGATATTAGTTTTGAGATGAAAGTAGTACACCTCATCCAGGTGGATTAACTCACCTCCATTGGAGAGATGGTCACTAACTTACTTTTTCTTTTACACAGCCAAGTTGAGAGCGTTGAGGTTACCTCAGCAGGCATTAAGATGCAGACCTTCTCTGTCACCAAACAGGTACTGAGTCTTTATTTGTTTACCAAATGTCTACTTTTTAGTAGATCTATCCCATGCATCACTATATTAACCAAAATATTGAACCTATTCACCTATCTACACTTTTAGAAAAAAGTAGTATAGTAGTGTAGGAGAATTATGTGATACTTTACCTCAAAAGGGTTTCCTTTCCGAAAATTCTAGAAGGTTCCATTAAGAGCGCATACATCCATCAATCAAGTAATCTTTAATTCCTACACTGATTTTCTACCCACAGTAAATATGCAACATACCATCTTTTACTGAAAAACATACTTTAGTGTGTTGGCCCTCATATTTTAAAGATTTTACACCAATGGGCTTCACTTTTTTCAAACAAAAGTTTCTAGTTATAACCTTTTTTAAAAAGAAGAAATGTTACCTCTGTTAGCAGCTTTTTTTTTTTCTATGAGTGTAGGTTCTTGCAAAAACTTGTATCAATCTCTTTCACTGATCCTGCTCTTAATCCTTCTCATTTAGAGAGACACGTCTGATAACATAGAGGCATCTATCGTGCTATCAGGTGAGGAGGAAGGATAATTTCCCAAAAATGTTATAATTAAATTTTTTTTAAAAACAGCTCAGTATGTTGAATTCCTCATATTTTATGATGTTGTATGTAGGTGTGGTGGACTCTCTACAGAAGCCGGTCGTGGCATTTGTGCGACTACGCGATTCTGTGGTGATGGAGGGGATTATGGAGGCTTCTGTGCCTGTGCGCTTTATATTCGCCCTTGTGGGCCCTTCTGAGAGTGGTATAGATTTCCATGAGAGTGGCAGAGCAATGGGTACTCTCATGTCTGATTGGGTAAGAAAAGTAGTGGTTAAGGAATATTATTACAGTAGACAATCTGTAAAACAATAAGCAGGCATGAGTCAGGGATGATGATGATGAAGTATAGGTCTTATATGTCTCAGGCTTATTATTATCTACTTATAGCAAAGAACAAAGGAATTTAGTTTGAAGGACATGGGCAAAATGGAGAACCATGCAACAATGAGGAAGTTTTACTTGGTCTTCACTTTCTTTTTTCCATCTGTATCTCACCAAAAGGTCTTTAGCTTGGAGGCCTATCTTGCTGAAAGTGAAAAAGAGTTGACCAATGCCATAGCTGACTTCATGGACTGCAGCGTTGTGATCCCACCCACTGAGATCCAGACTGAGACCATGCTCCAGCCAATCATCCGCTTCCAAAAGAAGATGCTACGTGACAGAGTTCGCACTTCTGATACCCGAATTCTATTTGGACCAAAAGATGAAGGTTAGGAGGATTGCTATAAATAGGATTACCTCTTGGCGTGATTCTGCGTATAGTTAAGTTATAGATAAATGGACTGATTAAATGTCAAGGTTTAAAAAAAAAAAAAAGCTAACATTTTTTGTGGGAGTTGAAATTTATGTTTCAAATAAATAAATAAATGTATCCTTAATATGCCCACATGAGCAGAGTATGAACAACCACTGGATGATCCATTGGCTCGAACTGGATATCCGTTTGGTGGACTGGTCAAGGACATCAAACGTCGATATCGTCATTGCCTGAGTGACTTCCTCGATGCTATCAATCTTCAGGTGTTTTCTGCCATTATTTTTATCTATTTTGCGGCACTATCTCCTGCCATCACCTTTGGAGGACTTTTGTGTGAGTATCATTCTCCTTGTGAAACCCGTCCATTCTGGAAATGTACCTTAATTCTCAACTGCTCCCGATTTTTTGTTGTTAGCGGACAAGACAGAAAAATGGATGGGAGTGCCAGAGCTGATGATTTCTACGAGCATACAGGGAGTTATTTTCTGCATGTTCTCTGCCCAACCTGTGCTGGTCATTGGCTTCAGTGGACCACTGCTGGTGTTTGAAGAGTCATTCTTTCAAGTATGGCTTCTCACTTATCAGCTGTAATACAATTACACATTGAATATAAACTTACTTATTGTATAGTATTATTTGAAAAACTGATAAATACAGAACTTTTTCATTTGTGGGATACCTTAAATGTGTACTGCCGTTGTCAGTTGATTTATACAATGTGAAAGTGTGACATTCCTTACAAGTCTGTCATGATCATCTCTTGATGTGATTAGTTGACATGTTGAAGTGAATCCATAGCATCATCTCCTTTTTTTATTTATCTGTCTGTCTGTCTGTCTGTCAGTTCTGTAATATATTGGACATCGAGTACATTGTGGGTCGTGTGTGGATTGGAATATGGTTGATCATCATTGTGCTGATTGTGGTAGCAGCTGAGGCTAGTTTCCTCGTACGCTTCATCTCTCGTTTTACCCAAGAGATCTTCTCCATCCTCATCTCCCTCATTTTCATCTATGAAACCTTTGTCAATCTTGTCAAGGTAACGACAAAGATTTAAAGGGTGTTCAGTGGGTTTTATTTATGAAAAAAGGGGTGTTCAGTGGGTTTTATTGTGGCACAGGAAAAAAAAACATTTGGACTATGAACATCCAACCAATCAGAATTTAGAGGAGTCAATATACAGCTGGAGGCTAAATATAGAAACCCTTAGGAAAATCTTTAATTATTCTATGTATAATCATATTTTAGAGTTCTAGTCATGACTTGAAAAACCCTCAAGAACCTTTAGAAGCCTATTTAAAGAAACCTTGATAAACTGGTTACTAGGTATCTACTTGCTTTCACCGCAAACAAATGACATCTTAATCTTTTTTTAAGTCGTCCTTCATGTAGGCAATTAATACTCTTTAATTGTGGTGTTTTTATGAGTAAGAATGGGGGGGTATACAGTTTAAAAGCTTTAACTAACTAGCTGACTATATCTTCATTTTATTTCAATTGAAATCCTTTGATGTTTTTCAAACATCGTTACATATTTAAAAACAATAAACAATGATAATCGTGAATAGTATCACGCAGCTAACAATTAGCATGTCATATGCATTTCATTTTCTAATCGCAACACTGTTTTATCTATACGTTTCTTTAACTGACTTTCAGTTGTCAGCTCTTCTTATACCCTTCTCACTCATGTCATATTCCTCTGTGTAGGTTTTCCAAAAGTACCCTTTAACTTCGAATGTCAGTCCAAATGCAACTCTGAATGGCAGCTCAAGTAACGGAACTACAGTTGCCGTCCCCGGGGAAGATCAGAAACATTATCCATATTATAACACTGCCCTGCTTTCAATGTGTCTGATGTTCGGCTGCTTCTTCATTGCCTATTTCCTCCGTCAATTCAAAAACAGCATCTTCTTTCCAGGCCCTGTAAGCGATCCACCAAATTTTCTATTTGAAGTTTATTACATAGCTTAAAATACCTTGCCAGCAGTTACAATGACAATGTTAATTTGTTCGCATTTAAAAAATGTGTAAATTGATCTTTACACCTCTATTTTCCTGTTTAATTCAAGTTTTTAACAGTCTAATCTAAAACTGACTTTCCCCAGCTTCGCCGCATGATTGGAGATTTCGGCGTGCCCATCGCCCTTTTTATCATGGTTGGAGTTGATGCCCTGATTAATAATGTTTACACACAGGTCAGGAAACCCATAGGTTTAAGAGATATTAACATAAAATCAGAAAATGTATGTTTATTTACTCTAAATTCCAAATATTTTTATAACTCATCTAAAATGTTGATTTTCTGGATATGTTTTCTGGATTATCAGTCTATCAGTGGAAAAAGATATAGTAAAAAAAAAATCTAGATGTTTAAACAATATATTTTAAATGAAATGTTAGAGAGAATTATTTATATGTTGTTGAAGAAGTAAAGTAATAGTAAATATTACTGTCAAGTAATAAACCACTTTTCAGTGCATAAAAGTGAATGTTTACATATAATTTAAGTTTTAAATATACAGTTACATTTCGATTAGATCCTTGTTGATGGTCCTGGTATTGCGTTCTAATTGTCTTTACATTTCCCTAATGCCTTTTCAAAATATTTTACAGTATCCCATTTTAGAGACAATAAATAATCATTACATACAATTTAATTAAAATGAATTTTAATTCATTTATTTTAATCAAAGTAGGATGCATAACAATTATATCAGTATGATCAAGTCTGTTCTAATATTTTTTTTTTTCAACCCACTTTAGAAACTGGAGGTCCCAGAGGGTCTGAGTGTGACCAACTCTAACAGAACCTGGATTATCAGCCCAGTGGGACACAATAAAACTTTTCCCCTTTGGCTCATGTTTGCCAGTGCCATTCCAGCTTTACTGGTTTTCATTCTCATCTTCCTTGAGTCCCAGATTACCACGTGAGTAGCTTCTTAAATATAAAATGTTTAGGAGTCCTTGGAGACATAGCCATATGTGTCCAATAGAACACCACAATATAATGAGCCCTGCACTCTGGACATGACGGATGACATTACATTACATTGAGGTCCTGCTATAGTTCTTGCAATTTGAAAGAGTTAAAAAAAAAATATATATATATGTAAAGTGACTTTTAAAACAACAGGAAGTTCGGCAAAATGTATAGTTGTGTAGCTTAGTGTTTATGTATTACAGCATCATAGTCTATGTTCACCATAAGTTACTTGTTATGTTGCTCTGCAAAATAATATATTGGAACTGAATGTTTCTTCCCAACCTGCAGGCTGATTATAAGTAAACCAGAGAGGAAAATGGTGAAGGGCTCTGGCTTCCATTTGGATTTGCTTCTTATTGTGGCAATGGGTGGAATTGCAGCATTTTTTGGTTCACCTTGGCTTAGTGCTACCACAGTGCGATCTGTCACTCATGCAAATGCCCTCACCGTCATGTCCAAAGGCCCTAAACCAGAGATTAGTAAGGTCCTGGAGCAGAGGATTAGTGGGATTGTAGTGGCTGCTTTAGTTGGTGAGTATTTTGTTATGGTTTTTTTTATATTGGGTATGTTTAATACTATTGACTAACAAGATTCTCTGATACCAGCATCTTATACTCTTACATCCAATACAGCTGCATAATATTGTATTATGTGACATAAGTCTAGTTAATGTTGTAACACTAATGAACAAACAACATTAAATGATAGCGACCTGGCATTTAAAATTTCACTATTAACGACAGCAATCAAAGCAAAGCAGACTACAAAGTGTGTTTTGTAGAAATAACAATAAGTTGTACTACTGCTTCTTCTTACAGTAGCTAATAAAATGACCTAATTAAACAGATTATGGCATTTATACTTATGTAATCCTTGAGTTAGCCAATGAAGTGAGATGACGTGAGATGATTTACATGAGATCTTCAGATTTGTCTAACTTGGCACTTAGACAGGAGAGTTTCTTTTTCCTTTGCTCTCCAGTGTGTACACTTTACTCCAGTTTTATTTTTATTATATTTTTAAACTTATATTATATATGATATGATTATATAAGTACTGAAAGACTGAAATAATGACCTTTTTCCAGGTGGATCCATCTTTATGGGGCCCGTCCTGAAATTGATTCCCATGTCAGCTCTGTTCGGCGTCTTTCTCTACATGGGTGTCACCTCTCTAAGTGGTGTTCAGCTATGGGAGCGCGTACAGCTGATGTTCGTGCCCAAAAAATACCACCCGTCTCTTCCCTATGCCACTCAAGTATGTATTCTTTTTGTGCCTGAAAAAAATCTTTAAAAATGTTATGCTGTAAAATAATAATAGTATATTTCTAACAGTGATTTACCTCTGTCCTCTGTCTTGCGACTGACTCCTGTGGTGGAATACTTAAAATACTGGCTTTACATTGTATTTTAGCTTATTGAAGTTGTATTTTCTACAATTTTGAGTTATAAAATATTAGTCCTACTGTAGACTTAAAATACACATGGGGGAATAAATGCATTCCATTGTCTGGATACTACAAAAAAGCTTTTACTAATTTCATAGTTTTTTAACATTGTTTCTCTCCTCCTTCTTTTTTTCAGGTACGAACCTGGCGAATGAATCTCTTCACCTTTATCCAGCTGGTGTGTTTGGGCGTCCTGTGGGCGGTTAAATCAACCAAAGCTTCCCTGGCCCTGCCGTTTATCCTCATTCTTACCGTTCCTCTGCGTATTCTCATGACAGGACGTCTCTTCACTACCAGAGAGATGAAATGCGTAAGTGGCCTGCTGTCATGTGCATTTCATTAGGACTGGCTAAAAGACACTACATATATTAAGGCATAGGCTGAACAAGTTATTAGAGCATATTTATTATATTCAAAAATAAGATGCAGGAACAAAGGTACTTTTTACTAATGCAAGTTATTTTTTTCCCACTATTAACATTCCCTATTCAACCTTTTTCTACTTTATTCAAAGTATAGTTCCATTAATTTAGTCCTGAGTTTACTGTATAATTTAGTCCTGAAATATACTCTTGTCTACATATGTAACTTTTTGTCTTGTTTACTTGTCTTTTTGTAATTGCAAATATTTTGCCTATTATCCTGACAGTTGGATTCGGATGATGCTAAGGTGACATTTGAAGAGGAGCAGGGAGTGGATGTGTATGATGAGTGTCCCTTCTCATAAATGACTTGCAGTTTGCTGAACGTGAGACCTCAGACGTCGTGCCTTAAACTCTGCCCATCGCCATCTTTAAACAATCACAGGAATTACAGCGTAGAACCACAGAAACAGGAACGACAGTGTCAAAACCATCGCATAGTCAAGCTTTATCAGTCTTTTTTCTGGTTTGCCTACACATGTTAATTATTTCCCACTACTGAGTAGATCATCAATACATTTTTTAAGACTGTTTTACTTAACTTTTTAGATTGTTAGAATTCGTAGTTTTTAATATTTAGAAAAGCTTTTAGCTAATAGTGTTTAATAAGGTGTTTTGTTTTTTAGCTCTATGCAAAAGCTTTGTCCTATGCAGCGTTTGGAATTGAATATAGTATTTTGCCTCTAATGTTTTCTACATTGACAGTAGTTACAATATCACAATGTGTCAAGTTTTTTTTTTTTTACTGATATTTGTTACAAATGTCATATCTGTAAATTTCTTATTCCAGTCCAATAGCTGAATAATTGTTGATGCAGTTTATAAGATCAGGGATATTTTAGAATTTTAGAGTGGCTTTGAATGGTGATGAATGTACATTACGTTTTATTGTTATACTTTTTGATATTTAATCCTGCATTGCAATTCATGAAACTATTAAAATTCTATTAGAAAAATAATTATATTCAAAAGTTTGTATTTACTTACAGCCTAAGAGGGTCCCTGGTGGACTAATAGCTAGCATTCAACACTCTCATCTTTATTTAGCTGTTATAGCAAAATTAGATATTATGGTTATTATTTAAACAAATATTAGGGACAACTACAAATGTGAATTTATTAATGAGCAAACAGAATAAAGTGAATAAAAGTAAAAAAATTAAAAAAAACAACACTGTCAAAATAGCCAGCTAAAATAGTGGAGAAAATTTTACTTTTTTATTACTAATAGTTGTTGTTGTTGTTGTTGTTTATTCTTTCGGCTGCACTTCAGTATAATTACCTGCTATTACACTTTATGTGTAAAATGTTAATCCTTTTAATTCTATGTTTTTGTGTAAAAAAATAATAAAATAATAATAATCATCTGATCATAGTTGGTCTTAGTATTAGGCAAATACAATCTCAGACAAACAACAACATATAACTTTTTTTCACCATGACATTATTTATTTACAAAAATGAAGTAATAATAATAATAATAATAATAATAATAAAGAAAGAAAGAAAATGTGGGCATTACGAAGTAATGTGCTGCTTCCACAGGATTTAAGCCTCATCAGTCCTTGATTATCAGCAGGTGTGCAGACCTCTATAAAATCAGAGGTTTTGGCAGTTTGCTGGTCTGGAGCATTCAGGTGTATGGTAACACAATGCCAATAAAGAAAGACATAAGCCATGGTCTCAGGGAAGCAATATACGAGGTGATATCAAAAAGTTTCGAGACTAGTTTTGTAACACACCAATAGATGGCAGCAAAAGGCTGCACGCATAATAGGGAGCTTAAGGTATTTTAAGTGGCACATGCGCCTTGAGCGGAAGAACATCAATGAAAGATGACGATAGATAAAGAAGACCTTCAACAAGCTCAACCCTGAAAATGTCAAAACCATGTGTAAACAATGATTTAGAAACTGCTTGATATCACCTCGTATATGACATCTCATTACAACTGAGGTATGCAGATAAGTGAATGCAAAACATGTTGAACCTTGAAGCAGAAGAGCTACACCAGCAGCAGACCACACCGGGTGCCACTCCTGCCAGCGAAGAACAGGAAACCGAGAGTACAATTTACATGGGCTCTCTAAAATTGCACAATAGTAGATAGGAAAAACACTGCCTGATCTGATGTGTCTCGATTACTGGTTTTAATGGTCGGGAGGATTTTTTTGTTTGTTTTTGGCACACTTATGGTACCTTTGTACCAATTACGTATTGTTTAAATGCCACAGCCTACCTTACCATGTCCACCCCTTTATGTCCAGCAGGATAACATACCATGTCACAAAGCTTAAATCATCTAAAATTGGATTCTAAACCATGACAGTAAGTTCACTGCACTCAAAAGGCCTCTGCAGTCACCAGATCACAATTAAATATAGCATATTTTGGGATGTAGGGGAACTGGAAATTTTTATAATGCGTGCAGATGAAAAAATCTGCAGTAACTGTGATGTTGTAATGTCAATATGGACCAAAATCTCTAAGAAATGTTTCCAGCACATTGTTAAATATGTGCCATGAAGAATTAAGGCAGAGGCAAAGTCTGGTCCAACCCAGTACAATGTTAGCAAGGTGTACATAATGTAGTGGCTGGTGAGTATGCGTGTGCATGCATCTTATGTATTTAATATAGAAATGTATGTAGAAGTTGATAAAATGTGGATGGGGAAGCTGTCCAGAATATATTTTAAAATAAAGGTTAATGGCAGTGATGGACAAATTGATGGACATACAAAGTATAAGAATTAAAAGAAATGTATGCATTTTAACTAATATTGTTGACTGACTACATCTTTTGTCTTTTTATTTGCATGCACACCTCCTCTCTCAGTTATGGAGATGAATATTCAGTTATTCAGGAGTGTTAAAATGTCAACCTGGAATTGCAGCTACTCTATATTACAACTAGGATTCATGCTGTGACAGAGAGGTATAGTGCTGCAGTGTGTGTGTGTGTGTGTTCGTAAAGCTGATTGGTAAATCATTTGTTTTTACAAACTCCAAGAGCGTTGATTGGTCAGAGTGCGTGACGCCCACAAACACGCAAGGTGGAGATGAATGATATTTTACAGGCTGGGAAAAAAAATGGAGCTGTCACACAGACTGTCAAAAAGAGGAACAGACGTGTGAACTAGATGTAAAAGTGAACTACTGTTTAAGCTTCTTTTTTTTCATCTTCATGATTTCTCTATTTTCATAAGAATCACACAAAGACCTCGTGGAAATCGAGTGCATTTATTTATTAATGAGGTTATAAAAGCATTGCGAGCAACGTGAAGAAATCAGTTATAAAAGCATTTGGTCTTTTATAAAGCATTTATTCGCTTTACTCTCCTTTCTGAAGGCGAGATCATGGCTCGTCTCGTGCAAACTGGAGGACAGAAAAAACGATATCGGTGGTGTAGAGGAAAAGAAAAGACGGGAAGGAGTAGACAGATTGAAAATGCGGGATGGGTGTCTCTGTCTCGCTCATGGAAAAGAGAAATGGACGGGACGGGCGAGAGGGTCGGAGCGCGCGCGCTGACTGGAAAAGGGGGAGAGAACGAGAAAGAGAGAGCGCGCGCGCGAGAGAGAGAGATGGAGGCGGGGGGGGAAAAAAGTCTCGCGGCTCTGCGGGGACTGGAGGAGCCTCGTGCCCTGGACCGGCGGCGCGCGGCTGGCCAACGTTCAACCCTCCCCTCGTTCCACACAAGCAGTTTCCAACCACGCGCGCGCTGCGCCAGGTC
>JAOVVB010000026.1:21551726-21564556 GCA_028570985.1 Heterobranchus longifilis
TACTAGTATTATACCTCCTAGTAGTATTAGAACTCCTTTTTTATTTCTACCGCCTTAGGACACTCGGATACTTACATATAAAACTGATCATTTTACATTAATAATATGTTAATACTAATATGTTAGTTTGGTCTAAGTGACGCTTTTTTCGTTATTTAACCTTACATGTAGCTCTTCAGCCGAGTTTTTGTTGTCTTATGTTTGTTTTTTACGTTTTGCAAAAACCTGCCATATTTATCTGCATATATCAAGTTGTTTGCAGAATATTTTGTACTATAATTTCTTTTTAAAAATGTTCGTAAAGGAATTAATGAATGTTGTAAAGTTACAAAAGCGACCATCTTGGATCAACTAAATCAAGACAATGGCCATTGTTAAAAGTGCTATATGAATAAAATGTCATTTGTTCTTTTAATGCAATTTGGTAATATTCTTGCCCTGACTTAAAAAATTGCTTGATACTTAAAAAATTAAACTCAGGGAAAGAATATTACCATTAATTTTAATTGAATTGCATGTATATTACAATTCAGATGCAACTGTGACAGAGTTCCAGTGCTGGGAGCTCCAGTGCACAATTAATGATGCAACCTTCAGAAATCAAATCCTTCTTAACTATATTTTAGGAAAATTGCTTAAATGTTGTTTTTTTCATTTAGCTGTTCCAATAAAATGATAAACACTAGTGAAATGTTAAATTATTCATCAAAACCCATCTCTATAATCTCGCTTAGACATAAAGGTCAGCAGAATTTCTATTTTAAGAACGTTGTATACATCCTGTGTGTCTTTAGGATAGCCAGCAGCAACAACACAAGCAAGTCAGAAAGTGACCAAGAGGACAACGATGACATCAATGACAACGACTGGTCGTATGGTTCAGAAAAGAAACGTGAGCTGACTCAGTCATTTATTTCAACTATGTCTTCGTCATACAGTAAATCTTAACCATTAAAATCACTTTTGGAGGTTTTAAAGTTTTTTTTTTTTTGGTCCCTACAGCCAAGAAGAGGAAGTCAGACAAGGTATTTTAATGTTTTGTTAAGTTTTGTCTGAGTTTACAGATTAGCCTTTAATGCGAACTGTAAGTTTCATCATGGATGGATGCAGAAATGTTCTTTAGATTTACAATAGAAAAAAGTTTATACTACACACATGTGAGTAATGCTGTTTGTGTGCTTTAGTACAAATTGTGTAGCTTTTAAATCTTATTTACTTGTGGCTCCACAGAATCCAAATTCCCCCAGAAGGTCCAAGTCGCTAAAACATAAAAATGGTGAGTTAAAATGTTTCATAATATTTCCTGGATAAATTATTAAACACTGTCAGGCCAAAGAAAAATCACATACACTAATTTTTCATTAGAGCACATTTATCTTTTAGAGCATACAGTGTGCTGGCCAATTCATGTGTGGAAGTGAAAATCACATGACATTTTACCATTGTTTCAAAGTCTAATCTTTATGCTCCCTAGCAAACTTAAACAATTTCCGGTCATTTTAATTTTTTCTTTGCTTGATCAAGTTTTCTATACATGGAGACAGTATGATGATGATAAACAGATTAAAAATGCTGATATTTAAAATAAGGTAATTAGGCACTTTTTAACCCTCAGAAGTTTTCCTTTTTCCTGTTTTTCAGGAACTTGAAAAGTTGTGTCTTTTATATTTTAAAGCTGGTAACGTAATAACAGGAACTAACTTATCATATGGAACAAGGGACTTGTCTCATGGACTTGTCTCATCTACAATGCCTTCTAAACCCCATATAAAAAAACAGTCACAGAAGCATTTCAGCAAAAAAACACATCTGATAAATGTGTCTGTTTTAAACAACACTTTGTCTTCTCGTTCAGCTAACAGAACTGCATCTGAGCGGTTCGGGCTGTGCCCTCGTGCCTACAACCACATCACAGCCGTGCTGATATCCAGCACAACAGCACTCATCTTGTGTCATATTGTATCTTACTGTATATTCTATCTTCCAGTTCATGATGTGTAGTTATGGGACCATCATTAATGATTATTTTCCTAAAACAGCACACTCTATCATGTGTTATTTTTTTATTATTCGTATTTAAAAACTCATGCTTATGCAATTTGAACTTCTTCCAGAAAATAATTTCTCTCTTATCCTCTCCACAGGTGAGCTCAGCAGCAGCGTAAATCCAGATCTGTACAACAAGGTATTTGTTGGATCATATTAGTGTTGTTCTTACAGTAAATAACCTTTATTAACACACTGTGGGTTTGACTGCCATGATCGTTTCTGCTCTTTTCTTTATAGTACTACAGTTCTGGGATCAGCTACGAGACTCTGGGGCCAGAGGAGCTCACATTTCTCCTGACCACGGTAGCTCTTTGTTCACCTAATCAGCCTGTATACAGTATTTCCCCTTTTAACTGAAGTGCTTGTGGTTTTGTAGTATAATGTGAATTAATATGATAACACAGTAGTGACTGTATAATTACATTCGCAACGTTCCATCAACTTGTTTTTTTTCCTCCCCATTCCTTGCTGTAGGACTAATTTCAGTAGTGAAATATACTGAGAGATATGATTCAAAGCTTGTTTAAGTTGACTAAATGCTGCCACTAACGGAAGCTTTTCTCTTCTTAGCAATGTGGGGTCGTATCAGAGCACACTAAAAAGATGTGCACACGGTAAGTGAGACCCTCCTTAAACAACTTCCTCTAAGTAAAAGAGCCTTGTGCTCACAACCTAACTAGTAAACACACTACACATAACTTTAAAAGAAAGTACAGCCCTCTGTACTAACACGGCTAAAGTCCTAAATAAGTCCAGACTTATTTTATCAGTGATTGATCAGACAAAGAGATTAGATGCCTATCCTGGTGTAGGATTGAATAAAACCTCAGTTAAATCAATATTTAAAAAGTCTGTTCTCATTTTCCTCATAATTCTAGCAATTTTTGCATGAGAAAGGCTTCAAACACTGCATATCATCAGTTATACTGTACAACCCTTTCATTTTAGCATGAAAGTTATCCATTACATTTTAGTGATTAATTAATAATAATAAAAAAAGATTTATTGCCGTGTTTGGTTATTCATGAAAAAAGCCCAATCAGCTTAATATAAATAGTTAATATGTACTGTAGAAAAACTTTAATGAAAACGCATTTCTAATACTCGAGTCTGTAGGTTTCTGTGACCTCATGTACAGTATGTGGAAGAGGGCAGATAGCACTCTTGCATGTGATGTTCTGCACTGTGACGCATTATGTTAAACATTGTTATTTTCACATATCTTCACATATTTTCGTCATGTCATGCCTCAGCCTTCCTGTGTGATAGCTGAGAAAGGTTTCAAGAGATAGTGGATGGGAATCGGTTGAAACATCTTGGCCTCCATAACTTAAACTACTTAAAAAAAATATGTCTAGGAAGTTATGTCTATAGAAAGTCTAGGATGTTTATATATGTCTTATATAAGTCTTGTATATACGTCACCCCTCGTTTTTTCATATTTTGCGTACAAAGAGCCAGACTTTCTTGTAATTTTAACATAGTCGAGAGAAGTACTTCTCCGGGATTCATTTAGTTCTTTAGATTTTATCTCTCATTTCCAGTCCAGTCCATGTACCTGACCAGTTTCCAAGAAATTTTGGTTTGTTTGTTAAGCCATACAGTGATCAATAAATCATTCAAGGATAAAACCATCTAACTTGAGACATGAACCAGTGAGAAACATGTGCAGATGATGACAGATGATTAGGCCGGTGATTAGTATACTGGTGATGCTGAATGCTGAGTGAATGGAACAGACGAGAGGGGAAATGAGGTTGCTGCTGAGGGCTGTTTTTACATCAACAACCAATTTTTTAAATTGTATCTTTAGGTACCAAAAAGCCTGCCTTTGAAAAACATTATCTATAACATATCTATAATTGAATCTGCAAAATACAAAATATTATTAAGTCCATACTATTTTTCATGAACAAAGAGTGGGGCGCAAAGATGCATCTAAGTTGTGTGTGGATTTTGTCTGTATGTACGCTTGTGTGTACAGATCTAGGGTTGTATGTGATTTAGCATGTGTCTTGTAATGACATGATCTTTTTCATTTGTGTAAATGGAAACGACCGTGTCCATTTTGGGACTGGTTTTATGGAACACAAGTGGCAACTTAATACAAATATTAATTGAGTAAAAATATGAATTTAAAATACAAGTTATCGTTTCATTTGGCTTATCTTTTCTGATGCATTTCCATCCTGATTGAAGGTACATTCCATTTCAATTGGACAGGTGCGCAGTTGTTTTAAAGCACTGCCTGTTGTTCATAAGATGGGACTCATTAGACTTCTGCCAGCACCCAAGGCTAGTCCTAACTGTTAATAGCTAACCTCTCGCACCCTGTTGGTTGCTGGCAGACACGCCTGTGTCTCCAGATTGTGTGTGTGATGCAGTGCATAATGCCACATCGTGTCCTGACAGGTCCCAGCGCTGTCCCCAGCACACGGACGAGCAGAGGAGGGCAGTCAGAGTTTTCCTCCTGGGGTCGTCCGCGTGAGTTTCACCCTCCCTCCCTGACTTAATGGCCTTCAGGCTGAAAAGTCCCAGTTACAATTTGGAAAGCTTCTCACTTCCTCAGTTTATTTTCACACATTTTTACAGTTAAACAGCAGAAAATTTAAACATGTTTAGGTGAGATATGTGTCGCCTTGTTTAAGCTTGGACTATTTTAAATAACCTCTCTGCCTCGGTGTCATAAAAGATCAAGTGGAAGTGATGACCTAGTTCCTGAATTGAGATCACCTCTACGTCCCTCCTGCCTTTGTTCCTCTTCTTCCCATTTTATGTATGTCCCACTGATGCCCTTTGGTGAGATACAGTATGTCTAGGTCTGACATTCATAGCTCAATATTTGTAGCAGTTACATCCAATTTCCCCTGTAGTGGAACTGATCTGTTTCACTAATCTGTTTATGTAGCCTGGAATCCACTTACTATAAAAATGGAAGGCCTGCCCAAAGAGCTTACATGTAAACACAGACTATTAGTGCTTCCATCACCAACAGCTGAATGTTTGCTTATTCAGCGCTATTTTGCATTTATACTTTATAACAGAAGTTATGCACTATGATAAGAATAAAGCATGACTGGGAGTGCTGTTAAAGAAAAATAATCAAGGAAAAGGATTATTTTTACAAATATCGACACAATCTAAATTGTTTTATTCAACCTCTACCACAACAGGTCACCAGTTAATAATTAGTTTTTTAGTTATTAAGAAAATTAGTTCCTGCTTTATCTATCACAAAATGCTGAGACTAGAGACTCCTCCCCTGGGATACATTTAATAAACATCTCCTTACAGAAAGTTTCTCCGTATCAATGATTATGCCTTTCTTATTCTTTTAATTTTTTGCCCTAGATTATAGAGCGCATCTGTCATACCCCTTAATTAGCTGCTACCATAGACACAATATCATATTGGACGTTATTCATGATTGACATGCAAGTCTAGATGTGACAATAAGTGAAACGACAACAGCGTAATAGTTGGATTTATTTCTTTAGTTTTATTTATGTCTGTACTGATCCTGGCTTGTTAATTGACAGGTCAACACTGCCCGACCCCGAATCAGTGCTGGATAATGACGGGTATGACACTCCTGATGGACAGCTAATCATGTCCCGCCTCCAGTGGGATGGCTCATCTGACATCTCACCTTCAGACTCTGCGTCCTCTAAAGCGAGTGAGTAATACCCCACGATACACAATAAAATGATTAGGAGATTTAGATGTACAGTACATGTACAGTACCCTTCAAACGTTTGGACATAAGGATTTATTTTCTACATTCTAGGACAATACTGATTTGTCTTGGAATATTTGGAATAGTTAGCAAGAACGGTATTGTCAAGTGCATTTGCAAAACCCATCAAGCACCATGATGAAACTGGCTCTCACGAAGACCTTCCCAGGAAAGCAAGACCAAAACTTACCTCTGCTGCAGAGGAGAAGATCATTTAGAGTTACAAACCTTAAACATCACCAATTAACAAACAGCACCTCAGATTAGAGCCATTATGAAGGCGTTACAGACCATAAGTAGCAGATACATCTCAATATCAACTGATCAGATAATATTACTGTACGTCATTGCATATTTTGGACGCCTTTAGCGTTGCTTTACAATGTGTAAAGAAATAAAAATCAGGAATAGCTATGGAGTTAGAGGGTGTGTCCAAATTATTGACTGGTAGTGTATTTATTCAAGGAAAGAAATCTACATTTTTAGCAGATTGACCGGTCATGTAACATAGGAAAATACATTTAAAATGTTTGTTTAGCACATTCTTTTTATTATTATTAGTGGTGCCTGCTAAGCAAAGCATCACTTGTATTATCTAGCAGGCTTTTAAAAAAAAAATACTATTCTTCCATATAAACTTAGTCGCATAACTAGTCCCGCACTGTTTGTCATAGACCCATGAAAGAGGTGTCAAATCATGCGGTTTATTCAGGAATGGGGTGCTATGACTTAGCTCCTAAGGGGTGGGGGATAAACCGCCCCTGCCCAAAACATCCCATAGACTTACATTGAGACCACCAAGAGGCTTGCAAGAAATGGGGCTCAATTTACTCAGGCAACCAATCAATCAGGATGATTATGAAGCGGTCAAGCCACACCCTAGCAACCGCTTTAGAGCACCTTAGCAACTGATTTACATAAAGACCTATGTAATGTGCATATATTACGATTTATTAGGAACACACACATCTATTCATTCATGAAATTATCTACTCAGACAATTATGTGGCTGATTAGAATTAATCATGCTGATCGAGGCTAGTCGAGCTTCAGTCAATGTTCACATCAACCAGCAGACCTGGATAAATGTGATCTCAGTGATTTTGACCCTCTTGAAACATGAATATTAATTCCAGTCAGTCAGGCTTGTTTGAGTATTTCCATAACTGGTGATCTCCAGACACACTGCAGTCACTAGAGTGTAATCAGAATGGTGCAGTAAGGATAAAGGATACATTAACTCAAATAACCACCCTGTACAATTGTGTTGAGCAGAAAGGCATCACAGAATGCATCTTAAGGCAGATGGGCCATGTTGGGTTTCACTTCTGTCAGCTTAGAGACAGCGGAGTATTGTTGCTGAGCATGTGCATTGTTCCAAAGCTGCAATTTACTATTTTCTAATGGCTATTTCCAGCATAATAATGGCAAAGGCCATTTCAAACTGGTTTCATAAACACAAACAATGAATGATGACCTTTGAATCCAACAGAACATCTTTGGGAGGTTGGGATTTTTGGCAGTGTGACATTTACAGGATCAAAGTACACCTGAAAAACCTGCTGAGTTTTCGTCATGCAGTCATGCCAACGTGGACTGCAATCTCAAAGAGAAGCCCATGCCTTTGAAGAAGTGAGGTTGTTTTGAGAGAAAAGAGAGGCCCTTCCCAGTATAAGTATAGTGTTTTAGAAACAATGCTTGGTGAGTTTAGTGTTAACAATGTTGAGTAAAAAAAGAAAAATGTATAAAATGAGTTAGAGATGGCCAATGTGAAATGTAGAACATACAGTGCAGCACTACTACTAATAATGGTTTTGTGAGAAAAATAGAAAGGTAACTAAAAATACATTTCAATTAAACATATCTAAAAGCCATAAAACACACATGCACAATAACACCTGTATTACCCCTAACACTCAAACATAATAAATCAGGAAGGAGGCAAATTTTTTTTTTTTGCATGGTTGGGTATTATTTTATTTGCATATTTGTCACACTTAAATGATTGAGATCATCAAACTAATTTTTAATATTGCACAAAGATAACCCAAGTAAATACAAAATGCTTTTTTTTTTTAACTGATGGTATCATTTATTAAGGGGGAAAAAAGCTGTTCAAACCTTCATGGCCATATGTGGAAACCCTGCTTGTTTTAATTAATCATGATTTTTGGAAAGCTGAGTTAAATACCACTTGCTTGATTATTGCCAATCCTCTCAAGAAATCACTTAAATGGAATCTGTCTGTTAAAAGATAAAAAAAAGAATAATAATTTAAAAACTGCATTTTTTGTTTACTCTGGTTATCTTTGTATAGTATTCAAATTTCTTTGATCTCCATCAGTGAAAAAATTGTGACAAATAATAAGAAAAAAAATACAAATTCAGGAAGGGTATACTTTTTCACAGCACTGTACTCCTATCTATCTTCTCGTAATACATTCTTTTGTTCTGCTTCTCACAGGTACCAATAACTCAGACTCTAAGAGACCTAAGAAAAAGAAGAAGCCTAGCTCTCTACTTGTGAGTAGTGCTGGAATGTGTGAGAGGGAAAAAACAGGAGAGCGAGGAGAACGAGAGAGAGGAGGAGGAGGAGGAAGCAGCAGTGTGACTGGACTGGGTGCGGCAGGCACTAGCAGCAGCGGCAACTCCCAGAATGCACTTGCCCTGTCAAATCGTAAGAAGAGACCCAGACCTCCACCTCCGCCAGCCCCTAATATTTATGATGACCTGATGAACTAAAAGCATAACCCATAAACTCCATCATGATCGTTACACTGAATTATTATTTTCTTTGCTGTTTCAAATCAGGATTTGTGTTGGCATATGTGTCACGTGCACTTAAATATCGGGGTTATGTCGACTTGTGGTTGGTAGAAATGTGCTGTAGCATGTCTGGACTAAAGTGAACCAATATGCGTGTGATGGATAATTTTAAATCATCCTATTAACGGTTTGGCTTCAAAAAACACAAAAAGAATGTCGCTGCCTCTGAATCGACGATACCGTTTCAGAACAGTCCTACAGCGTCTTACTAAATAATGCTTCTTTGATAATCACTGTTGTAGCTTCAGGCCAAATTATTCTCTTTCAATCAACATGCTATTATTATTCAGTACACATTGCACTATTTATTTACAGTGTAAAATTTAGTGTTAGTGATCCTCGTGTGGTCTGGAAATGTGCACGTTTATCTCTTTTTGGTCTTGAGAGCACTTATTTCATCTCGTTTTACACTGAAGCACTAAAAAATAGCACGTCTTCTGATAAATGTAAATGCACTTCGTTTGGAGTAAATACAAAGCCTTATTGTTGTTTTTATTTCATCTTTATTTTTGTAATTTGTGGATTCAGATTTAAAGTCTGTATAAACGTTTGTGTGATAGCGGGAGAGAAGATTCTACCATTGCTTATCTGTACATAGGAAGTTGTGCTGTGTGTATGGATGTGTTGTAATTTTTCAATGCTGGCCTGCACATCCTGTGGTATTGTAAATAAAGCCTGATGTATTTCAGGACCACGTCTCAACTGGAATGTGTCTTTCGTATCACACTTAAGGAGCCAGAGATTTTGTTCCTACAAAAAATGGGGGGAAAGCA
Organism: Heterobranchus longifilis; assembly: GCA_028570985.1. Lineage (NCBI taxonomy): Eukaryota > Metazoa > Chordata > Actinopteri > Siluriformes > Clariidae > Heterobranchus > Heterobranchus longifilis. The sequence goes on from JAOVVB010000026.1 coordinate 21,561,111, forward strand.
CCAGAAATTATTGGTGCTTTGGGGCAAAATTAAGATTAATTAAAATATTTATTTATTTATTTATTTAAGAAAATTTATGATCCTTGACTCCCACACTCACGGAAATAATGTTTCTAAAATCTTCTCTAAGATAAATTATATGTAATTATTAAAAAAATACAGTCAGGTGTTTGTGCTGCAGTACTTACTTCACAGTGGACAGAATTTTTTTTTTTTAATCATTATATACAGCATAACCTCATCATACGAATGCCTTTCCTTTTTGGCCTAAAAATTAAAATTTTGCATCAGCATACAAACCGTACACAACCAAACGCTGACGGAGTTGTATGTCCAAGAGCGGTTCAAAACTTGTTAGCATCAGTGTTAAGCCAATTTTTTTTTTTTTTGCCATTTTGCAAAAGATTTAGTGATTAGTAAAAGATTTATAGCATCATGGGTCCCAAGTCAGCAAGTAAAAAAGGGAGGGACTTTTATTTAAAATAAAAAAATTAATCGCTTAAAAAGCATTAAGGATCATAGGTTTAATGTGTATTTATTTTTATATTTTACTTCATTTCCTTGTCTATTCTAAATGTTTTATTTTTATATGCAAAAATATGATTACAGTGTTAGAAATATTTTTTAAATATATTATTTCTTACAGGAAAATTCATATCGCAATACAAATTTTCATCTTAAGATCTCCCCACCAAAAACGAATTCAGTTAGTATACAGAGTTTTCGCTGTAACTCTTAACAAGTTGTACATACCTCAAATCCCAGTTTCATCCCATGCCAGGTCCTGCCAAAATGCAGCGAAATGTGCGAAGACACTATCGTTATACGACCAAGTGATCACACCCATCGATGTCAAACGAGATTTAATTGTCACTTTTTTATATTATGTACAGAATACACTTTTTATTTACAGAACTAAATTATCGTTTGTTATCTGTTTTTTTTTATAATAACTCGATTCATGTGTGCACAAAGCACAATGTGTATTGCTAAAGAACAAATCATTCCAAGTATTGAAACTAAAATAATGTTCTGTTTGTTTTTTTCCACCTCAAAGGTAATACTGTTCAAGAAACCTAAACATGAACAGAAACAAAGGAGCTAGTATGCTATGCACACTCGTTAATCATACAAAACATACTCAGAAAATAAATATGCTAAATGATTAGCATAACACAAAAATGCACTTCGTTATTATGAAAGTAAGATTATTTGTTAAAGTTTGGTTACAAATATGACCCTCTGGGTTTACTGGTTTGTGTATCGCGTGGTCAGTGGAACTGTACAGTTGAAGTGATGCATGTATAGAAACAAAACAGTCATGAGTGGAATACTGAACAATGGAGTTTCCCAACCTAATGTCCATCTATCACATCATGTGTTTACTGGAAAGGGTGCAGGAAGTTAAGGTGCTCAGCAACGTAACATAACTTTCTTTTACATTGATTGCGATGATGAGAAGAAAGGGGCAGGAAGAAAGACATTATAATAAGTAAGGGTTTGAATTATATTAATAAACATAATTTTACATGTAACAGTTTTGTGGAATTCTTTCTTAAATTACAAAAAAAAAAAAACTCTCTTGTTGCATGGATAGACAAAATCTGATCTTAGTCGATGAGTTCTGACTAAACAGGCTTGCAGCTCTTTTCTCAGTGCAGAGAATCAGGCTGGATGCTACAGATATGATAGATTAGAGACTAGGTTGGAGCTTGTTCTTTTAAACAATGACGAGAAAAACTGGCATAGAAGTTAATCCATGACAAAGAGCTGAAACAGTGACTTGAGGGAAAAAAAATTATCCTCGTGTTGAGATTAAATTACTATAAAGATTACATGAATCTAAAGCATAATTACAGCAAAATATCTCCCTAATCACCCATGAGGAAATCCTTAGACACACACATATACACACACACACACACACACTTCTTCTCTCTCTCTCTCTCCTACACACCCAGACACACCACGCATCTAAATGGCACCAGAAGCCAAAAGGCTCCCTGAGTACTTTGTCTGCTACCATTCCTTCTCCTCATCACGCAGCATCTGCTTTTTCACATTATAATTATTCCATTAAATGCATTTCAACTCACAGAGACATCTTTCACCCCGATTTCTTTTCACTTCTTTTTTTAAACAACCTGCCTTCTTTTGTTATTCCTTTTTCTGTCTGTATATTCAGCGGCTGTGCATGCCGAAGATGAGGAAACTGAAGAAGACGGTGACTCCCACCAGAGAGACGGTGGCCGGCGCCGTGAATAGCTGCCGGTAGTTGAAACGGAAATACCAGACCACGGCTAGCAGCACGACAAACACTGGGACCACCAGGCTGCCCGTGCTGATCCAGAGAGAAGCTGAGCGCAGGCCCCCGCTGATACCCGACCCAGCTTGAGAACCCTGCCTGTCGTCTGGCTCTGCCTGGGCCAAGGCTGGACTCTGGGCCTGGCAGATGTGGCAGTGCAGCACGCTGTTGTGAGTGATGTTGAGTGAGAGCAGTGTGCGTCGTGGGTCCTGAAGCAGCTGCCCTTGATAGATCAGCTTAATCTGACGCTCACGCCCGGAGAAGTATTTACTGAGGACAAAGAGTGATGTTCAAGTTTTGATGTAATGCATACAAGCCCTGGAAATGTACATTACACTGAACCGAGTTTCCACCCAAAGCTAAAAGTAATGTACACAGGACGCCATGCGTTAAATGATCAGAACTCATGGGTATAGTATACGCACATTATAATTACATACATGGTGTTTTAGTCAGTGTATGGCATATAGTACAGTCCAAAATAGTGGTTCTCAATTTTTCTCTATAGGGACACTTTTATTTTTAAATAAATGGTGGAAATTTCAACCCCCTATTTTTCATCCTTTTATTCCCGAGTGTTTACAGTTATCAGTAAAGATGAAAAAAACATACATATCACAATTCTTCTGTGTGGCAATTCATGTATTGCCACACTGATGCCATTTTTAACTAACCTATTTTTCATTTATATGTACGTTTGCATTTAAAGTGGTACAATGTTGCTGTTCCTATATATAAACCTACAGATGGCATGCTCTAAACTATTCACACATTGGCAGGAAGAACACCTTGTGTGGTAGGAGCAAACTATCTGCTGAGTTTGTTTAGAATTGTAAGAAAATCTAAAATATATATAGAGAGAGAATAAGGATACAGTGGAACCTCGAATTACGAGTAACGCGGTTTACGAGTGTTCCGCAAGACGAGCAAAGATTTGCAATAAATTTTGACTTAAAAAACGAGCGTTGTCGTGGTTTACGAGCACCGAATATCATGTATAACGCATGCGCTTCTTGTTTTGACACCGAGCGTTGCGTCATCACAACGGTTTTTCTCTCTTGCGCTGCGGGTAACCGTCCCCACTGCTGGGTCTTAGTGCTCGTCTCTTACTGGTATAATCAACATCCGCGTGTGTGTGTTT
>JAOVVB010000026.1:21564656-21575554 GCA_028570985.1 Heterobranchus longifilis
TTGTTTTATTTTTACTTTATATTTTGTGTTAATTATTTTTATGTATTTATTTTTTTGGGCTGTGGAACGAATAATTTTAATTTCCATTATTTCTTATGGGAAAATGTGCTTTGATTTACATGTTTTGGAATACGAGTGTTCTGCTTCCGGAACGAATTATGCTCGTAATCAGAGGTTCCACTGTATTTATAAATCTGTAATACTAACAATCGAAACAAATCGAATCGGCACCTTGGTATTGTGATAATATCGTATCAGCCGGTCCCTGGTGATTCCCATCCCTAGTTATTAGGCACAGGTACAGCTGACCATTTGAATTAAATGGGTTTAATCAAAACTCCAAGTACTTCATAAACTGCAGACTTCATGTTCAGCTGAACTGTCATCTGCAGAAGTTTCTGATGACTCTGCCATCATTGGCCTGATCACAGAGGATGATGACAGGGAGTACAGAGGACTGATCCAAAACTTTGTGCTGGTACCAACAGAGCTGCCTCCAGATAAATGTGGGGGGGACCAAAGAACTGGTGGTGGATTTTCGCAGGCACAAACACACTTCACTATCTCCAGTGAACATTCAGGGAAAGGACACTGAGAGAGTGGACTCTTATAAATACCTGGGTGTTTATCTGAACAGCAAAGAGAACTGCACAGACAGCACATACCTAATTTACTAAAAAGGACAGGAGCACTACTGAAGACCTTTTTGACTTTGTGGTGGCCTCAGCCATTTTCTATGGAGTGGTCTGCTGGTGCAGCAGCATCTGCATACTGCAGACTGGAAGAGACTGGTTAAGGGGAAAGCCAGTTCAGTCCTGGGGATTTTCCAGGACGTGGGAGAAAGGAGGATGGTAGCTAAGCTGTCATCATTGCTGAAGAATGACTCTTACTACAGTTCAGTCTCTATGCAGCTCCTTCACTGACAGACTGATACATCCAGGGTCTGAAGGAGTGATACCGAAGGTCTTTTCTACCTGCTGCTATTAGACTGTACAATCAAAGCTGCTCCCAGTGAACCAGTCAACATAATGCCTACCGATATTCGTTTTTTTTGCACGATAGCAACTCTGCAAAAACACTAATTTAAACTGTGCAATATTACCTAGTGCAATTCATCTGAAAATGCAACTATTCTATTGTTTGTTTCTTTTCTTTTGTATTTAAACACTGTACCGTACCTACTTTATATTTGCAACATAGAAATTTCCCCACTGTGTGATGAATAAAGGTATATCATATCTTATTTTAACATATAGGATTATAAATAATGTCTACTTTGTGACGAACATGTTGTTGCTGTGTCGTTCAGAAATTAAACTTTCTAATTAAATTTTTTTTTAAATCCAGTGATAAATTGACGCATGTCTCTGATGTCTCACCTTTTCAGTACCCCGACTGTATCCTGAGGCTTCAGCACAGCCAGCTCCTCTGTATCGTTCAGAAACTTCAGTCGCACCGTTATGCTTGTGCCCTCGTCCTCGTCATCTTCCGTGCCCTCGTTCTCTCCTTCACGCTCTCGGCTCGTTTTCTTCCTGCCTCCTTGGATATCCAGCAGCTCCTCTCCTGCTTCTCCTTCCTCCTCATCGTCCTCCTGTTTGTCCTCATCTGTTGTATCGTCGCTCTGCTGCTCACCTGAGTCTGAGCTGGATGGAGCTACCGCATAGCCATCATGGCCCCCTAGGCCGATGAGTGAGGCGTGGGCCCCCACGGTGAGGATCGTGCCCAGGATGTGATCACCGCGATCAGCCACGTGGGTGGAGAGCCAGGCCAGGACCAGCGCCAGGAGCAAGATGAGCACACCTCCTAGTGCTGTGGCCTCATCGCCCAGGCCATCCAACATGGACAGAGCACACACCGCCATCTCACCGCCTCTGTTCAGGAACACATTTAATGGTGGCACGTTTTAGAGACAATATATTATTTAGTACAATATTTACAAGTGGGTATTACGACATTGTATGACATAACCTGAATACATTCTGGGTAAAACAGTCTATGTGACAGGTTCTGCCTGTCAGATTACACAATCCAAGATTCTCTAACAATAGACCTGTGATTAAAGAACATTACTACAGTATGTTCTACTTGTATCATTCAAGTTTGAGGTAATAAGGATGTGTTTAGTTTAGGAATCCACATTGCCACTACTGAATTTGATCTAGTCCAATCCATTGCAGCAGTCACATTCTGAGATTTTAAACAAAACTGTCAGCTGCAACTGTGTTTGGTCACATTTGTGTGTGTTGCATTTTTTGTTTGTAATGACCCCAGAATTATTTTACAACAACCCACTTTCACTCATCGTCTATATCACTTTATCTTATATACAGGGCAGCGGGGGGCCTGGAGCCTATACCAGGAGCCTTAGAGCACGAGGCAGGGTACATCCTGAACGGGGCGCCGATCCATCGCCAGGCACAAACACAGACACACACACACGCTCGCTCACTCTCACACACACGCTCGCTCACTCTCACACACACGCTCACTTACTCTCAAACGCACGCACACTCGCTCACTCACACGCAAAATCACACACTCACTCACTCTCACACATACTCACTCACTCACTCTCACACACACTCACTCACTTATTTCTACGCTCCTCTTGCTGGTCCTTTTTACAAGCTCTGTACACATTTAACTACAAAGCCTGATATTTTTTTTACAATTTAGTTTTCCTAACTGCAATGTGTTTGAGAGCTTAGCCTTGTGGTTTATGAGACTTCAGGTGAATCTGTTTTGCTTCCTCTAAAAAGTAAGAAGCAGGAAACCATGGTATTTGTAGAAGTTGTGGTTGAGTCTGTTTTTTGTTTTTGAATTTTATTTTTTTTTAAAGAACATTAACATTGTGACACACTGCCTTATTATGTATAGGACAAAGTTCATTCATTTATTCATTAATCTTCTATACCGCTTATCCTGTCCAGGGTCATGAGGAGGGGGCGGGGGGCTGAAGTAAATACCGCAATGACAAAGCGGGGTACACCCTGGACAGGGTGTCAGTCCATCGCACACACACTACAGGTAATTTGAGAATGCCAGGTAACCTAATCTGCATGTCTTTGGAGTGTGGGAGGAAACCGGTGTACACAGGGAGAACATACACACACACACAAACACCCGAGGCGGGAATCGAACCCTTGACCCTGGAGGCCACAGTTCTATTCAATCCACCACAGCGCCACCTTTAGGACAGATTTACACCTGATTTTTGTAATACGTACAAATGTACAGACAATCATTACCCTGATCTTAGAACATGTTAGTTATGAACATTGCACATGAGCAGTGTGTTTCACTGATCACAGTGTGTCATATGCAGTATAACCTGTAACTTATCATGATGTTTATTTAGCCTGTGGGTTTGTCTGCCTTTACACAGGCTGTTAGTGACACTGCTACTCAGGGTTAGGGTTAGGTTTAATTTAATACATGATTAGCTTATTGGAATCATCACCATTACAGTGCAGCCAGCTTTCCTCAGCTGCTATATTGTTACCATGACAGCGTTATACCTGACATCTTCAGTAACTCCAAGTTCAGCTAACTTGTAGCTAATATTAGCTAATTAGCACAGCAGCTAGCTTTATCAGCACTGCTAATGTAGGGCAGGAAATAAACTCTCAAAATAGCATTAAAGTTTACACAAACGTGTGCCTGTAACTCTTTCCTGCACGAGACACATACACATATACACACACAGAGACACTTCAGCTAACTGAGCTAAGCTACATGGCTAACTAGCTGCAGAGCGGTTAAGGACGACCTTCGGACATTGCCTCAGCGCCCGTCTCATTCTCAAACCGTGCTCTTTAATAAACCTAGACTCTATCTGACATGTTTATATAAGTGTCAGAAAAGGAAATAATGCCATTTACCGTCATTAAATCATTCTCGAAAGTTTAGTAATGATGCTATTTTAGCGCCAAAGCCGCCACGACACCTCCCGTGGAATAAACAAACACGGACAGCTGACGCTGCGTCACCACCGGGCGACAGCCTCGGGTTGCCAGATCCAGGAAATGCAATAGAAGAGTTGCCAGCTACATACGTAAACCCGCATCCTTGTAACAAATTTTACAAAAAAAAATGTATACACACCTCAGTAAAAAAAATAATTATATAAATATTTTAATACTACATTTATTATATATTAAAAATGATAATATTATTAATATTATATGAATATTAATACATCAAATGGGCACTGGTGGCTCAGTGGTAGGTGTTTCACCTGCCATGCGGAAGGCCCGGGTTTGATTCCCAGCCAGTGCCCAAACCCCAGTCACTGGATACAGTGCCGGTCCCAAGCCCGGATAAAATGGGAGGGTTGCATCAGGAAGGGCATCTGGCGTAAAACCTTCGGGAGCAGCCGAAAGCCCAACATGAATATTAATACATCATACAATTTTTGTCATACTATTTTCTGATTTGTATTTACATTTTTTTGGGCCCCTCTATACTGTATATGAACACTTGGTCGAACTGCAAACCTGCCTTGCCTTTTCCGGTCATGGAGATGATGGGCTCTTCCACTCTTCCATACACCCAAGTTTCGTCACCGGTAATGATCCTCAACATGAACAATGGTCATCCACGACTCTTCAGTTCTTGCCAGACTTGGTGACAGACGTGGTGTTCCTTCTTCTCCTAGGTCAGCAGCCGGGGGACGAACTTGTTCAAATCACAAGTGATTATTGCAATTTTTGGGGGTTGAGCTCGTTGAAGGTCTTCCTGAACTCTCATTGTCTTCCAGTGATGTTCTTCAGCTCTTAAATCACGCGTGCCACTCAAAACACCTTGAACGACTTATTGCATTTCCATAAATTTGCAGGATTATGTCAAATTTCTCTATGGCAGATTTGACCAGTTTCACACATAATTTCATGTTTGCTCTTGGTGTCCATGATGAAATCGTCGTGGTAATGCACATGGTCAGAATATCACCAGATGCACAGCTCCTGACGTACACAGGATGATGTCTTTTGGCACACTGACTTATGAAGGTTAGTGCTCCCTGTGACTGTGCGTGCAGCCTTGTGTTGCCGTGATACAAAGCTAGTCTCAAAACTTTTTGATACTTTCTTGTATGAGGGGCCCAAAAATGTATATACACTATATACAACGGTTCTCTATACCATTTTTTAAAACTCGAATTCAATTATGGCAGTAATGTGTTGTATTATGTTTCCTTTAAAGATGTCAGCAGTCACACCATTGTTGATGTTATTATATGACCGTCAGAAGAAAGGCATATTTTTTTCATGTTGAAGTGTTTATATGTTTTTTGGTCCCCTATGTATATACAGTATATATAATGTACGATTAATTAATGGTGAGAAATCCAATTGGGATAGAGGATTCATTTTCTTCAAACACTCTGGAATGTTATTTACTACAGCTAGACAGAGCTATTTGAAAAAAACATGCATACTACAGGTTAATCAAGAGCTAAATATAAATGGTTTCTTCTACTTTTTTATTTCTTACCCACAATGCAATACATTCCCAACCCTGGTCCAGGAATACCCTCTCCTCTTCACAGTTGTTCCCCTTTCTCTAACACCCCAAATCTAACTCAAAAGCTGTTTATCAGCTGATAAATTAAACCAGTTGAGTCGTGAACAAGTAAATCTGAATCAGGATAATTGCTAGTTAGGTTTTCATATGCACTGTCTGGGCAAAAAAGTCACCATTACAGATGGGTCAAATTACTGGGCGGTATTAAGCAAAGAAAACAACTAAGAAGATTTGAAATTACTGAAACTGGGTTAAGAATCCTTCAACACTTTATCAAAACCTGTAAGACTAGTGCCGAACCATCAACAAATGGGGTCAGAAAAATCATGAATAGAGATCACTTAAACTTTTAGCGACGTTGCATGAAGAAAAATATATTTTAAAAAAACATAGCTATGTTAAATATTGAAAGTAAAAGCATTTCCATATGCACACAATGTAATTGTGTCACAGGATTGGAACTGAACAGCTGTGTGGCCATAAGAAAACTTCTTGTAAGTAAAATTTGCTAGGGAGCATGAAGATTTGATTTTGAGAAATGGGAAAAGGTTCCAGTTGACCCTATATCAATGGATAGTGAATTTCACTGTATAAGCCTCTGAAGGCAGTATTAGGAACTGGGATTGCTTCAGTTGGTCAAGTCTAGGCTTAGCAACTTTATGTGGCAATAATATGAAGTCAGCTGATAACCTACTGGGGGTTAACCTAGTCATTCAGTATATCCAGGTCATCAGCTGACTTGTGTTCTTCTTCCCTGATGGCACAGGAATATTCCAGGACTGATAGACTGAATTGGAACAGGACTGAATTGTGAAAGAGTGGTTCTGGGAGCATGAGGAATCATTTTCACACATGAACTGGCCACCACATTGTGTACTTTAATTAAAGCTACAGGTGACTGAAAGGGAGTGTGTGACTTTTGTTTGGCCAGGCAGTGTACAAAGAAATTGCCTTGGTGATGTGGTGCAACGATACGTGTAACAAGTTGTATTGATGTAAGTGCATTGACATAACCATGAGATAAAATAAATAGGGGTTCCTGGGCCTGATGGCAGTTCTTGGAAACTCTTCTTGCAAACAGGACGGGGACATCCTGTTCTTGGAAGAAACTCTTCTTAAAAATAGGACAGGGAGTACTCAAGGACCAATGTTAGGAGCCTGTGGTGTAAGACTGACACACAAGTGTAATGAGACTATGGTAAACTAAAAATCATCCAGAAAATTGCAATTCTTGCACAAGCCTGAAATACTGTATACTTTTGAGCCTATCTAATAAAATGTGCTTGACTATAGAAACCATGTTCATGGTTAAACTAACTAATAAGTAGTCACTCATACTGTTGGTTCAGAATAGATGAATATTTAAACACACAAAGTATGTTTAACTGTCCTCCTGCAACGATACTGAGAGACAGTAATCTACATCTCGGATAATTCTCAGAATTTAAGATCTATCTATATGTATATCAAGCTATGCATGTTTTTAAGCTCATAGTAGCAAATACTTAACCCTTATTTACTAATTGTTGAATAGGCCTATTTAGTGTTATACAACAATGTTGTTAGTCTTTAGTCAGCCAGAGTAAAGATCATTGATTTACAGTAAAGATCGTTCATTGGAATATTTGTACTGTATAAAAAACAGAAAATGTTATTTGTTTAAAAATGTTATGCTTATATAAGCCATTTATTTAACCATTTTGAAAAAAGTATTTAGTGTTAGTAATTTATAATTAAAATTTTACAATTTATAATTTAGTTTGTAAGTTTGTCCAACATGACAATTTTCAGGACAGAAGACTGAAAAATGGAAGTTATTATTATTTATTTATTTATTTTTGCCTTTTTTTATTATCATCAAGGGACATGCAGTATCTGATAATGTCACAGATAAGAGGTATAAGCTTGTATTGCAGATGCTCCACATTCAATATTTGTTATTGTGTAAAATAACAATATAATTATATCTGGGAATCAGTGATCTTAATAAAATAACCATATTACTAGCAAATAAAAAAAAAAAGCAAAAACATTGAAAGACATTAATAAAATTGTGCTTTTTCCAATACTGGCTCGTGGGAATCCTAGTATTCCATTAGGCATACTTATTGTCATTTGCCTGCTACCCTCATTTAGTTAAAATAATTAAAAGATTACCCGCACAAACCATTCCATGGTTATATATTTTTTGCGTTTATTATTTGTACCACAGTTCATGTTTTTGTCTGTGTTCTCCTCTCCATGTTTTATTGGATCTCTCCTGTAATCATCAGCAGCAGATACTCTTTTAATGCACATGGGATGTTTAGTTTATCGATGGCGGAGTGGCATCGTGCACCCAAACTGCGTCTCAGGGAACATCGACAGAGGTGCTGGAGTGTACGGGGCCCATTCATCCGGCGAACCGAGTCAAAGAAACACTTGTGTTTCTGGGGATAAGGAGGAAATGCATATTTGAATTAAATCAGTCTAGTAACGATGTGTAAAAAAAAAAAAAGATTTTAAAAAATACCTTCAGTAGTTCATCTGGGACTTCCTGCAGCCAGTCCTGGCAGTCTGGCACCACTGGATAGCAGTTCAGCATCACTTCCAGAGTGGCAGGGGAGAGGAGACACAACTTCAACATCTAACAACACACATAAAATACTGTAGAAACGTATATAGAAACAAAGTGAAAACCTAATCAAAATATAATTATAATTAAAAGCCTATCACTGATTTCCTTTGTCATTCGAAATCTTCAGTGTCCACTCACTCTGCTAGAAGGAGGCTTTGCTCCATGGTTGAGAAGTGAACGAGCAATTACTTCAGGGTGTTGCTCTGGATAATCCTCTATCACCTTTAAAAACAGAAAGTGGTCACACAGATCACTCATGGCCTGCAACATCAGAAGACTATGTCAAGTTTCACTACAGTCAGCAAAGAGCAGGAATCTCAGATTTCAATGTGCACAGGTTCACTGAAACTGAACCCTCCATAGATTTGTCAGCTTGTTTAACACTGGTTGAATGATATGGTAAGTTTGCCAGACAATCTGTGAAAGGGTTGTTGTGAAAAGCATTTCAGCTTTCATATTTTAACAAAATATTAGTTGCTTTTCGGCCCTGTAATTTTTACTCCCTCTGGATTGGAATCTGCTTATACGATGGTGAGTCAAAAATGATCCGCATTTTGGCTGTAGAATTTATTTTAATCAGCTTTTAAAAAATACATAATTTTTAACATAACCTCTTTGCTTTTCAATACACTTTGTCCATCTGTCAACAAGCTTTCGTATTCCTGCATTACAAATGGCTCAGCTGTGAGCCACTAATGCACCACTGTCTTCACTTCTTCATCATTAGTGAACTTTCATCCCTATACGTAGGGCTGCTTTCAGGGGACTAAACAGATGAAAGTCTGATCAAGCAAGATCAGGACTAAAGAGTGGATGGTTTAACACCTTTAATATCTCAGTGTCAACAGTGTGTGGATGTGCATGGTCATGCAAAATCACAACGCCCTTAAATAGCAGTCCTCTGCGTGTAATTCGAAGTTTAGGCTCCAGTTCTTCAATAACGAGCACTGTTGATTGTTAAACCTTTGTCCTGATAATGTTCCAATACTGGCTCGTGGGAATCCTAGAAAACTATACAAATTAATTATCCAGCTGGTTGACTTTTGAACTTTTTCTTGGTCTGCGATTGAGGATGTTTCCATTCCATATTTTGCTGTTTACTTTCAGGCTCATAGTGATAAATCCATGTCTCATCACCAGTACATTTACATTTACATTTAGGCATTTGACAGATGCCCTCATCCAGATCGACTTAAATTTTTATCTCATTATACATCTGGGCAGTTGAGGGGTAAGGGCCTTGCTCAAGGGCCCAACAGGGACAACTTGGTGGTTGTGATTGGATTTGAACCTGGGACCTTCCGAACCGTAGTCCACTTCTTTAAGTAATGATTGTCTTTAAGAAACTTTCACCTTCCTTACAGTATTAGTCCGAATTTGGTTTGCACATATTCAAAGGCGTCTGCTCTCCTCTCTTCCGGAAGTTGTTTTGGCACCAGGTACACCCTCAGACCAGAAAAAACTAATTGCTGCTTGCTGCTCTTCTTTCGTGCAAACCACAAGTGGGGCGTCAATTATTGCTCTCACCGCAGTTACTAATGAACTGATGCAACACATTCACACCTGCACAGCAGTGACTGAAGAGAGACAGTAACCTTGATTGGAAAGCAATGATAAGACACACTGGACAACCGAAGTTTTAATATAACCGAGTACAAATAATTTTTCACTCACCCTCACAATATAAGATCATAGGGTCTAGAAAATTGCACCACCTCACCTGCAGCAGGCAGTCCATGGGTGTGTATCCTGCGCAGTTGGCTGCATCTGCCTGAGCTCCGTGCTGAAGAAGAATATCGACAATTTGAGAGCAGCAGTTACTGCAGGCATTGTGCAGGGCAGTGTGCTGCTTCCTGCCTGCAGTGTGTGCTTTTGCTCCCACTTGTAGCAGTCTTTGCACCACGCCGAGGTATCGCGCAGCCTCAGCTGGCCTCTCAGCTCCAGCACATGCAGCATTCAGCGGCGTCTCACCCTCCCGATTCTGCACAGTCACATCAGCTCGACGGGCAAGCAGCAGTTCCACATGTTCCTCCAGACCCCTTCGACATGCCAAGTGTAGTGGAGTGAGATACGAGTCGCGCTGGGCCACATTCACATCTGCACCCATGCTGACAAGCAGCTCTGTACAGCTGAAAGAGTAGAGGGAATGCAAAAAAAAAAAAAAAACAGAACTGTGAATCAAACACTGAGCAGGACATTCCAAAAAAGTCCCGAAGTTAAAATTGCTTATTATTATATTTAGCCCCAAAGGATCCCTAAATGTTCAGTAGCATAACTATAGATTCTTCTTTTTTTCGCCCATACTTATCTTGCATGAGCGAAGCTGTCAAGAAAGATTACACAAATTTTTCACCTGTGGAAATTTGAAATTCATTTCCAAGCCTGACATAGCATGCAAATAATAGAAACATAAGTACTATTGCGTCAACTAGCATTACATGAACTCCAGGCCTAAATAACCATACCTTTTTTCGCTGACAGTGTTGAACTGTTTATATTAGAAATTTCGACCATACTACCTCTAATAATTTGTCCATACAGTACTTTTATTACAATATAAATACAAAATATAGGAAACATGTACACAGTATTAAAAATTTACTTTAATTACATGTAGACTTAACTACACCCTAGACTTAATTGAAGACATGTAAAAAAAACTTCCTATTGGTTGTTCGAGTTACAGTGGGGCAAAAAAGTATTTAGTCAGCCACCAATTGTGCAAGTTCTCCCATTTAAAAAGATGAGAGAGGCCAGT
>JAOVVB010000026.1:21583564-21611393 GCA_028570985.1 Heterobranchus longifilis
ATATGTGTATGCAAGTGTTTCATATGTGTGTGCATGAGTGAAGTTTGATTTAAGCCCTATACGGCGCCTCATACTAACTCACTTTCCACTCCAGCACTGTGGTTGGGGCTATTTCTTTAAATCTCCATAACTACGACACTCTTTCACTTTCCTTTCTGCATCACACACACACTCTCCCACACACACACGCAGAGAGAGAATACTGTGTTTGAATGGGTGAGGGATAAACAAAAGGCAAACAATGCGGCACAGTGGTCGAATAAAGAAACAGAGGACATCTGATTGAGCAGTGTTTACCTCAGGAACCGCTTAATAAAGTCATTTAAATCAGACACGAAGGTAAACTTCCTGTTGCATTTCTCGCGCATAGGCGAAATGTCTTCCTGATTTTTGAGGGAAAAAATATCTATTGTGTTTTAGTCTAATTTGTTGGCTCATTAATATCTCTGCATACAATTCTATTAAATAAATAAACGAGTCTACGTTAAAATAATTGTAATAGTAATGATTAAGATCCCCCCCCCTTGTTTCGTTTGTTTGTTTCGTCCATATCGCGTTTGTCCAGCAGATGGCGGAAGTGAGGCATACGGTATGCGTACGAGGGCTTCCCGCCGACATGGAGCGCGAGCGGCTAGAAGATAAGCTTATGATCCATTTTCTGCGCGAGCGGAACGGAGGAGGAGAGATCTCATCCATCAGCATTAAAGCAGCAGATCCATGTGCCGTCATCACGTTTGAAGATAGCCGAGGTCACTTCCTCTTCCGTTCTAAAGAGTATTCATGATGCATGATTCATAATGATTATGTTGGCAAACTGTTTTTTTTTATATTTTTTTTATCACTTTATCACATGCAGACAAAGTCATAGACTATAACATGGGGTATTGGTGGCTCAGTGGTAGGTTTCTCTCCTGCACTGTGGAAGGCCTGGTTTCAATTCCTAGCCGAACCCCAAACCTCAGCCACTGGATGCAGTGCCCGGATGAAACGGGTTTCGTCAGGAAGGGCTTCCGGCGTAAAACCTGTGCCAAATTGTTGTGCGGCCTGCTGTGGCGACCCTCTGATGGGAGCAGTCGAAAGACTAACAACAATTAAAACATACTAGCACTCACCACTGTGGCTTAGTGGTTAGCCTGTTCTCCTTGTGCTCTCCTCGAACAGGATACTTCTAAATACATGCAGCATAGGCTTATTGGATTGTCTGTGTGCCCTGATGTGGGTTGTGCAGGGTGTATCCTGCAGCCTATGCTAAGTTCCCTGAGAGAGACTCCAAGTCACCCATAACCCTACGCAGGATGCCTGGTGTAAATAATGGATGGATGAACCAGGAACATGGAGACAGGGTAGAGTATTTCCATCCATACATCTAGGAACAATGGAGGCCAATGGTGACCACTGTATTTATTCCCATTTTTATGGCCGTTTTGGACCTCAACATTCAGACATGCATTCACAGACTACAAGCAATTTGGGACCACCAATTAGCCCAATCTGCATGTCATTGGACTGTAGGAGGAAACTGGAGTACCTGGACGAAACCCACCAAGCATGGGGAGAACGTACAAACTCCATGCATACAGACCCCCAGGTGGGAATCGAACCTGGACCTTGGAAGTGCAAGGCAACATTGTTAACAATGTGTTACCACCCTAAAGTATTTTCCAGTAATAGCACAGCGTGAAGTGCTTTATTTCTCTTGAACCACAAAATTTGCCAAAGATTAATTGAATGATTAATTGTGTTATTTAACTTTTTACTGTTGTGAAACCTTTTTTTTTTTTTTTTTTTTGCATTTTTGCATTTACTGGCATTGCAAGAATTTAAATTCACTCTCTCTTCACCCTTGTTGGAAATATTGAAGGCACAGGCTTATCTCTGACTCACACTAGGGACTTCACTCAGACCCCTGAGAAAGTCACCATATAACAGTTAGGCATGTTTTTAATGAGATTTGTCAAGAATCCGCCTTACACGTCCTTGTACAAGTTGTTACAGTAGAAATGGTGAGAAGTTTCAAGTTTTCTATATGGTGTGCACAAGTACAATGTACAATATTCAGTGGCATATTTTTACTTTGAATGTTTTCCCATAGCACCTATAGACACAAGCCTGCACCACTGACAAAACTGCACAGTGTAAGAGATGAGACAGGCAATGGAATGTAATTGACAACCAGTGATGATTTTATTAAAAATAAATAAATAAAATAAAATAACTCACAAACATCATAAGAGACACACATCACATCTGAACTACAGTATGACCAGTCTGATTAAAGAATTACAAAGTATTTGTAGCATACTTACCATTACAGCAAGATAAGGGTTCCCATTTGAGATTTTTCTGGACTGATTCATTTATATTTTATTATATGTATATGTCTCCATGACTGTAAAAGAATAATATCTATACATATTGTTCCCCATTTGATTATGTACACATTTGCTTATTTTCTCCTTTTCTGACTTCCTACAGTTGCTCTCAATGTGTGCAGTCATAGTCCACACGTTTTAGAGGTAGATGGAAAGCTGTATGACCTTTCTTTGAGTTTTCCTGGGCAGGAGTCAATGCACCTGAACAAGGTATGCTAGAAGGACAAGAATCAATTACATATTTATCTTCTTAAGCCTAGAAATATAAATGGTGTCCTGTTATGTTTTTCATGTTTCTTTTTTTTCTGACATCTCTCTGCAGGCCATACTTGATATGTCTGTGACAATAGATTGCAAGCGTTTGCCATTGGGTGAAGAAACTATAAAAAACATCACTGAACAATTTCCAGATCTCACTGTTAATTACATTAAGCCTCAGAGGCACTGCACCTTAAAAGGATGCTATACAGAGGTTAACGAAGTGGTATCATACTTGACAGAGCTTCTTGTAGACTTTGAACCGCCACATGAGGAAAGTGATAGAGTCCATTTACATCATAAAGGAAAAGACGACCCTTCAGACCAATCCCATGGACCTCACTTTGGTGGAGATGTTTCTTTGCATCACGAATGTTCAAATGCAAACGGTGTAAAAGAATCACAGGCAGAAACACACTCTGATGAGAAGTTAAAAGACTGGGTAGATGCAGTAAGTGTGGAGGCACTTTCCCTAATCATGGAGGCAGATGTATTTGCATATCTATGCAACAGAAGTGAGAAGTACCAGAGTATATTACAAAACCATGGCGTCCACGTGGTTGATGTCACATCCGCAGGGGTCACCACACTGTATTTGCAATCCAATGCAAACGGCAAAACTGGGTCAAAAGCAGAAAAACACCTAAACCATGCCCGCAAAGAGCTAAGTCAACTTTACCAGCAGGTGGAGGGTAATTTGAGAAGAACTCAGATTCCAAGAAGTGCCCTTAAGCTGGATGGAGAACAAACTGCAGCATTTAGGGACGTAGAGTCAATACTGCCCAAAGTGCTCATCAGCTATGATCAGACCCATGTTTATATTGTAGGTGAGAGCAGTGAAGTCTCTCAGGCCAAACAGATCCTGCAGTTTGGTTCACCTAATGAGAATTTAAGAGCAAAGCAAGAAATCTCATTTCTATCATCTCCTTCGAGCTCCTACACCCCGATTGCTGAATCAGAGACAATGCAGATGGTCGTAGTGAATAGTGAAAGCAGTACAATTACCCCTAAAATGAGAGTCTCTGATGCTGAGAGGGGAGTAAGGACTGGGGAGGAATACAGACTGGCTGCTCGATTTAAGAACTCTGACATGGGCTTACTGGGGTTTGGCCATATAGAAAGAGGAAGATCAAAAGAGTGCCAAGATTTAACCAAAGCCATTCAAACATCAAATTCCGGACCAAATCTATCCACAAATTCCTTACTTGGTAATGCAGTTACAGTCAATAGTGACCAAAACAGGACTTCTCAGTTTGGTGCTTTCAAATACACTGGTGTAAATAATGTGGAAGATGATATCCTGTTTCAGACAATGGAGCCACCATCCCTTACAGGCACATTGAAAAACAGTAGTCAGGTCTCAAACAAAGACAAAACAAATTCTGTAATTGTTACCCCCCGAGTGGCACCTGCATTTATAACTCCACTTAACACACCTATGAATGACCTTACACGGCTTGAGAAACTGCCTACAGGACCCACAATAGACTCTACAACCACCTCTACTTCTTCCTTACGAAGGGCAAATAGTTTTTCAGGCCAGCAATTACAAAAACAGATGATACCGAAGACTTTAACTGACGAGAAGTCATATCTTGCAAAAAATTCTTTTAGGAGACCCAGATCCAGTAGCCTAAATAGGATGTCTGCACAGGCACTTAAAAGCAGCACTGTATCAAAGGACATCATTGTACCTACACTGAGATGGAGTTATATAAAAGAGGCTTACCAGTCTGATCTAAAGTCTCTGCTTTCTGATCTCCAAGTGTCAGAGACCAACATAGACAAGTCTAAGACCATGGTTATTCTAAAGGGATCAGCATCATCCAAGGTTGAAGAATGTCAGCATGAGCTTCAAAAGCTAGTTGATGGGATAGGTTCAGACTTTTGTGTCCAAAATCTTAAACTGGCAGATCTTGGTGTGACTGAAGGCAATGATATGTTGAAGGAATGTTGCTTGAACATACGTTCACACTTCAGCAAAATTGTACTGCAGTATGTAAAGGATGCCATTTTTCTGATGGGACCTAAATCTCAGTGTTTTCAAGCCATTGAAATGTTAAAAGAATTGTTTCCTAATGGATTATCTCATTCTGAATCTTTGGTCAATACCTACACCCATCACGGAAGTATAGATCCAAGTCAAGCAAATGCATTAGCTAACCAGATTAGTCAGATTAGACCATATCAGACCAAAGCTAATAGTGAGAGTGCTGCAAAAGACAGACTAAAAGGATGCAAATTTGAGTCCATGATTGCAAGTTATGTGCAATCACCAAAGCCAGTGGCCAAGGATACACTTAAGAAAGCTTCAGATTTGGAAATATGCAAGATCAGCCTATTACCTGGCAAATTTTCTGAGGTAAGTGGAGTGCCGCTGGGACCGAGGGATGACTGGCAGAAGCCTTCATCACTCACAGTCCAGAAAAGCCAAAAAGCAACTACTCTGCCTTTGAAACAGACCAACTTTCCAGTCTGTAAACAGTTGGGAACGTGTGTGTGTGGAGAGAATGGTACGCCAACAAGCTGTGGTGTTGTTCTCTGCTCCGACTGTACTCTACTTCATGCTCAGTGTACAGAATGCACTAGAGTGAATGAAGCCAGAAAAGCTTCAAAGGAAACGCAAGTTCATCCACTCAAAGAGGATCAGAATACAGAAGAGCTCAAAGCAAAAGAGGCTGGCAAAAGACCAAAACAGGAACAAGGCATTCAGGGCACAATGAGGTTTACGGAGTTGTCGGTGAAGCTGCCAGGCTTTGAGCAATACAGAACAGTCAAGATTACCTACTCCATACCTGACGGCATTCAGGGAGTATGTCTGCTTTCCACCCATATTATATTTTATATTAGAAATGACATTTTTATCATATATTTTTTATTCCCATATCTACTTTGTACCTCTCACAGGAGGAACATCCTAACCCTGGACTACCATTTCAAGGAGGTTCATTTGATGCCTATTTGCCACTCGTTTCAAAGGGGCAAGGCTTATTGAAATGCCTTGAGAAAGCATTTAAGCAAGGGTTTACCTTTACCATTCCCCCAGGAGATAAAATAACATGGAGCAGAATCCCACACAAGACCAAAATCACAGGAGGCAGGAGTGGGTGAGTTTAATTACACAAATGAACACAAAAAAACAAATTGGAGAATGATTAGAGGTATGACCAGAGGGAAATGTGGTAGTTCTCTCATTTGTAAAGGATACATTTAACTTTTATTGCAAAGAAAAAACAAAGCCGTTGTGCTCTTCACATTTGGCTGAGAAACTGAAAATATAATATGAAGGGGAATCAAAAATTTTTTGCATTCTGGCTGTAGAAATTATTTTAATGAACTTTTGGAAAAGACATACATACTTTTTTGTCAATCTTTTTCCCCTCATTAAATGTATTCCCTGATTTAAAAAATGTTTAAGGCTAAGCCGGCAGAATGCACTGTAATCTTCACTTCTTCATCAGAAGTGAATTTTCGTCCTTCGCTTTCAAGATCAGGATTATAGGAAGGATGCTTTAACACCTCAAAACAAAGTTTTTGCAGAGTGGACATTGTGGGCAGAAGTGTGCGGACTTGCATCGTCGTGCAAGATCACAACACCCTCTGTGTTTAATCAGAAGTTTAGGCTTTAGCCCATCAATACGCATCTAACTCTAATGAGCAATGTTGATTGGTCAACCTTTTTTTCGCCCAGTACTGGCCCTTGAGAATCCCAGAAAACTATAAGCATAAATTTTCCAGCTAATGGTTGACTTTTGAACTTTTTCTTAGTCGGCGATTGAAGATGTTTCCGTTCCATACTCTGCCTTTTACACTCAGGCTCGTAGTGATGAATCCATGTCTTGCCACCAGTAATGATTCTGTTTAAGAAACTTTAACCTTGTTTAGAGTATCATTCCAAATTATGTTTGCAGATATTCAAATGCCTTTGTTTATGTTTTTCCATAAATAACAGCACCCTCACCCCCTCAGGCCACAAAAAACTAATCGCAGCACGCTGTTTTTCTTCTGTGCAACACATAAGTGGGGCATCCATTTTTGCTCACACCACAGTTACAAGTGAACTGATATAACACATTCACACCTGCACAGCAGTGATTTGGTGAGACAGTAGCATTGAACAGAAAGCGCTGATAAGACCAACAGAAGTTTTAATATAACCGCAGTGTGGCTCATTTTTGACCCGTATCACTCATATAAATATCAAATTTGGAATTAATTAAATTGTAATAAAGATAACAAGGTTGGTTTGTAACTGGGTTTTTGTGTGTGTGTGTCCCACAGGAATGGATATCCTGACTCAACATATCTTAAAGACTTGTCTGAGGCATTGAGGACTTGCGGGATTGAGGGGGTTTAACTGACGATAAAGTGAAGGTTTGATATCTTGACTTCTATCGCAACCCCGGGCCTATGTTTTTATAATTAAGTTTATTTAAAATCACAAAGTTTCAAAGAATGTATGGTCAAGTCATAATCACTATTGCATAGTTCAGTATTAAGAGAAAAATTTAAATGGTTGAGCACCTGTGAATTTTTTAATTTGTCATGATTTTCTTGTAGTAATATTTGGTTAATATTTCTTATAGCTTAGTTGTTTATTGACCAGTAAGTAATTATTTTTGTATTATATTGTATCATTTGAATGATATCATCTGAAGGCAGATTTATACTATTATAATAAACTCATTTTTTATAACTGAAATCATATTTTTAAGAACTGTTTACTAAGAGCTGTAATTCTTCTAGTCAACTCATTCTGTCTACCAGTTTTTGCCATACAGACAAATAAAACCTTGAATATTAACACCATAATCACTCAGACTGTAATAAAAAAAAAAAAGCTTTTGCTTTTATGATTTCATTTAAATCATTGAAAGCTTTACCACAGCACAGACTTATCTTTCAAGCTTATTTTTTCCTATTTAACTCCGTGTTCTGGCTGTTTTGGTCATCAGCTCATTTTATATCCCCTTTGCTCCAAGTATCTTCTTTCGGTTTCTCGTCATAGCACAAATATGCATTGTATTTCCTTCTGCTAAAGCACTTCTTTTCTTTTTGGGTGTAGCTTAAAGTGTTGCGGGAACACAGCAGTGTAAGAAAAGCAGACTTCAGATTTCATGACATCCAGTTCCACAGTAAAACTTTTATGCAGTTGTACAGTACTTTGCATATGATTACCTTGCTAATGTTTTAAAGACCGGTAAAACCGGTGATACCACCTGTTCTTTATACCACACCTCCTTGCTTATTTTCTAGATATCTACCCACACCCATGTACACAAAATCTAACTAGGAGGCTTCCTTAATTTGTTGTTCGACAGAAGCTTGTACTGAGACACAGCACATTCTGAGCACATTTCATAAAATTAAATGCGAAATGGCAAAGGGGGCCCCGAAGAACCAGGACCCTTTCAGCTGTCCCATCTGTTTGGACTCACTCGAGGATCCGGTAACAATTCCGTGTGGACATAACTACTGCATGGCTTGCATTGAGGATTACTGGAACGAGGACAAGCGCTGCGTGTCCTACAGCTGTCCCGAGTGCAAGGAGACCTTCACACCGAGGCCTGCTCTTAACAAGAACATCATGTTTGCTGAGGTGGTAGAGCAATTAAAAAATGCAAGACTGCAAGAGAGCTCACCTCGCAACCCCGGACCTGCAAGCACGCATTGTAGCATGTGCACTGGACGAAAAAGGCAAGCTGTCAAATTCTGCCCGGATTGTGTCGAGTCAGACTCTGGGGCTCATACGGTTCGGTATAAGGAAGCTAACGTTGGGGAAAAACACACTATAGTGATCATAAACAAAGAGCCTCGAATGGATATCTGTCTCCTACACAACCTCGCCCTGGATATCTATTGTCGAACCGACCGGCAACTGATCTGTTCACTTTGCTTCACTGAAAGTCACAGAAATCATGATGCGGTTTCTCTCGCACCAATAAGTACAAAAGGACAGGAGAGTAAAAGTTCTCATAAGGATACACAGCATGGAAACAAGCATGGGAGGAGGAAATGCCAAAGAAGCAGACATGAAAGTGGGCATGGGAGTAGACACCGAAGCAGCTCCAGGAACACCTTGCATTTAAACGGCAGTCATGAAGTGACACAAGGGAGTAACATGATCAGGCATGGACAAGTTGTAGGAGGTGGACATATTACGAGCACACACAGGAGTAGACATGGAAGCTGGCACATGAGCAGCAGGCATGAGAGACAGCAACACTAATGTTACAGCATTATGTGGAAAATGGTGGGGTATCTCATGTCAGAGGAAGGTCAATTATTAGGAATGAAGGAAGTATATGATACTGCATTTCCTTATTTAACCTGCAGATACTTAACATTTTCATGCAACTAATTATGTTGCATTGTTTTTTTACTTTAAATACAATTGCCATATCTAATGTTTTGTATGTTTAGTATGAATTGTTCACAAGTATTGAAGATTTCTCAAAACAAAAACAAAACAAAAAAAACACATTTCATTTTCATTTCATATGCATGTGAGCTTATCTTCTTATGACTTTCAAACCATAACCAGTGATTAACTTTGCGATTAACTTACAACCTTAGAAAGTTTTCAATCCTTTTGACTCGATCCACAACATTAAACTACTGCTTGAGCAATTAGGCCTAATTACCTAAACGCTAAAGAAAAATTAATACCGCTTTGTACATAAACTACTAGTTGTGAACAAACAGGATTTTTTTTTTTTTCAATGTAGAACTATATACAGTGTGTAACTTTATTATACAGCTGATTATAAGCATTTCACCATGACTGTACAGTATGTTTGCTTAGAGGACAAATAAAAATTGTAATGTGTGCAAACAAGTTTCACACCCTTACTGCTAAAGCACAAAACCACAATGTATATATATAAATTAGACACTATCGGAAAAAATAAATAAAAAAAGAATTTATAAATAGTGAGCCAATCAAAATTCTACTTGTTAAACTTTCTTCAGTCTGCTTCCTTGAAACCTGGGTCAAAAGTTTCTTCCAAGTATTTCACGGTTTTTAACAGTGCCTCTAAAGACGGATCTTTTTAGCCCCTTGTTCAACCTCAATAAAAGGACTTTTTCTCCTTCAAGGCTTGTGAGTCCAGTTTTTCTAATTCCACTGACATTGGCATACTCGAAGATTCAGACTTATCGAATATGTATTAAATGTTTTAATTTATTAGACACAATGACGTTTTTTTTAAACCAATGATTTTAAACGCACAGGCTCCAAAATGGTGTCTATTGACATTTAGGGTTCAATACTGCGTACTGTGTATCCATCAGTTCCCTGACCTTAAAAACCATGACTGGACAATATTGACCAGGTTGAAATACAATTATTCAAGTTGTAAGCTTATCTTGGCTTTAACAGCAATCTCGATAAGCTGTTTATGTAATCAGATCTACAGCTGGATTGTTGTAATGTCAGTAATGGCAATGGCAATAAAAATAACTGCTGACAAAAACAACATTGCTGTAATGTTTTAAGATGAAACTACTAAATAATGGTGTAATTCTTGAAATAGATGCACTGTAAAACATGGTTTAATAGATTCAATTTGCATTCAAGTGCCTCAAATACAGTATATATTGCGTATATTATGTAGGTGCATAAGGAGAAGTAAAAAAAAAAAAAAAACACTTTTTTTTTTTTGTTATGCTCTTTTATTAGTCCTGGAAAACATGTAAGGCATAATGGTAACATCACACACAGAAGCGTTAAACAAGCTCTACGGTCCTCCTGACCACTTGTGTGAGTCACACACGATCCAAACCCAGCGTCAAGCACAGAAGCAGCGGCCCTTCACAGGGTCTCAAATACATTGGAGAGAACACTGATGGAGGGAGTTGGAGGAAAAAAGAAAAACAAAACACAAAAAAAAAAGAAAAAGAAAAACAGTCTGTCGCATCTCTGACGTGTGTGGAAGAAAGGGTAATTAATACAAGTACGGCTCGAGAGGAAAATGATTGAAGCTATTTGGCAACTGCTGTGTTGAGTCATGTCATGGCAATCACTGGGGTCCTGATATACAAATGCCTAACAAGTCTATATAGAAATCTTGATTCTTACAAATATCTTGCTGTAATTATAGGCACTACTACTAAGATGTAAAAAAAAAGTTGTACGGTTTTATGAGACCCAAGCCTAACTTTGCGTCTTATCTATCATTTGATACGTACCCTGTTAGCCAGCACGTCTAGTCATATCTAAAAATGCTAAAATACTCAAGTATAGGAAAAACTTCTAAGCTCAAGCAGCTCGATTCACAACACAACACCGCTCTGAATGGCTGAAAGCAGTCCTGATGGGAGTTTCCTGTTCTGGGAAAAGTTGCACAGAGGAAGCAGTGCGGCTTTGACGGAACCTCGACCGCTCTGGCTACCGTCCATGCAGCTAGATCCATTTCCACCAGAGACGCGCACACCTGCAGCTAAGCTCATCTCAGGGCCCCTGAACCAAAAAAAAAAAAAAAAAAAGGAAGTGGCCTAAAATGCAAACTGCGTGCTAATGTACAAACCTCATGCCAGTGAATGCATGCAGTCATAAAACAGATGTTTATACATCTGGGACTAGAGACTTAGATGTGAACTGGAGAATAACTGATTTTCTTTTTGCTGTACAGCAAGATGAAGCCACGACGGAGGAAATAATGGAACCTGTGGCTCCTGTGTCACCCAGCTGGAGGTTCTAGAGCCAGAACAACCCTGTAGAGAATGAGATGGAAGAACCAGGGATGGAACCTCGGTTCTGCAACTAGAATCCAGTGCAAACAGTGCAGTTTTGTGGGGGAAAAAAAAGCCCACTGACGATTTAATTGTCTTTACAGAAGGGTGACATTTTCTGCTATATGTCGGTCTGATCTTTTTTTAAGTTGTAAACAGCAGCAGATTTTAGCATTAAATGATTGGCAGTTTAGCCCTTCACGAGCAAAACTAGTGTGTCAGAGAGGGAAATGCGAGCATGCTTTTGTGGAGGTATTTCAGTGTTTAACGATCAGCACAGTGAGACCTAACCAGCGTTTGCATGGATTAACGAAAAAGCCAGGAGTTCGTAAGCACCAGTAAATTTCAGCGACGCGATCAACCACACACGACAGGTACGACATCGGTTTAAGACTTTTTTTCCTTTTGAACATTTTACTTTTCAACTGCCAGTCGAGTTAAAAGCGACCAGCAACGATTCACATCGATCCTTCTCTTTTGTCGGTCATTGTAGTAAGGATAAGCTGGAGTGAAGGCAAGAACCTTAAGCACAGTTTGGCACACTTAATCAGGATGAACAGAACGTCATTCCTCACATTTCAATGGAAGTGCAGCAAAGCCTGTTCAACTTAGAACCGCACAAACCCAATAGTAAGACTACACAGTAACGGGGGGAAAAAAAAAAAAAAAAAAAAACCGTAACAAAAAGGTAATAGAATGAGGACGGACACCCTTCTCTCGAGTGTTAGTCGGGGTCACGTGGTGCTTCAGAATTGAAGTACTTTTTCACAACATGGGGAGAGAAGCAGAGATACACACACACCCACATACAAAAAAAATAAAATAAAATAAAAGGACTTGGATGATCCCGAAACTGAACTCGCATCAAAATTCAGTCACCGGTCTCATGTCAGAACACTGTCACTCTTTAGGCAAGGATGGCAGTGCTACACCCTTCCCAGTGCATTCTGGGTAACCTCCTCCATGCATGTATGCACAAGTTTTCAATGACGAACAAACTGGTTGAAATGAAGTTCTGTTACCTATAACTATTTGCAGCTCTCCTCTATATGTGTGGACCAACAAAATAATAATAGATGTATTGTGTGGAGCACTGGAGGGGACACCTGAGGAACAGTGGGGCTGGGAGTGGGACTGCCATCCCTATAAGTGCATTAAGATCCACAAGCAGAGTGCAAATAATACCAAACACAGGCCATTCACCAGAGAGGGAGAGAGAGCGAGAGGTTTGGGCGGGCGGGGGTTTTACAAGTTATGTTTGTTAGAGATAAAACTGCAAGGAGAAGGGGAACAAAGGAGCTAGATCTTACATGCTAGCTCATAGCATAAGGGAGGTAGAGACAGAAAGAAAAAAAAAAGAAAAAAATCACTTAAATCTGACAACTGACCTGAGGACAGAGACGTACATCCATATAAACTTTCAACCACATCTGTACACAAGACACACTCCCACAACACACTGCAATTCTCACACTCGCACAAAACACAAAAACCAGACCCACTGACGGAACGACGGAAACGAAGTCACACTGCAGTGCATATACACTGCCATGAGAGGCAGAACACCACTACAGATGCATAAATTTAGCCGAGGGAGGAGTCAGTGGGTTCGATCGACTTGTTTCAGTGCTGGAAGGCTGCCAGGTAACGCCCTTGTGACTCAACTCTGACACAGCAGCCTGAACGCGCGTCAAATCAGCACGGAGAGATTCTGAACAATATTTAATTGAATCAAAGTTTAGGAGGGGAAAAAACAAAAGCGTGTAAATAAGTGTGGGAGAGATTGGAATTGGTGGGTGGGTGGATGAGTAGGGGCAACCATGTCATCACTTGCTGGCCGAATGCCTGTTGCTATGCCAACTGGTGACGGTGAAACGCAAGAGCTAGAGGAAGAGAAGGAGAGAATCAGAAAGACAATGATTACTCTGGAGACAGGCCAGCGGTCATAAGGAACCGAGCGGAATGCTCAGGATAACACGGAATCCTGGAGGTGGCTCGGGAATAACACGCTATTCAGGAGTGTTTCAGCATCTCTGCTTTAACACAATAACCTGAGAATGTGTCTGCATGCCTGTGTGTGTGCGTGTGTGCGCGCGCACGCGTTGGGAGATGTTTTACTAAAGCGAAGCAGAGCTCATTAAGGTCAGCGTGTTCAAGCGCAGAATAATAATTTAATTAGTGTACAGCGTGATGACTATGTATGCGCAGGTCACTAAAAAAAAAAAAAAAACATCAGTTTTCAGTCTGTCAAAATATAAAAAAAGTCACTTGATATCCATTAATTTCATGTTATGTTTCTTTTGCATTTTAGACAGTGGGCAGTCATTTATTACGGTTTTCTTTTTGTGCCTGAAGTCTTTTTAAAATCTTGAATGCTTATTACTTTTAGGGGGGAATAAAAAAAAAAAAAAATCTTAATTTGCACCAAATTTTTCCAGAGTTAACACTTTCAAAGGCTTTATAATTATGAGGACATTTTATTTTAAACTATAGTAGGTGTACATGAAATGATGAGCAAATCAGAAACCACACTGACTCTTCCGGACTTATTGCCTTGGTGAATAATGTGGGTGGGGCTCAGCGATTAACTTTTCCGTCAAAGAGTCTGGTCCAATAAGGAGATCGGGATCACTAACTGGAAAACAGATGTGATACAGGAGACAAGTAGGGGTTTGGGATCAGGGGGAAGGGACATTATATGAAACACTGTAGTCATGGCAACAGGACTCGTGCTCAACCCTGGCATTTACCCATATTCCTTTGTGGGGACACCGGTATTACGCAAGAACAAATAAAAAAGCCACACTTGGAAAGAATACTCGAGATGATAGTAGTGCATTGTAGAGGTGAATGAAAGTGACAGGAATTAGGAATTAAAGCATGAAGGACTAGTGGATTTGGCAGTGTAATACTGATCCAGCATACCTCAAAAGGCACGCAGTAAAAGATTATAAAGGAAAAAGTGCATGAATACAGGAAAAGTAATAAGAGAAATATAGTGGTATAATAGAGTGGTATATCCCTGGCACATGAGGCATGGGAGTTGTGTATGTGGGGATGTGTGTGTGTGTGTGTACGGGTACGAGTTAGTGAGCAGCTTTTGAGTTAAACTTGAATAAGGCTGGAAAAACAGTTACAGATGTCAGTGCAAGATAAATGATTTAAGGCCAGAGTAATTGCCTGGGGTTGAGCTGAGAGCTGGACTACACTGTACTTCGAAAACCACACACACAGACACACACGCACACACTCAACACAGACTCAAATAATCCCCTACTCCCAAGACAAACAATTCACAGCCACCAATTTCCTGCCTAGCTTCTGCCCAACTCTCAATTCTCCTCTTTCTTGGCTTCTTCCTTCTTCTCCTCGGCCTTCTTTTCTTCCACCTTCTTCTCCTCCACTTTCTTCTCTTCCTTCTTGGCCTCCTCTTTCTTCTTTTCCTCCTTCTTCTCCTCCTTCTTGCCCTCATCCTTCTTTTTGTCTTCCTTCTTCTTGTCATCTTTCTTCTTGTCATCCTTCTTCTCTTTTTCATCCTTCTTGACCTCCTCTTTCTTGGGTTCCTCCTTCATGGGCTCGGTAGTGAGGATGATTTTGCCGATGTTGCCCCGTTCCTGCATCCTACGCATGGCATCGCCAACCTGCTCAGAGTGAGGGAGAGGCAGAGAGAAAAGAACCGAGTTGAGAAAAGAGTTGGAGAAAAAGAACAGATTGTAGATCCATCTGCTGGGGTAAGAACATTGAGCAAGTCGTCAGGTTTTTTTTTTAATACTCAATTCCACATGCTCACACCAACACACACACAAAAAAAAAAATCAAGGTGAGAAATAAAGAAAGAAGAGAGATGAATGGAACGAGTGACCTCCTATTAAGATTTAAAGGCAACAAGAAGCTGTGACAAAGTTGAATAAATGCACGATCGGATAACCAATCGACGCAAAGCTCCATGCGTCCTCCCTTCCCCTCCACTCCTGTCTCCAGCTCTTGCCTCTGTTCTTCTCTTCTTCTCCAGCCATTCACCTCTCCCACACCATGCCGCCCAGCAACGGACGCCATGGCAACAGAGAGGCATCTCCTAGCAACAGAAAAAGGCCTGACCCTGATGACTAAATACTACTACACGCTGGTGAGAAAAAGGGAGGCACTTTTTTTTTTTTAAAGCAGAACATCAGAGGGATAAAAACAAGAAATAAACAGTAAGCATAAAAATTCAGTTAATTTCTCTTTGATTTAAAAAAAAAAAAAAAAAAAATTATTCCATGACGCATTTCATTCACATGCAATTTTATCCAGTAACCCCATATTATTCTATACATAGAGGCTCTTGATGTACAGATCCTAACTATAGCCAATTGGTTGCTATGCAGCCCCCTCTGTACCATCTATGAGCATAAATGGCTTATCATAAAACCAAGGCGAGCCAGAGCGCCTGTGTGTTGCTGTGCAGTGTTCCACTAATGGTAGCATTACTGAAAGTTTCTGAACTACAAGGTCAATCTAGAAAGCATCCACCAAACCATAAATCCACCTCCAGTGGTCAGGAAGTGACATTGAACAATTTGTTTAAAGGAAAAACTGAGCTGTAGTCATATTACAGGGTGCATAAAGCATCTAATATTTTATTTTGATACAGCTACACAAAAAGATTAACTAAGCTTCCATTTTTAATACTCCAACACTATTCTTATTTTCCCCCAAAAAATAAATAAATAAATTCAAGTCCCTGAGATACAGTGTAATTTTATGCTGATTCTACTCACTAGTTAACTGCCATAACACATCATCTGGTCCAGACCTACGTTCCTTAGTTTCACGCGACATAAAGCTACATAACCTTCCTATCAGTTTTATTAGTTATGAATTTTTCATAGCAGTTAGTAAATTGAATTTTTTTTAAACTGTTTAAATAAATAGTTTGCACATTACCAGTATGTATGTGCACTACCAATCTAAGTGCCTCATTTACTGCATTTGAGCAGATTGCAAACAAGCCCATCCCTAAATCTCTGCAGATTGCTTAGATTTACTGCAACCAAACTCGTGTCTGACCATCTTCTTTCCAAACACAGAGCAATGTCTCCATAGCAACAGGAGGAAGGAGCGCAGACTGAATAAGTAGAGGATGAAGAGTGTGACGGATGGAGTATGAGAGGTAAGATGAGAGAGATTCCTTTTGTCCTCAAAGGAAAGGTGAAATGTTTGAAAGACAAAAAGTATATAATTGATTGCATACAACTCACACACACACACACACACACACACACACACACACACACACACACACACACACACTCTCTCTCATGGTTATGTACTTAACATTTCTAACCCACAACGATGTTGATTATTTTCTAGTAACAGCATGTCACAATGTGTTCCCCCACACCACAATATGCCAATTAATACAATTATTAATAACTGAAAGGACTACTACCTTAAACCCATTTATAAATAAATTTAATGCTGTATAACCCTAAAAAAAATAAAAATCTGTCCCTTTTGTGGAAAAACTGACGGTTAAAGTGCAAACACCAAAAATGCTGAGAATTAACATCTCCCTACTGAAAGCTTTAACCAAACCAACGATTTTTTGCGACGTAATACAGACACCTAATAATTACACGTCTTAAAGTATGTGCATCATATCCAAGTTTCTGTCAAAGAGCTAATAAATGCATTCGAGCAGTGGTTCTCAACCTTATTCCTGCAGGACCACTGCTCTGCGTATTTTAGTGTTTTCCTTGCTCTAATACACAAACTTCAAATCAATATGTTAATTAGTTGATTAGTTAAATAAGGGGTGATGGGAGCTGAGAAAACACTAAAATTTGCAATGCAGTGGTCCTCAAGGACTTGAGTTGAGAATCCCCATTTTATACATCAATCCCATTAATTTGTCTTGAAGTGTGCACTACTGTCAGGGCTGCTGTTAAATGAAATGCATCAACAATTTAAAAACACGCTGTGGAAAGAATCTGGTGTAATACAACCAGTGAAGTAAATATATACATTAAGTCTATGTTTAATATAACGAACTCTATAATGCGTCATCACACCCCAACACACGCACCTGCTCAAGGTGGTAGGTGGAGTCAATGCGGGGTTTGATCTTGCCCTGCTGGTACAACTCCAGCAAGCCATTCATGACATCTGTGACGAGCTCCGAGTCCAGGTAACCCAGGTGAAAGCCACAGACGGCGCGGTTGCTCTGGCACAGACTCAGGGTGTGAACGGAGAACTGCTGGTACCAGGTTTTGGCCACGGCAAACAGGTTCTTCTTCTGACCAGACAGCATGTTGGCGGCCCCTGTGGAAAGGAGGACATTCGGAGGCTTAATTCATCACACGCACACAAACCATAACCTACATCTACAGTACACGAGTGCATAATTACTGTACGTCATAATGCATCGTTTTGAGACCTTGCTTAAATGACCCGAGAGTGATCAAAGCAAGCAGGTCAACTCTTTCCACACATTTCAAATCAGGTTGCCTTGTCCACAGGGAGCAACCTACGGTTCTGAAAAATGCATTCAACATGGAAATGCCAAAGATTGCAGGTCCTCGAATGGCTGGCTCCAAAAGTGAGTCAATTCCTGTAGACCTCCACGTGGTAAAATGGCCAGTTTTACAGTAGAAATAAAAATCTTCACAGCCTGGTTGAAAAAATGATTTCGGTCGTCTTAGTTAAATTTCCCATTCAAGACAAAGGTACTGTATGGGGTGAATTAAAAAAAAAAATTATGGAACACATCAGCTTAATGTATATTACAGTATATCAAGGCATAAAATACATATACTTAAGGGGCGTTGCCAAGCTGACGAAAGGCTGCAGGTGTCAAACCACTAGCTGAAAACAGAAGCAAACTTGCACATATGTTCAACAATGAACTGTCTGAATAAATGTAGAGTGGAATGTTGAAGACGTTCTATAGATTAAGAAGTGTATTAACATAAATCTAGTCCCTTAAGTCGCAGAAATTACTTCTCTACTAGTAGTAGCTAGCGGGTGGCACCAAGCTAGCAGATTCTAACCCATCATACATGACTTAATAAAGAGCCATGTCAGAGAAATTCTTAAAATGTTTGCTACCTAATCATCCATCTAATTGTGGGATAAAAATTGTTTATTAGCAGGCTAGGACAGAACGAAAACAGGATCATTTGTTCAGAATCTAGCTTACATTAGGATATTAAACCATCTAACTTTTGTTAGCAAGATTTGTTT
This sequence comes from Heterobranchus longifilis, assembly GCA_028570985.1. Lineage (NCBI taxonomy): Eukaryota > Metazoa > Chordata > Actinopteri > Siluriformes > Clariidae > Heterobranchus > Heterobranchus longifilis. Next base: position 21,602,152 of record JAOVVB010000026.1, read on the forward strand.
AGCTACTACTACAGAGTTTATTTACACAATATAAATGAATAACCCTGATCGGGAACATGGCAACTAATTTAATTGCAGACAAAATTTAAGTTTTACTTGGCCACGAAACAGACCTCAAGTCCAACATTATACTTCCACTATTTAGCAGGATTTAATTTAAGCATGCAGGGCCCATTTTAATCTAGTGTGAAGTCAGAGCTTTCAGGAAAGCAGGGAAAAACAAAGTAATGTAAGGTTTTCATAATTGTGTTGCTTTTACGCTTAATTTGGAAAGTGAATTATTAGGATGAATGGGTCCACTGTGGCCTGTGTGCGCGCGCGTGTGTGTTCCGTGGGCGAGCGTATTACTAAAGGAATTTGGGGGTCTGAATTCTAAGCATGTTCTCGAAGTATGGTGAATAAGAGCTTGTGTGTGTCGGGTTTCTGTCTGACTGACCAGCCACTGTTCCGTGAATCTCCTGCGAATCCTTTTCATTTAGTGACGCATAACATGCCTTTTTTTTTTTCTCCGTCAGTGTCTCAGCATTGTCTATTTGCAGCATTGCACCCTGTAACCTCGACTTTGTCGCCATCCTCACGTCTCCCGACAGCTCTGTTCTCTCGTCTGTGCCACTCATCGTCTAGTTTCCGTTTCATTTCCTTGGACATGCTTCTTTTTTGGATGGCTTTAGGCAATTTTTTTTTTTTTACATTTCGGGTGCTCTGAATCTGCCCTCTCACCCCACCCCGCTCCTGCTCCTTACACTTTGACAAAACACTAAGCGGGCTGTGATTCAGCCTGAGATTTGGACAGGTCCCAGTCTGCTACATTCGGACACAGGCCGGGTTCTGGGGCAAATAGAAGCTCCATTGTTCCACTTGGCTGCCATGATACTGATAAGCCTGAGCAGGAGGGGGAGTGAAGAGATTGAGAGAAAGAGCGCGAGAGAGATGGACACAGAAAGGAGAGAGAAGGAGGGGAGCGGAGACACAAGAGTGCTGTGTTGTTCAGTAAACTTGTCATGGGCATTAGGTTGCTAAACATGTGGAGAAAGCGATGTGCTGAGTGCTGACTGCATGCTGATCGTGCACGCTTTTCCTACATCGTCAGCTGAGGCCTACACTTCCTTTGCATTAATGGCCAAGTATTAGCTTCAATAAAGTGGTTTAGTGAAGTGCACCACTTTGTGGTTTCTGAGAGAATGTCCAACCGCAAGCATTACGTGATAAAGTTGTAGCCAGCAACGCAGATGGAAGCTAGCCTACACAAGGAGTGTACAGATGTGTAGACGATACACATTTAACTAGAGGTGGAGAAAAAAAAATATATATATTGATTCGATTATGAATCAGTTTTTTTGTGCGCCAATTCACGCATCACCACATGACTCCAATTTTTTTTTAAATTATTATTTATTACACTTAGAATAGAGATGCACAGTTCGTTCAGAAAGTGACTGGAACTTGCTATTTTTCAGCTTGATCAGCCATGAGCAATCAGCCTTGGAGTTCTGTGCCGATGCACACGCTTCTGTGTAGTGCAACAGAAACAGGTTTTTATATCAAAAAGTTCCTTTAGAATCCTGCAGGTGGTGCTCTACACAATTTACACACGGTCATCCGGTGAGGTAGGAGCGAATTATATACAAGTATATATTATAAGTTTGTTTAGAAAGAATTATGGCGGATGGCCGATTCTGTCTGCTCAATAACAATGAAGCTTTTTATTTAAATCGATTTTAAGTTCAATGTTAAACTCTTGTGTTTGAATCTAATTTGTTTTGTTTATATGCTGCCATTAGTTTTTTTTTTTTTTTTATTAAAAACTGTTATAACGAACAGGCTACACATAATTACTCATGATAAATTCAGTTGTGAAGCTGGTGAATAAAGTTATAAAGCTTTCAAGTTATGACTCAATTGAATGGTTCAATTCTAAAAATTGTAACAAAATCGGGGAAAAATATATTGAATCTGTAGATTTATAAAATCGTGATACTTACAGAAATGCGATATTAATCGAATTGGCGTCTTGGGTATAATGATATCGTTTCAGGTGCCGACCGGTGATTTCCATCCCTACATTCTATACTTATTCTGGGCTCGTCATAATTGCACAACTACATAAGACTATGTATAATTTGAGCCGATCATGGTTCCATGTAATTATATAAAAGGTCAGCAAGACCACAGTTCATTGTTCCAACTAATTTGAACTTCGATATATGGGGTCATTTTATTTGTGAGACCATAAAACTACTGATAACAGGCAGGACGCTCATGCAGAAGGGTGAAAAATATTCCCCTGATTTATATGCAATGAAGATGCATGTAAATTAAACAGCAGATTAATTACAATTATGGGCGTGGTTTAATTATTTTATTCTTTTCACCTAGCATTTTATTTAAACTGTACTTACAGTGGTTCCAGCTAGGTTACTCGTGTGTTCATTTATCGTGGTTGTTCTTTGCACTGCTCAAATAACAATCATGTCACGGAACGTTGACCGATTCAGTGGAGTCAGAGTAACAAAAGAGGTGGAAGTAATGCACTAAACAATGGACAAGCCAGACCATAATGCTGGTCTAAATGATAGCTGAAGTTAGCTGTATCTTTTAATGATTCCCCATTCCCAAGCCACACAAACACACACTCACCCTGCCTAGACTAGCCCAAGCGGAAGCTTTCTTCAAATTGATCAGTATTGATCAGTGTTTGTGGTTTATTAAGTTATTAGGGGTTTTGTGCAATATGGAACTGACAGAAAGATATCACTGACGGCAGACTATGAACTGCGTATGTCCTCAGACTCACCGTAGCTGATGAGTTTGCCCATAGGTTTCAAAAGGTTGTAGCCCTTATGGGTGTCAGAACCACCCAGGGGATCCAGGACAATGTCCACCCCTGAAAGAGAAACAGACACAAACATTTTAAATCGGTGAATAACATTCCCATTATTCATCTACAGTGTTCATCTCATTTACACTCATGACCAAACAGACTCGAGAGTCCTTCCGTTTTCCTGACAAGATTTATTAAAAAAAAAAAAAAAAAAAGGCATCTTCCTGCATGTTTAAAAATACACACGTATTCTCGCTCGTATTTTTCCCCTCTCCCACACACGTCCACAGCTGAACAGCAACGTTACAATTCAAGGTTAAAATAACACCGACAAGTTATCACAATGCAAACAACAAAAGTCTGTGTTCACAACGAAATACTCCTTCCGTATATTTTCAATTTGTCTTAAAAATTCTGATTAATTATATACTTCTTAAATCTTTAAAATTTACAATAGTAAGGCCACAGGCAAGTGTATGGCTTTTATTAGTCCCTAAAGTCTGTGTAAACTAGGTCGTGTCGGTGCTCGTCATTGAATACGTCTAGCAGTCTAATCTCGGCTATGTGGAATTCAGTCAGCAAGCTCAAGGCAGGCAAATACTGTACGGTTCGCTTCTCAAGTCCTGAAATAACCCTGACTTACAAGATCTGCTTCTGAATAGGCTGATTTCAGTCATGAGAATTAAATATGTAGTTTAAAATCATATACATACATACTTGCATGCGCCTGGAGCAGAATCAGTAAAGTAATCAGCAAAGCAAGCATTTTGGCATTGTACAAAAATTTTGTACACAACAAAGTGCAATATTTTATCAGCACCTAGATATCGTGACATCATATTGTGCGGCCCCTGGTAATTTCCATCCCTACTTTACAGCGATCCAAACTAGCTTGTAGTAAGTTGATCACAAAGCTCAATGCTCAACTTTCTGTAGTAATTCAGAATAGCAGCTTGGATATGTAGACCATCAAATATCTAAGTTACTATTCTTTGGATTGAACCCATGAAATACAGGTATAACTTTAACCAGTAGCCTCGAAAGCTGGCAAGGGGACAACATTGAGCATTTGAAAATTCTAGGTTTGTTTCAAAGTATTTGGTCGGTGTTCACACCTTTGGGGCTGATCTTGCGGACCTCCTCTACGTAGTCCCGTGTACGGTAGTCGATGGGGTGTGTGACTCCTCCCTCGCTGATGACTTCATGCTTAGCGGCTGAAGCAGTTCCAAAGATAGTGACATCGTTCACCGTCTTACAGAGCTGAGTAGCAGCGATCCCTACACCTCCTGTGATAACAGATAAGCAAAGCACAATATTCAGGTTACACAAGAGCAAGCATGCACCAAGAAGTTAAATCTGCAATCACACACACAATAACACAGTCCAGATAATGGAACAGAGGCTAAGGAAAAGAAACACAGCTAGACTTTATAAGCCAACGTGCATATAAACAGTTGGGGCTCAGTGATGCTGGACAATGGATTTGAAGGTTGTAGAATCCTGGTACTGCAAAATTTGTAACTGTTGGACTTTTATCTTCTTAGCTTAACTGTTAAAGAAAATAACAGTAGAAATAAGTCATACCGTACATGCTGTACCCGTGTGAAAGTTCAATACCAGGCAGGTGGCAACAGTCGGTGTTCATAACATTTCGAGTTTGCGTTTCGCCAAGCTCTCTCTACTAGCTACTACTTTAAAGGCAGTTTAGACTTTTAGACCACTTGTCTGGATTTCAAATGCATTTGTATTCTTACACAGATGGTCCACTTCCCATCCTAAAAGAAACTTATGTTTTATGGCAATTAAAAATAAATAAATAAATAAAAATACAACCTCACAATAGAAGGTACTAATTAGTACCTCTGAGAAAACTTTGTTTCTAATAGTATGAAAAGCTATTTTAGATAGAACCATTTTGGGAAGCCAAGCCAATGAACCTTGAACACTGTATTGTTTTTATCCTTTCCTCCCATTAGTTTCATAGCTACTGATGATTTTCAAATTTGAACAATGACCACAGAACTTGTTCTCTCAATGGCCTCCACCGCCAAGTCAACTGAGCATTAGTTAGTGCTGAAGTGTGCCGACAGGGTCCAACTACCATCAGTGATGCGCGACATGACACTGTGGAAAATGGAGGCGCGAGTTGACCGTGGGCCAGCTGGGTGCATTTCTTCACCCATCTCCGTATGATGTCCGAGCCACCCAAAAGCGTGTCGAGTATGTGAACAAGTGACAGATTTGAGCGATTTCTACTCCCTCCAACATGTCAAAGTGCTTGGAAGTCCTCGAGACGAACAGACTGGCTCGGAGCCTGATTAGAAATTCATCTGTTTAATAAATTAACTGATAAATGACAACAGAAAAAAAAAGGGGGGGGGGAATGCAAAATTGGGCAAAATAAAGTAAAGAACAAAACATCTTTTAGCAAACGTCTTTTTTAGTAAGTCATAAGTTGGAGTCAAGTTTCTAAACAAGCTTTGAAGTCAATTCATAACAAGTGTTAATAATTTTCTGAACTTGAGTCCCTTTAAAAATATTAGGCAAAACAGTACAGTGTGCGCGCGTGCATGCTTAAATTATTAACTAAATCAAAGTTAAATGCACCAGACTCCTACGACAGCCCTAAATGTGTGTTTAGGACAAAATGATCAGGAAAGGCAAGAAGTGAGAATGCGTTCATAAAGGTCGCTGGAAACAACATAAAGGGCAGTGCTTACTGAATGCCAGAATGAAAAAAAGAAAAAAAAAAAAAAAAAGAAAAAACACCACCCACACACACCCAGGGTAAGGCCAGGCAACATACCATACAAATTGCTGTCAGTATCTTATAAAGTTGCACAGTATCTTGTTTGTATTGTGCAACATGCAAACGATAAACACCTGTTTAAAGCATGATAAAAACCAATCCGATGAATGCAGGCTGATTTTTTTTTCCCCCACCTTGGTGCAAGCCATATCATATTTGCACGTTTTAGAAAGAACACAGTCTTTTCAAATTAAATTAACTAAACCATGCTACACAGTCTGCTGACGGGTGTTAAGTGGAAAAGAAAGTGCACAGTTCACCGATTCATTTGCATAGTGTGAAAAGTAAACCAGGAACTAGCCATTGGAGTGAGAACATTAAACTTTAAATAGGTTATGGGTATTTTTGCTTGCATGCATGCGTGTGTGTGTGCGGTAAAGTAAAATATAAGGGGGAAAATTTATTTTTCGCTTTCAGGTTCATACTGTACATTCTGCACTGAACTTGGTTTTGTTGTCATGGAGACCCCAGTCTGTCTGTCCTCAATATACTTATTCACCTGCTCCTATTCTGCTGGTCCTCACACACTAAGCATGACTGAGTGTGTGTGCATGTGAGAGTGCACGCATGTGAACGAATGTGTACAAAGGGTCAGTCTACCTCATGACTCCGCTAATCACAAGACCAGAAAGAAAGAAAAAAAACAAAAAGCCAAGACAACCACTTACCCTACAGTCAAATTTATAATCTCAGAAGGATTTTCTTTCCACACATTGTTTCTCTGACATGAAAAAAAAATAAAAAAATACTATGCACCACTAGCAAGAAAGAGGAACTGAGAGAGGCCACAAGAGAGAGAGACAGTATGAGGCATACAGAGGCTCAAGGGCCATAAACAGATTTCCACGGTGAGATCCATTTGTTCTGCTCAGAATTAAATTCCCTTGTTTTTCATGGTTGAATGAAGACTGATGCTCATCCGATAAGGTTCGTTATTTAAAGAAAAAAGAAAAAAAAAAAAATGCATGAAGGGACACATACACTTGGCATAGAAGTCTTTATATTTCTCCCCGTGCTTACACGTTCAGACCCACAAACCAATATGCAGAGATTTGGCGGCTCTTGGTCACCACAGTGTGATCCGCTGTGGTCAAGCGGAATTTCCCTAAAAATATTGTGGAATTTTACAAATTCCCAGCTGTAGCCCACATAACTAGGGCAACTAGAGGACAGAGAAAAAGAAAAAAAATATTAAACATCAACCAGCTAAAAAAAAAAAAAAAAAAAAAAAATTATCCTCATTATGAATCTCAAATAGAAATAGAGATGTACCAAATAGAGAATAACCATAATAAATCAGGCAATCAGTTTGAATAACCAGATCTCTAGCACTACATAGATTCCTCACCACCACTATGTTACGCCCTACATAGTGAGCATACATAAGTATAAAACCACTTGGAATTCAGTCTATGCCCTCAACTGGGTAAAAAAAAAAAAAAAAAAAAAAAACATAATCCAAGTAAATATCATCTACCAGAAAGCACTACTGCATTTTAAGTAACCTTCAATATTATTAAAGATTATAAACTTTTTTTTTTAGTAGTTTATGATTATATATATATATATATATATATATAAAAAATGCTTTAAATGAGCCGTGACTCAGAGGCAGACTTGATTCGATTCAGTTATAGGTGTCGTGATTGGATTCATGATACCCAAAATAGTCAGCATGTTAAATGTCTGATTTGTCTCAAGCAGGTATTTTCCTTTCAGGATTTAAAATATTTAAAAATTCAAAACATATCCAATAAAATAAATTAAATGCTGCGCAAATCATGTTAATTGCTTAAACGCTTCATACAATGCTATTAATAGTGCTGCACAATTAAGCACATAATCAAAATCATGGTATGGACCGGCGTAAATATTTAATCACAGAAGGCTGCTATTTATTACATACTTATAGTCGGAAAATTATGTAGAATTCTTCAATTAAAGCATTTCTTTATTTCTTAATTGCTTTTGAGGTAATTAAGGGCAAACATCCTCTTACTGAGCTCGTCTGTGCCATTATTTGCTGGTGGCCTAGACACTGTAAATGTTTGAGAATGCAAAAATGGTACATTTAATAGCGACATAAAATCGCAATGATTGTGCAGCCCAAGCTGTTATATTCTCTCCAACCTTCTGCTCCACACTGACCGTATTGCAAAAAACACCTACCAGCTCAAAAAGAACCTATACTCTCATAAAACGCAAGTACTTGCAGAAGACACAAATACTCTACTTACTGGTTTCGACTTTCTGCAGAAGCTGTGATATATATTTGAGGAGTTTTAGGACATTGCACAGTTGGAAGTTTATCCAACGTATTTGGGGGAAAAAAAAAAAAAAAAAAAAGTTAATCTATGCTTAAGTGGAAAAATGACCCATTCGTTTAGTTAATTGAACTGACCAACAAAAGATGGATTGAATTGCATAACTGATTAAATGACGCATAAGCTCTAATGCTAACGTTTGTTCACTGTGTAACGGTATAACGTTAGCGGCTCATTAGTATTTAAAGGCATCTGAATAATAAAGTCTTCAAGTAATAAAAATTTATGAGAAAGTCATTTCGAAAGAACCGTTAGCTCCATTTTATAAAGCAGCTGTTGGGCGCGTCAGGGAAAAAAATAGAAAATATTGAAACGCAGTTAAGGAAAGAAGTTCAGCATGAAAATATACCTAAGGGAGTCAAAAATATGATGACTTAACTGGTCAAAGCGAGCCAGAGGATAAACAATTGAGAATCATAACTTCATAAATTTACTCATGCACTGACAATCAGGTCATCCTTGGCCGATGGGACACACTCCAGCTCATCCAGCTCTCTAAGCTCTTAATCTGACTGCGACTCCATACACAGCAATGGGGCAATGTCCAAAGCAGTTGAGTCTTAGTTTAACACTATACTTTATTAACGAGGGTCGATTTGCTTTTAGCCACACAATAAGGCTTGTTGGCACGAGCACCATGACTCTACACACCCTTTCCCAGGTTCTGCTTGGCTGCAAAACATGGACTAGGGTCAAGCTTAGGGTGTGCGTCTCAGGAGCTTAAGATGTGAAAAGAGGAAATTCATTTCAGTTCCAGGATAAACGTGTAACAAATTAATAAATAAATATATAGAAAAGATCCTGTGTGCTAAACTCCCAAGTGCTTTCTAAAGACACACTGACAGCACAGAGAAAAATAGACATTCGGATGTGTGAGTGGACTCAACGGCACAACAAAGAATATGCCATTATGCGCATAATGCGCTGATTAACAACCAGAACATGTGATTGTTCTGATTGTGGGTCACATGGCCCAGTCTGTAAGTACTACTCGCGTATACCTACAGTACAAACCTCGTTAGTGAACATTTATTAATCATAATCAAGGTAAAATGCATCATGATACTGATCTGAGGTAATGTCACCCAGCACATACACACTCACCAGCAACTTTAATAGAAATATTTGTGCACCCACACACAGTTATCCAGTCAGCCAATAATATGACATTAGCTTCAGTTCATGTGGCTTCCATGCCAAAAATTCTAAAATTTGGTGCCAGATTAGCTGGATCACGCATTTCAGAAACTGGGATGAGCTGGGATTTATCACACAACAGTCTCTACAA
>JAOVVB010000026.1:21615040-21652908 GCA_028570985.1 Heterobranchus longifilis
AATTTGTGTTATTTGGGGCTATCCATGTTATTGTCTAAATTTTTGGGGTAATAAATATTAAACTAATGAAAATGGTCTCTCTTCTCATACATTAGTAATATCAAAGGGAACTTTTACTTATTTTATTCAAATTCAGAGCAAATAGGAAAAGTACTCATGTAAATAATATCCCTAACTTATTGGGAGTAGTGTAAAGAAATACTTCAGTTTTGTTGAATCATTATTAACAAAAAACACATATGACCAACTCCAAGAGTGAGAACCACCACCTTTTTTCAAAATGATGCAACTTGGAATTGCATTAGGCTTAGGTAAGTAATACCTCATTAATACACGGGCTGTTTAACTCAAACTGGGACTTGTGATATCCCCTTGTGAATGAAGGCATACAACCAATTAAGATTTTCAGAAGACTACAAGTGCAATACAGTGATGAGAGTCTTGCACACAGCAAAACATTTGAACATTGCAAAGGTTTTAAAGAAAACCGCACGTCCGTGAATGACGACCCCGTCTGAGGTGGGTCAGAGCCCACTGCAGTTGTTCCCATAAACTTTCGACAAGTGGAAAGCCTGTTCCTTGATAGATCAATGGATGATTCTTCAACTTGCAGAAGAGACGCCTGTGTCTGTAAAAATTGTACACACAATCGCCACTATTACAAGAACTCACCTGGGAGTTATTAACACCTGCCCTGTACAGTCCTGACATCGCTCTGTCATGTGTGGTCTCATTAACATTTCTTAGAGGCCAGTATTTCAGACATGAAGCAGCCAGTCAGATCATGGTTTACTGAGAAAACTTTCCACCTTTACGGCGTCCAAACACTAGTGGAACATGTGCATAAGTGCAGCAGGGGATTATATAGAGAAATAAGGGTAGTTTTTACTCTCAGCACTGTGTTCTGTTATTCTGTGCGATCAAAAGTCCCGGTTTGACTTGAACGTCTCTTGTATTACGCTTATTGGGTGTTGATAACTTAACAGCACTGAGAAAACAACAGAAAAGCTACTTATTAAAAACACCTGATAAAAATCTAAGCGTAGCCGTTTAACTCGGTCGATAAATGTAACATCTAGGAACGTGATGTGAAAAATCAAACACAACTGTCTCTGCTAAGTGAGACAGAGGCATGGGACAATCTTACCAAAGCAGTTCTCAGTTCAGACCAAAAAAAGGGTTCTCTATTGATGAACTTTTAAAAAAAAAAAAAAAAAAAAAAAAAAAAACAAGTTTAACAACTGCACTTTGATTTCCATGAGTTTCGGCTAAATGCATTTTCTGTTTTTTTTCTGAGTGCAAGGAAATGTGATGACATGGTGGAAATCACATACAGTATACTACACCAATGTAGTGAAGCACTACACTACAAAGTCTGGTTGAACTTTGAACAGGGTTACTGGCAAAACTCACAAGTGACATGATCACAGGAAAGCACGTCTTTCACGAGTGCCATGCTTGCCTGAGATCATATTTAATGATTGGGGGAGGGGTATTAAAAAATTTTTTTTTAAAAAGGCACGATACCACTTTAAAACATTAAACACATTCTGCTCATTTCCATTTTCTGTACACGATATTGATACAGATACTTTCAGTATCTGATACCCATCCATTTCTGGGTTTTTTTTTTCCCATAACATACTTCCAAATAATTAGTTTTAAACATGAATCTTAAAAAAAAAAAGTGTTTTAATAATCCTTAAGAAAAAAAAAAAAAAGAAAGATTTACCCTTTTACATTGTTATACTGCCCAAAAAAAAATATTTAGCTAATTAATATATATAAAACTTTATTTTTAGAAATTCTCGTGCAATTTCCCCGCGTTATTGTAGTGAAGGTAGGTCACTGGACCATTATGAGCATTTCACTGTACATCATACCGTGTATGGTTGTTTGTGTGACAATTTGAATTTCTTTATGTAGACATTTCTGTAAAACTCTTCAAATAAACCTCTTTTCCATTTGTTACATTTTTTCTCCCCTCCCATAACTAATTCCCTGTGTTTCAGAAGGCATTACCCTCATACAGATTATGTCTCATTGATCCGTTCCGTGGATAAAAGGCCAGTCTTATTCTTCCAGTTTTAAATAAGAGAAACATACATTTTTAATGACACTAAAGGCAGAAAGATCCCAGTACGCTGTTAATGTGTAATGTTATCTTGTTTTATTATGGTTTTATATGCATTAGTTATTCTTCAGGACGAGGCCACTCTCTTGTACTGCACGCTCTAGTCTCCAGAGATGCTGATAATTTTGGACACAAACACAACTGCACATACACACACCTGCTCTTTAAAACAAGCGTCCTCAGGGACCTCATGCACAGAGCCTACAATTCGTTGGCAAGGATGTGCTGATTCCATTTGTGAAGACGCACATGCACGTGCACTCTTGCTTCGTCGCTCATCAATGATGCATGTACAGGAGCTAGTGTGAAACAACGCTGTATATTCTAGATTCTGACAAACATCCAGTCATTGCAGCTGCAACAAATTACAAAAGACGTACACACACCGTATATAGGACACAAAAGATAAAGAAGAATTACTGCAAATAGGAAACGCCATCAGCAGCTGCAGAGATCTTCTCTAAACAATACACCCACCTAGACTTTCAAACGACCAACCCAGAGAGTGCAAAATGCTTGCTTACTCTCACTCCCTCACACACACACACACAAACTAACCTGCAGCCATGTGGATGAGCACACTCTGATTGGGACGCAGATGGCCGAAGTCAAACAGCATCATGTAAGCGGTGATGTAGTTGACTGGCAGAGCTGCCGCCTCTTCGAAGCTCATCCCCTCGGGCATGGGGAAAGTGTGTGAGGTGGGGACCACAGCCACTTCCTGCCACAGACCACTGCGGTTGAGAACCAGCACCTTGTCACCCACCTGCAAGAGACACAAACATGACATTCAGAAAAACCCTCTCGAGACTAGTATGATTGTGCAGCAAACTTTTTTATTTTCAAAATTGTTGACCACAACACAGTGCAGGCGTGTTCGAGTACTTCAAAACTGTGATATGGTTTATATTTGGTTAAACTCTTAACAGCTCAAGTTTAACTAAAGCAGTTACAGATGACATTTCTGTTTGTTGATTGTTAGCACGGGACTAGTTGCATTTGTTTAGTGGAGAACTTCACTTGAAGTTCTTCACTACTATGGATTTAAAAGCCCAAAAATATTTGGGGAAAATATCCTGATAAGACAAACAAAAGATCCGATCACACAATGACTTTTTCTTACATACAGTTGTGGAGGGAGTAATGACTCATAATTGCACTGACTTGACACCAAGAGCGAGCATGGGTTCCCTTTAAAATATGGTTCCTCTCAAGCTGTGTGCGTGTCGTCTCACACACTTTTGCCAACATCGCGTCTGGCTTGTTTCATTAGGAACTCAAATGTAAATCTATAAGGAGCTGCTTTTCTGACAATGTCCACAGTTCACTAAGCACTAAATAAATGATACCAAATTGAATTACCATTGAAAACCATTTATTTCCACACAAACAAAGAAATAATTAATAAAAATTTTAAACGGACTAGCTTGCTTTATTTCATAACCTCTCAGAAACTGTACCATAACAAATTAAAGCAAGGCAGCCCAATTAAAGTGAAGCTTTATTGCTGGTTATACCACAGTGCTGGTGAATTCATAAAGGTGCTGATTCACTTTTCTACACCAGCAGCTCGGACAATAGTTGACTGTAGGGCAAAGAAAGGGCTTTGATTAAAGTGCTCACTGTAATTTACTATCGTTTCTATTTGACTATTAAACATTTTAAAATGTTAAGGCTGGGCACGACTATTTAACGTATATGGATACATTTGAACAGACTATTTAATGTATATGGATACATTTGAAATGCGACGATGAGACTGGGTGAGAAGACCGTTTATATATCGATATAGCTTGCTATTGCGTTACATGACCCATTCCACCCGGGAAGCCATAGCAGCGTTTACCCTCTCACACCTCGTCACGCAACCCCACCCCTACTCCTCTTCTGCACCCACACAAACCCGGTGTTTACAACTTGTGCTGTATTGTTAAAATATGCCACATTGCTTTCCAATTAACCATGAAGAATACTGGAAATATTTTGATTACAGCACTAACAGCTGCAGTAAAGCGCGCGTGAGTGGGGGTGGTGGGGTGTTGATTAATTTACATACTGCAACTTGGTTTACAAGAACTGCATATACGTGTGTGTATATTATTAATATACATATATTACAAATACATAATATATACTGTATATGGGAATGAATGAATGAATGTGTGCATGCATTATCAGTGTTATGGTGCTCTGACTGATTCCTTGACTAACGAGGGTTGACAATGTGTCTCCATACTGTATAGCTGAACTGAAATAAACCTTAGTGAATGCCTGTGCATGACGACATTGGAGGGGAAAAATGGCAAATAAATTATAGTCATTTATACAGGCTCACTAAAACAGACACATTAACCAACATCACAGCATTTTGAGTGCTGAGTGCATTAACCTCGCCTTCTACATGCATTTATTTCTCTCTAATGACCACTCTGGGTGCTCTGCAGTCCAAGTAAAAACTTAGCCATTACATCTGAGCAAGCTGTTCATAATATAGTATTTAATCATTTTATTTCATCAGTCGGTTATTGCCGTGGAGAACAATTAAAGGAGCATTCACAGATCGGACTACTTTTACGCAATATGAGAATTTATTTATATTTATTTTCAATATCTTAATTACATTTTTTGCACCCATATTTCCATCATTTTGTGATGTACATGAAAAGAAAATGTATACTTTTTGACCTGGGAAGGTTTTCCCTAAGGACAAGTTTATTCAACATTTACAGGAGTCTACCATCCGTCTTAGTTTTTAAAAAGGTCCTTAAGGAAGTAACAGCCTCGCATAACTCGACCCAGTACAAGCCGGTTAACTCAACTATGGACCAGGAAAAGGAGAAAAAAAAAAAAAAAAAAAAAAAAAAATTCCTACATGTAGGTTAATCTTAACCAGGTTAATCAGTTCCCCGTTCAGCCAAGTCCCTAGAAAACCAAAATATACTCGTTTTAGTCTTTAAAAGCAATTTTTATTATCTGTAATGGAAACCCTGTGTTGCCTAAATGTGCTACAGCAATTCTCAAAGCAATTAATAAAACACTGATGCAAGATTCTTATTTACAATGTCTGCTCCTGTGCGGAACATTCCCCAATGGTGGCATGTTGAATCACATGCTTTACTAATATTATTATTAGTATTATTATACGGGGGGGGGAAACATGTTATGTGGTTCTGCATAGAAACTTTAAAACCTTGTTCCCTTTCCAAAGTTTTACCAAAATAAACAAACAAATAAACCCACACCAGCATTTACAAGGTCACCCAACAGTCTGGTCTGATTCAGAGGAGAATTACATTTGTTTTATCTCCTGTGATTTAATTTCATGCCACATTTAAGCCGAGTCGCATATGCGGAGAAAGGGGCAAGGCTCGAAACAAGCTCACAAAAGCCTGCCATTCACTGATCTTCACTTCCTGCAACTTGCTCAAATTTGGGTTGAAACTAAATCAAACAGAACTATGATTCGTGATCGCATCTGGCCCAAATCAACTCAGATTTAATACTTTATATCTCGAAGCACGCTGAGGCTTGAACGTGACGCTTTTTTTAAGTAACGTTATAAAAGTCTGATACACCATTCAGGGTTTATTTTAGAGAACATGACCCACATGTGATGCTGTTTTATCCAGGAAAGAAATCGACAGACAATTTGTTCTGCCGCAGGCATACTTTTTTTTGTTGTTGTTGTTTTTGTATCATTTCATGGAGGAAACCCACAGAAAAATCTTTCCGGGGGCAATTTCGAGGCGAGTAAGTCAGCCAGAAATACCACCAAACACTTAGTGAAGCAGTTCAGGGTTACAGCTTACTGTATGTCTAAGCCTCCATCACTGGTTAAATGGCAGTCTTTGGATTTGAACTTGCAAACACTGAAAGTTTACCTAAAGAAAAGCTTAGAGAAGTGTCATTTTCTGAAGTTAATAAAACGGTATCCATGTCCAGCAGAACTAGATTAGCCCATCTTTCCATTATAATTTTGGATTTAAATGTTGGAAGATGGTTTTAACGAGAAAATTGCCAAAAAAAAAAAAAAGAAAAAAAAAGGGCAAGTCATTTCAATGACGCAGAATCCATATTGTAACAGTGAGTCAAAATGTATAAACCACATTAACAAGTATGTGTGAAATCCTGATGAGCTGAAGGCAGTTTGAGGGAGACATTTTCAAGAAAAGGTTATGGGTGAGTAAAATTTCCACCATATAATCCTTTTAGCTCCTAGATCTCTATTTAAGCCTCCAATAATAATCGTAGACTTCATATTAACTTGAACAACTTTCCTGTTGTATTCAACTTCCAGCCTCCTAAGACCGTATGACTGCAAAACAATCGCTGCTATCTGATATCATCCAAATGAGGATGGGTTCCCTGTTGAATCTAGTTCCTCTCAAGGTTTCTTCCTATTGCCATCTCAGTTTGTTTGTTTTTCCTCGCTACTGTTGCCCTTGGCTCACTCATCTGGGACAATCGAATAATTAAAAAAATAAAGCTTCTTTGTGACAAACAAAACATACTGGATTTTTGGTTGCCTGAAATTGCCATAAGTGTCGATTCAATTTCTGTCTCAAGAAGTGATTTAACAGTTCCTCAGTTACCACTGTACACCCTTATGTTAGACACTATTACAACGACATTGTACTCTGAAAACCTAAAAATATAAATTTGAATCAATTCTAATTAGTCACATACACAGCCATACACAGCCATACACAGTATGATATGCAATATATAATATTGCAATATTTCTAAATATAAATAGATTAAAATAAACATTAAAACGAAAAACAAACAACAAAATGGCCAACTCGTAGCCAACTTCATCTTAGATTTCAGTCGGCTGCAGGGAAAGACCGTCTGACAGCAGTGAAGAAATATATTACAGACAAACAAAGACATGCACACATCTACAGGAAAGCTCCTCGAGCAAACTTCCATGACTTCCTCTGGAATAAGGAGACACAGGAAACACTTTTGGCGTGCACGCCAACACATCTACACTGCACTTTTGAACTACGATAATGACTGTAGTAGGAGGGCAACAATTTTTCCACAGTCCAACCCAATGTTAAAAAGGTGATCAGCGCCAAATATAAGGCCCAAGAATACAACACTACACTTTCAGATTATGCTGAACCAGAATTCCGCAGCTTCATGGACAGTAGCTTCTGGGGTACATCAAATTAAAGGGTTATATTAATGCATCTTTTTCCAATACATTGTTTATACTGTAAAAACCTGCATAAAAAGCTCAAATCAATATAAATGATTTAATTTTACTTTGATTATAACTGATGCATCATTTAGTTTTCCTAAGGATTCCCCCCCCCCACCATTCGGAGCTTTTCGGGTGTCTTAACATGCTCAAAAACTCTTGAAAACTGGCGGACAGGGCATGGCACGGGGCCCTCGGGGACCCCTTACACAAGACTTTGATGCATAATTTATACACACTTGAACGTATGCACGCAAAACCTGGTACACATTTAGAGCTCATTGAGCTGAACAACTTTCGCTTTGCATGTCATGGGCTCAAATCAACAGAAGTCAGTTATTTTGTGTTGTTAGCAAAGCGCACCCAGTAGATTTTGATGTACTCCTCCTAGGAAATTTATACGATCGCCACCAAACCGGGCCGATGTGATCCAAAGACATTGAGGTTGCAAAATTGCAGAGGGATCACATGTTCAGTGACACCACTTTGAGTAGCATCTTAAGCCCTATTCGGACGGGACTAGTTTTCCAAACGACGTTCGAGTTTGAATTTTTTTTTTCAGATGACGTCTGTCATTTCATGTATGCACTCGGACGGGACTAACATCTCCGTGTTTATTACGGAGGTAGAAGTGTCTGTGTTTTACATGTGGGCGTTGCACAAGATCACATGTCCACATCTACAACCATTATTGGTGCGCAAACTTCAATACCAGCGCGCTAGAGATAGTACGGTAGTTCACGTTGACCAAAACACAAAAGAAAACGCGTTTTGGAAACAAAAAAAAAAAAAAACGGGATTAGATTTCTCAGAGGACCGCCGAGTTTGCTAAAAAACAGTAGGTAATTTGGTCGTGTGATAGAAAGACAGACATGGCAGATTCGGACGGGATTAAAATCACAAAGTACGTCCGTGAAACAGAAATTTCTCTAACAACCCCCTGTAAAACTAGTCCCGTCTGAATAGGGCTATAGTGCGATGCTTGTTTTCCCCCAGCATCCTCTGCGTTTTGGGTGTCTTAACATAAAACTCCCCTATTCTCACACAACCCAAATGTTAACACTCACATCTCTCTTACACACAAACACACTTATACATCTCACACACACCCTAACAACTCACATGTCAAAACACACACACACACACACATTACAAATGTTAACACAGACTCACAACACACAAATGCGCACAAACATTCACTCATCACACACACACTGACACACTCACAGTCTCACACACATCTGAGGCTTAAATGATTGAGATCAAACAATTTTTAACATTATACAAAGATATAACAAGTAAACAGTGAGCAAGTTGTGCAGTGCACCAGGGCGGTGATGGCTTTCTGGAGGTCTTAAAAAAAAAATAATAATACATTTTTTTTAAAAACGCACAGATAGTGTGGTGCACCCAGGGTGGTGATGACGCAGGGTGCTTGGGCCCGCTCATTGTAGCTTGAAACTATATATATATTTTTTTATTGTCATTGTTGGACATCATTGGACATATACTGGTAAGGTTTTTACAATAAACATCATAAAAATCATCTTATAAGCTGGGATATTTTTTCATAATGAAAGGATTCTCCTCCATGTTGCTTCTGTATTGACAGTCTAGACTGGCCGCAGTCATGCATCTACACACGTCGTAGTACATTTTTAAGGGGACAGACAACACACACACACACACACACACACAGTGGGAAAAGTTAATACTTAACTTAAATAACAATATGGGCAAGATTACTTATGTCTGAATGTTGTGTGGCAAATATTGAGCACGACGATGAGCGGAAAGATCAGATAAGACAAGCAAGAAATGAACACATTTTCTGGTCACCAGGAAGGGCTAAAAATGGCCTGATTACCTTCTAGTGCGACCCAATTTTGGACAATCAGAAAAGGCGGCTGCATCATATGCAACATGTTAAGTATATAAATATGAACAAAACAGATTCCTAACTTATTTTCTTTCGTTCTGCTTTGATACCGACTCCAGTCTTAGTCCTTCTCTCCCCTGCTCTAACAGGATGAGTTGCTCTCATCAGGGAAGCAGCCAAATTGTTCAGCTTCAGTAAGCACGAGACAAGATGACAAGCAATAAAGTGCACACACAAAGTACAGGCTTATGCATATATACACACACACACTTGCATGCGCTTGGACAAACCCACAAGACAGAGTGCTTCTGTAGGTTCTCCCATCACTCTCTCATACACCCAAGTGACGCTCAGGAAGGTGGGTGGTCACCCGAGACACTAACGAACACTCCTTAAAGCATACTCACCACCAACCATTATAAAAACGGTCTAGATATTGAAGGGTGCACAAAAGCATATGCACGTTCACGCACTGCCTAATAAAGCCAAGGGAGACATGACCGCAGCAGTCTATTGGGCCCAATTAAAAAGCGATTCCTGTTTCAATCCTTGTCATTCCACTCTGTTCCCAGCACACTCTGTCCCAATTCTTCTCTCCTCAGCATTCCCCTTATTCGCTCTCTCTTCATCTCTTCAGTTTCTCCACGCATCCCCAGCCCTTCACCCACTCGCTCCCCCTTTCTCACTTGTCACCTCCACCTCTTTTCTTCTCTTCTCCATCTAATTGGCCAGCACCGGTCAATAGTCGTGGGCGCCTTGACTGAACCACCATCATGACTCAGTCACACACACCTTCAGCTCTAAAGGCATATGCTGTGTTGAAATGATCTTTGCATCGTACACTCAACCCGGTCTACACAGCTTCAGCCGAACAGCACACAGATCTACAGATACTACTACCTAATATCTTAATATACAATATGAATTATCAAAATTAAACATTCTGTAATGTTACTATCTGACAGGGTCATTAATGCACTACTTTATAAGGTCTTGCAAAATTACGTATTTAATTAGATTTTTGCATGACAGAACTACATGATTTAGAAGATATTACAGATCATTTTTTTTTTTTTTATAAATAGTGACTATGACTGATTACTCACACGTAAGTATAAAAAAATCAATCTACAATGCTGCTACATTAGAGGTTGCTTGTTCTTTATTGGTCTTATAGGGAAAGTTTTACACATTAAGACTATTATTTAGACCAACATTTTTAGTCAGTCATTCACGATTACCCTCATGGAAAATATCATTCTAGATTTCCTTGAATATTTCTTAGCTCTCTAAGAAGAAACCCAGGAATCACTCAGTTGTGGCACATTTTTGGATGGCTTGACGAAAGCGGAGGTATATGGATGAAGTACGAAAACTAAATATTTAAGACTGTTTCAGACCTGCCAAACATTTTGTTTAGGAGTACTGCATTTTTCTTTGAGGGTCAGTAAAGTAAGCTGAAATGCATTTAAGAATACACATTTTATTTTTTTATTATAATAAACGCTGAAGATTGCACTAATGTTCTGGATTCTCTGGAAACACTGCACCCTTTCTCCCCATTCCAACACCAACTCCTGGCCCGCTCTACTACAAGACCTTTTTATATGCTTATATTTTATTATTAGACAGTTAAAGGGTACCCATTATACAAAACTCAGACATTTTTAGACCTTAAGATGTGCCTTCAGTGTGCATGTACAAAAAACACCTGCTTTTTCTTCTTTTTTTACATTTGTATATTGACTAGGGATTAAAGAAGCCAATAAGATATCACCCCCCATTCCCCCTAAGTTGACCTCATAAGGAAACCCCTCACCCAGGTACATGTTAAACCTCATCTTAGGGATATTTCAGCTGGAGCATCAGACACACTTTGGGGACTTTGGAAAGCTTACCTTGTTAAATAAACAGTAAATTATAGGACCTTTAATCCTAGACATTAAAAACATGCAAGTTCTGGAAAAAAAAAAAAACTGGGAAGTAGGCCTTATGGCAAAAAAGTATGGACGATGCAGAAACAGTCCCTTCAAGAAGACACTCAACTCTCTAAATGGGTTCTATGGCAGTACAGGAGGCACTACCCACATAATTTGTTAGTGTGTCAGGTTTAAGAATGTATTGTTGCTCATCTCCACTACTGTGATATTTCAGCTTTGCAGTTTCAGCTGTATAGTTGTTGGATTTTGGTGTTAACATGTTACCAAGAGGCTTACACTAGTGTGAAAACTGAACTGTTGTGACATTGCAGTTGCACAACCATGCAGCTTTTCTTCAGAAGTCACAAGTACTTCAAGTTACTCAGCTGCAGTTAATCCTGTAAGATCACACAAAACAGTCCGACAGGAAGTTAAAAAAAATAATGGTTACTAGCCTTTATAACTCGCTCATGCAGTGGTTCCTCAGGTGTCCTGCATGGAATCTCTTCTTTGAAAGAAACCAACTGTGATTTGATTATTGGATTATGAGAACATCACCTGCTGCAACATTCATGCAGAGCAAGCGAGGCTAGTCAGGAACACACTCCAGGGACACATTTATTGATTTATTTGAGAGCATATTTGCATATTGCAACCTTCTGCAATAGAACCGCAAATTCCAATGCCACATTAAAGATTTAACAGCAGTTCTCATACAGCGCCTGAATTCAGTACCAATATTACAACCATATCGGTAATAATGCATTTGCTACCAAAGCTAACACACTCAGCTGTAGGCATTCACATAAATAAATAGAATTATTGATTCAAAAAGAGAGACAACCCAAGATCCTACAAGTGGGCATTTGCTAATTCTCATGAAATGTGACATCGTTTATATTAAAATGATCTGAGGAATAGTCTTTTGGTAGGTTCATGATCCATTTAAGAAGATAGATCCCATCACGAATTAATAGGTAGGCTGCATGAATAGATTTACTGCAATCAATTTGAAATGCAATGTACTTTAAATATGAAACAATGTGGCTGTCCACACCTTCATAGTTTTAATGAGCAAAGAAGTGTCTATAGAAAACAGCAGGAGGTAGAGTGACAGAAGTAGAACAAGGGAGAGAAAGACAGACAGAAAGAGACTGAAAACAGGAGGAAATTCCATCCTGACAGTGCAAGCTAGGAAAATATAATTGAGAACAGATGTGACTGATCCTTGTAGCAGGGTTCGGATAAATGTGTGTGCTTCATACGTTATTTATACAAACCAGTTGAAGAAGAGTTCAGGACTTAGTCATTCTTTAAGTCATGTGACGTGATGAGATTAACCTCAAGAATATGCATGCCTCTCATAAAACTGCAATTTTATGATATGATTAGCATCAGCAGATTTCAAAGCGCACATGTTCAGCACTGATTCAACACCAGCGGAGTGTGTGTGTGAGGTGTGTGTGCACAAGCATCTGTATAGTGTATTTATGAGCAGGGGGAGGCTATGCGTGACTTGTTTGTCCCTGAGCAATAAACCTGGCTGGGTGTGTGATTGGCAGGAATGGATTAAGATGGGCTTTTAATCTAATTTCAGCAATGAAAGAGACTGAAGATAGACAGTGATGGTCAAAAGAAAACCGGACAGTGAAATCCATCTGCTCAAGTGGGTGAAACTGCATCTTCTCCCCCACCCCTCTCTCTCACACACAAACACCACTCTTTGCCTTTCGAAATGAACTTAATAGTCTACATAATGTTTCACACGATGTCCCAGGTGTCCCCACCTTTCTTTTCACTGTGTTCATGTTTTCTGATCTAACAGACGTTTCATGAACTGTCAGGCCATGAGTTGTCACCATGGTTACCAACCCAGTTGCCAGATTGGATGGATTTCTGCTTGTGTCATCTACAGTTTGCATGACACACCATCAGTGATCTTCGATCTTATCTGCAAATGGGGTTGGTGTGGCTGCAGGCCATGGTTTTAGCCAAATATGAGGCATACTTGATAGCGGATTGGAGACCAAGATGCACTGAGACAACAAGTGGAATCAAGTGTGACTCGTCCCCCATTTGAATAGAACGAAAACCTGGGGCCACACCTGCCCTTTGTGGAAATGATCGAAGAGCCCTGCTCTATGTAATTAGTATCAGCTTAGAACTGTGTACTCTGTGATGTATGCATAATCTAAATGTCAAATTGTGACTGTGGTTAATTAGCAATTTTGTTTTGTAGACTGCAAGGTTTTTAAATTTTAACTTTAAAAGATGCAAATTAGGAAACTAATCATTATGTGCCAATTTGCATGTCACTGTTTGCATATTAAATACACTTAGATATCAGTTGTGTTTTATTACCATGACACACCCAAGCGTAAGATTATATACATACAGACCTATAACGTCATTAAAACAATTGAAGGCATCAGTGCGAATTTACTCCAAAGAAATTACTTGTACTGAAAAACATCCCCAATAAGGATATGGGTCAGTAAAGAACTGAATTATCCAAATTTTTAATTTAATAAATACAGTGAATTTTTTTTTTAACCCTCAGCTTGCTTTAAACAGCTGATCCAATCTGGCAACCCGGTGCAACGCGCATCACGCATGACTCATCGATTTGTTCTTATAGAGTGCACTGACTGAACATCTCGGAATTAAATGACAACATTGGGGTCTTTAAAATGAGATTACTTTTTAATCAAACAGTGTCTAAAGATGCTGATACATTATCGTATTTATGAAGGGACATGTTTTAATTTGACATTTTGCAAAACCCGTGTTTGGTGTAGCTGGGCGTAGTTGCTTGAAGAAAAAAAAAGATGGGAAGTATTTTTTTTTAAGAAAAAAAAAAAAGTGTCGTTCATGCAAAGAAGGAAGAATTCTAAAAGAAATAAAGAGGAAAAAGAAGGACCGATGACGTCCGAGAGCGACACTTGGCTCCTGGCGCGCGAGGCAGATGACAAAGGGGAACGCGCGTGCGGATGTGTGCATATTATCCCCGCTTTCTCCTCCTCTACTCGCGCGCCTCGCCCTTTTCTGCCACTTTAGGGTGGAGGGGGTGACAAAGAGCAAGTACACAATGTGCGCCAATATGAAGCAGAAGTTATTTCACACTATAGAGTGCACTGAATGTCTTCATGAAATAGAGAGTCATTTGGGATCGAACCAGAATGTACCAGCACTTACACCAACCCCACTACCCCGGAACCCGTGACAATCCCCACGCGCCACTGTGCCAGAGAACCGGCTTGTCGATTTCCCTGCATCGTTTGTTTTCCGCAGGAAACGAATATTTAAGTCACTTGTTACTGTCAGACAAAGCCGTCTTTGGAGCAGACATCCTCCCAGGATGCTGCGCGCCTGCACAGGCACTTGTCAATCACGCGCGCGCGACGGCTTTGACGGGTGTGGGCGCGAGGCAGGGGCGGCGGCTCCGTCTCGACGCTCACCGAGTCACTAACCGTTCAAACTGTCACTAACCGTCAACCTTAACCGGAACCCGGTAGCGACTTCAATGCGACAGAATTACAGCAAATGTGGCTCTAAAGAAGAATATTGTGAGCCAGGTGATGCAGACGAGAGGATACTGGGGTGTGGTCACATAGGGTGGCCCAGGGTGGCCATCCTAGAAATATGCATATGGCATTTAAAATGCAATAAGACGTTTCTTAGATGGCTATTATAACATTAATTTATCATTCATATATAACCAGAGCAGGGTTGGGTCTGTTAGTTGAAAGTAACAGTAATGGCGTTGTGTCATCCCACAGTTAGATCTGCAACCGCAACCTTTGTCTTACACTTGGTTAGGCGGTGTCTAATCTCTCTAGATCGAAAGCTCAGGACACGCTATTGTCTCCTAAATACCTACGACACACCGGCTGCGTCTTAAAACCAACTGGCCTTGTAAATGGTGTCAGCCTACGCCGACATGCGTTACCATGGCTACCAGAGGTGGAGTACTCCTTAGGTATAGGCTACAATTTGGAAAGTGTAGTGTTCAATTAAGAATGTTTAACGTGTTAATTTGAAACAGTGTTAAGATGACAGGAGAACTCTTACTTTTCTGTCCGTCACCTCTTCACCGACGGCCTCGACGATTCCCGAGCACTCCATTCCCGGTGTGACGGGTGGAGACGGGAGTCGGTCGTAGAGCCCCTGGCGTGCCATGAGGTCGGCAAAGTTGAGGCCGCACGCCTTGACGCGGACCATCACCTCTCCGCTCTTGAGCGCCGGCTTTCCTTTCTTCACCTGCAGCTTGACTTTGTCATAGCCGCCGTAGCCCGTGAGCACGAGCGCGCGGAAGCTGAAGGTGTCCTCCTCGGCGGCGGGCTTGTCCGCGGGAGCAGCGGCAGCCTCCGCTGCCTCGCCTGAAGCGGCAGCAGTTGCGGCGGCGTCAGCGACAGGTTCAGCGGGCGTCGCCTCCGGTTTGGTCTCGGTTTTGGGCGACTCGCTTTTGGACTCGCCATCCTGTTGCTGCTGGGGCTTCTGCTCCTCGGCGTTCTGCTGCTGAGCGGGCGCGTCTTCGCCTGACATGTCGGTGGGCGCGTGCGATGGAAGTGGAGGAGTGAGGGGGGAAAAAAACGCCTCTGTTTTTCACGCTTGCTTGGAACAAAAGAGAGTCGTCGGTGAGCACGCGAACGGGACCTGCAGTCCTCTCTCTACGCGTTCAGCGCGGCTGTGAGCTAAACGCCTGAGGGCGTGGAGAGAAAAAATCAGAGAGGAAGAGAGAAAACGAAGGGAGTGCTGGGAGATGCGCGCGACGACGACTACAATGACCCGCGCCTGCCAGGCTTTTTACAAAAGGGCGTGTGAGATGCGGGAGAGGCGGGGAAAGGCGGAAAAACCGGAGGAGCAGAATCACGGAATCAGGCAATAGGATGAGATGGGCATTTTTTTTTCTTTTCTAGCAGGGGATGGAAACAAGGTTGCATCACCTAATTAATTATAGGTGACAGCACCTAATTACTAATTTAACGTTTGCCCACATTCCACAGAATTTTTTTTTTTAAAAAGCCGTCAGATATGTAGCTGAACATGATTTACAGGATAAAGAGATTACTCCAAAGAAATTCCAAAGAGGGTGTTTTTTTTTTTATTTGTAATTATCAGTTTATTTTGTCAGTTATGTGTTGCAGAGAAGGAATTGTGACAGTCCACATCCAGCTTGATTAGATGTCCATGATGTGTCGATCAGAGGAGCTGGAGCTGAAAAAATTGAATACACCCAAAACAAACAAACAAAAAAATCTATATGATTGTTGTTTCTTGTAAACGCACACAAAGACTTGTCTCTCCAACATACAATAATAAACTCTTGCTAACACACCTGGTGTTATGTAGGTAATTGCTTAATTATGTTAATTTCCCCTATGCTCATTAGGAGTCTTTTGGGAAACCCTGTATTTCATTTATTCACACAAATGAAGTTGTTTCTGTAAATAATTATTTATTCTGGCATTAACTATGATATGAGATGATATGGTCAAACTCATTCCATCTTAAAGGATTTAGCCTTAATTCAAGATCTCATTTAGATTGAATTGATCATTCAATAACCTAATAATTTTAGAGATTGAAAGAAGGAAATTTAAACCAATGGCTAATTTCGATAAGCTTTCCACTTACCGTTGATTATTTCTCATATAAACGTATAATATTTCAAGCTTTTTTCGTAATATTTTTATCGACTACAGCTTGCATTATCTATATAGCCAGTACCTCAAAATATTATGATGTTTCACTTCAAGTTTGAGTAAATTACTCTTCTCACAGTCTAGTTCAGACCATGCAACCAGACTGCTGATTTGACAGTTGTCCAGAAGACGATCATTGACACTGTCAATGTCACAAGGAGGATAAGCCACACAAGGTCATCCTTGGCTGTTTGCAGAGTGCTGTATCGAAGCAAATTCATGGATAGTTGAACCAGAGACAATGTCAAAAACATCTTACCTGGGCTAAGGAGAAAAAGAACTAGCCCACTGCTCAGTGGTCCAAGGAACTCTTTTCAGATTTTTGTGTTTTATCAAGTCCAAAGTCAACACAGCAGTCTACCAGGAGATTTTAGAGCGCTTCATGTTCCGTCTGCTGAAAAGATTTATGGAGATTCTGATTTCCTTTTCCAGTAGAAATTAGCACCTGTCCACAGTGCCAAAACTACCATTAACTGGATTGCTGACCACAATATTACTGTGCTTAATTGGTCAGCAAACTCACCTGACCTGAACCCCTTAGATTCTCTTACACTGTCAAGAGAAAGACCCAACAATACAGACACGCTAAAGGATGCTATCTAATCAGATAAGCTGAAGGCTGCTATCAAAGGAACCTGGTCTTCAGTGGCACCACAGCAGTGCCACAGGCTGATCGGCTTCATGCAAAGCCACGTTAATGCAGGTATTCTTGCTAATGGAGCCCCAAGTGAATGCATAAATAATCATACTTTTCAGAAGTTGGACATTTCTGTATTGCATTTTTGATCGTTATCATTTTGAGATATTGAATATTTCAGTATCATGAGCTGTAACCCATAATATTCAAAACTAAAATAAGTCACAGAGTATTTTATTACCCATGAATGTTGTCAGTCAGCCAAGTCTTAGATCAGATTTTTTTTCTTTTTTAAAGCTATCATTTTTCAGGTACCATACCTCACAATACTGTAAAATTGAAGCCTCCAGTTTAGCACTGTTCAAAGTGCAACCCTACACCATCACATACTTGACCTAATTCATGCTGAGCTGTTCGATATTTTAAACAGATTTGATTATGTGGTCAGATTTTATTTCTGTATTGCAAATCCTTTTTTGATTGATCGCTAATATTCTGAGATATTGTTTTTTTTTTATTCTCATGAGCTATAAGCCATATTTGAAATGAACTTAAAAAAAGGCTTGTAACAGTCAATTTCATGTATTATAAATCTAAAATATAGTGTATGAGGAGTTTCACTTTTCAATTTAAATTACGAAGTAAAAATTTTTTTTTTTACTATAATAAAAATTTTTTGAGATGCACTGTATTTACACAGATCAGCCATAGCATTAAAACAATTAACATTAAAACTACCTATGCTTTGTGTTCCCCCTGTGCCTCCAGTACTTTGGCCCCATGGGGTGTGGCTCTACAGGGCCTCTGTCCGTGTGCTGTGGTGTCTGGGACCAGGACGTTGGCAGCAGATCCTATTGGTGCAGTGGGTTGCAGGTTGGGGCCTCCATGGATTGGACTTAAGTTCTTAAATTTATTGGGATCTGGGAACTTTGGAGGCTTGGGCTCTTTGCTTTCTGGATCCTGCAGGTGGCAGGCTGTGGTGCACTGAATGTTTTGGTGCCTTATTGCACTTTCTGGCCAGCATTGACTTTTTGGTGATTTTTGCTGCATTTTGCTGGCTTTTCAATGGTATCAAAATGTTTTAGTCAACAAAAAATACAACTTAAAAGCAGCTAGCTAAGGCAGGTTTTTGGTGTCTGAAAGAATCATGCTTATGCACTGGGGAAAGCAAAATTTATAACACACTCAACGTTATTTGAATAAATAATTGCATATTTTACGGAACAAAACATAACAGCTTGACATGGTTAGAGGCATGTGATAATTTGGTCATGCAGTTTGCATGATGCTAATTGAGGGCAGGTTAACTTCCAGTGCAAGACAATTTGTACGCAAACATGTTTTGGCTGGTTGACTCCATATGAGGTAAAAAAAAATTGTAAATTAAATTTTCCTCCAGCCATCAATTTAATTTAATATAATTAGGGTAAGGCGCATGCCTTTGCATGTTATGTGGGGAAGAATGTCAGCTTGTCAAGGAAATCATACATAAATGGTGGAAATAGGATTTTGGTGCCAGAATTCAGAATGATGTATGTGTGTGTGTGTGTGTGAGAGTGTGTGTGAGAGAGAGAGAGAGAGAGAGAGAGACAGAAAGAACACTAGAGAGGGGGGTTGGGGTCAGAAGGAAATGTCTGTTTATTCCCCCAATTCTCTAGGTCAGATTGGGAAATCTCAACAAGCCTATGAACCATTGTTCTTGCTGTCAACACAGCATGGTCTGCTATTCCCAAAGCATCGCAGAGTAAAAATCACAACTATGATGAAATACTGGTCTTCCTCTTTTTGTTTAATGATCTACACACTATACACACTAGGCAGCCACAAACGAAAGGGAAAAGGTAACCTTTACCACTCTTTGTTACTGGTTTTGTACCTTTAGCTTATATGTTTTACCTAGAAATATGCATATAGTGTATTTTTAAGAAATATAATTGTCCAAATACATAACTTAAATCCGTTTACAATGTACAGTACATTCATTATACCAGATGAAATACAACTACTTAAGGGAAAACATAACGGTATCTCGCGAGCAACAAGGATTCTTCCAATTCTCTTTTTTTTGAGAATAAATATATTGCATATATGCATGTTTATATATTTATATAACCAGTATTAACCTTTTCATCCATTTGATCTACTGTATACTAGCGCATTTATTGCATCGGAATACATGGGCCAAACTTCATTACCCATGTGTAAACCATGGCTCTATTGCCAGTTCACTAGGTTTCCTTCCTTGGATTACTGCAGACCAGGAACATCCCAAAAGAGATGCAGTTTTGGAGTTGCTCTGACCCAGTCGTCTGACCATCACAATTTGGCTCATGTCTTTCAAATCCTTGTGCTTGCCCATTTTTTTTAGCTTGCTGCCTTATATATTCCACCCACTTCCAGTGGACTTTGTATTGAATATTGAAAATGTAGCTACTTTGAGAAGGGCCAAATTGCAATGGCCGGAGAACTGGGTCAGAGCAACTCCAAAAGTGCAGCTCTTGTGGGATGTTCCTGGTCTGCTGTCACCAGGACATACCTAAAGTGATCCAAGGAAGGAAAACCCAGTGAACTTGCGACCGGGTCATGGGCGGCCTTGGCTCATTGATGCGAATGGGGAGTGAAGGCTGGCCTGTGTAGTCCAATCCAGTAGATAAAATTGATGAAAATATTTAAAAAGGTTAATGCTGGGTGTGAAAAAAAGATGTCAGAATACACGGTGCACCACTGTTATGGTGGCAAAAGGGTGATACTTAATACTGATCGGTATATATATATATATATATATATATATATATATATATAAAATGTAGGCCTATGTATATGAGTGCAATCAAATACGATACTGAGCTGTGCACGTTCGAGACCACTGACATTTCCTGTGCCAAACTGTGAAAAGAAAATGCAGGCTGGTAAACACCACACATTTTCTCTTATTTAAGAACAAAAACGGAAACGTCAACAGCTGCTGAATGATAAATGCACGAGCTTAGTCATGCACGCGCGCGCACCCACACGCTCTCAGATCAACAGTAAAGGCCAGCAGGGAAAGTGTGCAGAGCAGCAGCCCGCGAGGAGCACAGGAAGCGAAGAGAAACAGGAAGTAGTGAGTGGGCGTCGGTGGCACTAGATCATGATTACTTAGCATCCAAGGTCTCAAAAGTAGGAAAACATGACCACATGATCATATGACCAATAGAATGTTTTTCTTTCATGCAATATTTTCCCTCATGCAATAAACTATGAAATTTCTTTAAGTATTATACAATGTCTATAAAGGGACTGGCAATGAGTTAATACTTAGTTAATTATGATTACCTGACACTCCTAGGTTCATACGGAGGTGAAGATAAAAGTACAACGTCGTCTTTTAAAAAAAAAAAAGGGTTTTAACTTGAGTCAGCGTTGTAAAACAGCACCACCTGCTGGTCATTTAATATATATACACGATGCTGCCCAGATTTCAACTGACAAGTCAGTATGAATAAAACTTTTCTATGTTGGGGAAAGTGACTTAAGACAACGAGTCATTGTGAGCTGACTGAGGTTTGTTCTTTTTTTTTTTTTTAAACGGACAAAATATGTTTTTAATAATCAGATCAGTAGTTAGCTTAGTGGTTAGCACTGTCGCCTTGTACTTCCAGGGTTTGGGTTCAATTCCCAGCCAGGTTCGATTCCCATCTCTGTGTGTATGGAGTCTGCATGTTCTCCCCGTGCTTGGTGGGTTTCCTCCTATAGTCCAAAGACATGCATATAAGGCTAATTGGCGTTCTCAAATTGCCCGTATACCCTATATACAGGATAAAGCGGTATAGACAATGAGTGAGTGAGTAATTAGATCAGAGCTATAGCTCACATGTTAAAAGTTGAGAAAAAAAAAAACAAATATAGCTCTTAAAATTTGAACCTCATGAAATGTTCCCAGAACCTTATCCAACAACACTCCCAGGACTTACACCTAATTCTTGAAACCACAGGAAATTCACTCACCGTCTATACCACTTTATCCTGTATATACAGGACCCAGATCGCGGGGGCCTGTCCCAGGACGTATACTGTAAACACTCATTCACACACTATGGGCAATTTGGGGAATGCTAGTTAGCCTAATCTGCGTGTCTTTGAGAGGGAACCCAGAGGAAACCCATCAAACTCCTTGCACGCAGACCCGAGGCGGGGATTGAACCCAGACCCTGGAAGTTCAAGGCAAGAGTGCTAACCACTATGCCACCGTGCCACCCTTCCTAACTTTCTAAATAAAAACTCTTCAAGGATTAAACTGTTAGCTGGACCCTGTTCTGCACATTTAATTAATAACTTGTTTTCATATTAAGTATGTGTGTTATAGCAGGGAGTCACCAAGATATGCAGGACAGGGAATACCCAGAAAAAAAGAAAAGAGTTGGCACCGTGTGACTTCTGCTAACCATTTAGAACTATGCAAAAACCATAAGGGATGTTTTGACTGCAATGCTGGAAAGGGTCGTGATTAACTATGTCAAGATGCTGGATGTGTGTATAACACTTTAATTGTGAACGTTATAGGACAGTTTGGCTTGGTCAGTTACCCACATTTCTCAATACTGTACACAAAATAAAGGAGGGATTGATCAGCTACAGAGATGAAGGCTGCTATTAAAGCAACCTGGCCTTGACACCATGACACCACAGCAGTGCCTGAGGTTGATTGCCTTCATGCAAAGCCACATTAATAATTATAGCCCAGTAATTCTTCCTAAAGGAGCCCCAAGTGAAAGCATAAATGAACATACTTTTTAGAAGTTGGACATTTCCATATTGCAAATCCCTTTTTGGTCGCTAATATTTTTAAGCCATAATATTCTAAACCAAAATAACAGGAATAGTTTAGCCCAATGTTATCAGCCAAGTCTTACAAAGTTGAGGTTATCATTTTTCAGGTGCCTTACCTCACAATACCATAGTACATGAGTAAAACTTGAACCCTCCAGTTTAGCACTTTGCAAAGTGCAACCCTACACCATCACATACTGGACTTAATTCCTGCTGAGCTGATCAATATCTCAAACAGATTTGATTATGTGGTTTCTCACACTGTATAACACTGTTTAAAAAAAAAAAAAAAACTTGGTCACTGGAGCTGTGAGGCAACATTACATGCTGAATCACTGCAGCACTTTACTTAATTCGTATATTTGTTGGGTGTTTAAAAACAGTGTTGTTCTTTACATTTTAATAAGTATTACTAATAAGTTTATTACTGAGCCAACTGATGTATGTTAATCTTTTATGCACTTTGTTTTCTATTGGTACTAACCTAAGCCTTCGTTACACATTAGCCACATTCACAGCCTCCAGTGAAATTTTACGAAATATGTCCTGATTGATTAACTATTGTTTCAATTGTTGTTCTGGATCTGTAGCAAATACTGTAAGCACTTTTGGGAATACACACTGGACCTCATCACTGAGCACACGCGTTCACTCACACTAATACCAGCATGTTATTGGAAGGTGAACGGAAACTGGAGAAGCCTGAAGAAATCCACATGGACTTGGGGAGAATGTGCAAAACACCACACAGGCAGTAACCCAAGTTCAGAATCGGAGCAGAGACTATGAAGCTGTAAGACTTCCCGCTGCACCAACTTGGCATCCTTTAGAGGTTCCTTGGAACCTTGCCTGTTAGGAAAATTTTCATTTGTATGGCACTATTTAGAACTTGCAAGTTTTACCCTTAAGCACAAATCAAAGAACCCAGTTATTACTTTTTTTTTTCTTCCCAGTGTACATTTGGGTCAAGAAGAAATTGCATACAGTAAATTAAATTTTAGTCCACACTGTTCCTTTAAGAATCACATTATTTTATATAGAGTAAGATATTGACCATTGGCCTCTTGTACAGTACATTAATATAATTGATGCATTTTACTAAGTGAAATTAGACAAATAAATCTAAAACTTTGGCAGTGTGGTTCAAACATTGGCTAATAAAATACTGTTGAAGTGGAAAAATTTGGGGAAAAGAGTGTGGTGTCAGTTGTGGAATGGTATGTGGATGCTTGGCTTTTTTTTAATTAAACTTTTTAAATTTAATTAAGTTTAATTAAACTGAGAGAGAGAAAGAGAGAGAGATTTGGAAATTAATAGAAAACAGAAAAACAAACTGTGTTGACAAAGATGCTGATTTTGACATTGACTAATTCACAAATCCTTGCCAAATACCCAGGATATTAGATTCATGTGCACATTTTATCATTGCACTGAGCTCTGTATAAAGCTCACGTCTAGAGCATGTAAAGTTACTCTTCTGCCTGTCCTACATGTAGCTTCATATCCAAATAAACTACAAAATGCATTATACATTATGGGTTAGTTTGAGCAGAAAAATGCTAATATTGCACAGCAGGGAAAGAGGCTGAGAAAACAACTGGTGTACATGAATTATGCATTGTTATGTTACCATTCAAATTTATCTGTGCACATAAATACAGTGCATCTTTAAAAAAATGGGAAATCTTGGAAAAAAATTTTTTTTTCCTGATTTAATTCAAAAAGCATATTAAAGCACATTCATGGAAAGTTGACTGGAAGGGAACAGTGTGACATGAAAAGGTGCACAAACAACTGCGGTGACTGCAGGCTTAAGAAGCTGGAGTCGATACGTCAAGAGCCACCATGCACAGACATCTTCAGGTAATGCCTTACAACTGTTGCAACCATTCCTAGTATCGAGCCTCTCCTGAAGAGGCATCTTACCTAGGCTAAGGAGAAAAAGAACTGGATCATTACTCAGTGAAACAAAATCATCTTTTCAGATGAAAGTAAATGTTGTATTTAATTTGGAACTCAAGGTCCCAGAGTTGCAAGAAACAGTGGGGAGGCACAGAATCCAAGTTGCTTGAAGTCCAGTGTAAAGTTTCCATGGTTGGTGATGACTTGGGATGCCATTCCGTATTTGCTAGTGTTGGTCCAAAGTCTACCCAAAGAGTTTAGAGCATGTCATACTTCCATCTACCACAAGCTTCATGGAGATGATTATTTCCTTTTCCAGCAGGACTTAGCAATGCCCACAGTTTCCTGATCATGATATTACTGTGCTTGATTATCTTGACCTGAACACCATAGAGAACCTATGAGCTATGGTCAAGGGGGAAATGAGAAACACAAGACCTAACAATACAAATGATCTGAAGGATGCTATCATAAGCAACTCGGTCTTCAATAACACCTCAGTAGTGCCACAGGCAGGTCAACTCAATGCCACACCTCATTGATGCAGTAATTTGTACTAGAAGAGGCCTGATTGCCCCATGTACTAAGTGGATAAATTAAACAACTTGGACATTTCTGTATTTGAAATCTTATTTATTGATCTTAGGAAATATTTTAATATTTAGAGATACTGGATTTAGATTTTTCTGAGCAGTAAATCATAATAATCAAAATTAAAACAAACAGAAAAAAGCCTTTATATGTAATAAATCTAGAATATAAGAGATTGTATGTTTTGTTTTCCAAGATATTCTATTTTTTGTGAATTTAAACTACTCAGATAAACATTACTTGCTTGCATCTGCAATGGCAATATCAAATCAGCAGGTGGGGATATGAAACTGGAACTGGATTCTAGAGTAAACCAGATGATATGCTGAATCATTTCCTGAATAACCTCCAATGTATCCTCCAATGTATCGCCTTTCCATTTATTTAAAATATGTTTCAGCTTATTTTTATCGGAACACCCGTAAATCAGTTAGACGCAGGCTTATTAAGAGTAAAATACTGTATCTACTATAACACTAAGATAACTAGTTAATAGTGTGGATTAGTAGCACTAAAGGTGATGTTATTAACATAGTTATTGATTACTCTTAACAGAGATAGCAGAGAGGCAGCAAGTGAACAGTCAGTTATTGAAGTGTGTATGATGTGTGGTGTGATGATGTCTTGACCTTCCGTTTTTGGAGATGACCCAACCCAGTTGTCTAAACATCACACCTTGGCCATTGTCATAGTCGCACAGATCGTTATTCATGGCCATGCTTTCTGTTTCCAACACATCAGTTTTGAGAACTGACCATAAACTGACTGCATAACGTACCCCATCATTGGACAGGTGCCATGTTAGTCACTTCACTTGTCAGCAGTTTTATGTTATTTCCTGTATGAGACGGCTCTGTAGGTGTCATTTTGTTTCACTCCAGTGAAGGTCAAGGTAACGTGATGGGTAATGTGATTAAATAAGGTGTGTGATTTCTTGGATCTGTCCTTATCATCAGTAATTATGTAAATAATTAATGATATGATAGCAAATGATAACACTGGAGAATTATGCATCTTGTAAATACCATCTAATAAAGAGTATGTTCACACTTTTATAACTGTTTTCAGTGTCTTTTGTATTGTTTTAGTGTAGCATTTTAACATAAAAGAAAGCAAAAAATGCAAATATTTGCAAAATATCATACTAACATACTAAATACATAATATATCATATTAACATACAAAATAACATATATAAACACAGGGACAATGAAGTCATGGTTGTTTTGCTTCAAGTTTAATACAGAATATTACACTTATATTATCACTTGTGGAAAACATATAATGACGTGACGTATGTATGTGATTGTTCTGTAAAGAACATGTCAATAAATGACCTTTACCAGTTGTACACTGTGAACTCATTTGCACAGCTGTTGCTTCTCAATTGCTGTTACGCCGAACAAAAACGTAGCGTATGGATTGTCTGTTCATTGTGTAAAAATGAATTGTGGTAGCTGCATTCTAGAAATCCTATGACATTGTCTTGCAAATCAACAGATGAGACATTTGAGTGATGTCTGAAGTCATTGTGCTGTTTTCATCTTATGTCTCATTTTCAGGCATATTAGTCAGCAGTGAAGCATTATATTGCACCATGTGTCATCAGTGTGTTCTGTGCTTGGTTGTCTTTTGTCATATCATAAAAAAATGAACAACCATTGTTATCGTGCTTATGATGAGTGTTGTATTGGACAAACACTCCCAAGGATTCAGAGTGGACTAAAGTGGACCTGAAAATCTGGACAATCAGGATCATTGATACTTCTGGAAGGAAACATGGAAGAACTAGAACTAGATTTAAATGCCAGAAAGTCTGTCCTAGGTATGCTATGTTCAACTTAATTTGGTTTAGTATCAGGGCTGGGCTGATAAGGGCGAGGCCTTCGTGTTTAGAGCCACTCCTAAATAGCCTTTTCTTTAGAATCACCCATTGTTTGCTTACAATAACAAGCCATTGCTATTGCATTAATTAGACTGAGTGGTATCAAATCAAATGAATTTGCATGATGATAATGTTTTGATCCTACAAGGGGTATTTTTTACCCCAAAAAATATACACAGATCAGGCATGACATTATGACCACCTGCCTAATACTGAGTAGGTCCCCCTTTGTTTCCTCCATAACAGTGACACACTGTGTGTTCTGACACCTTTCTATCACAACCGGCATTAACTTTTGGATCAATTTGAGCTACAATAGTGCTTCTATTGGATCGGAATACACGGGCCAACCATGACCCTGTCGCCAGTGCACTTGTTTTCCTTCCTTGGATAACCTTGGTATGTCCTGACCACTGTGGCCTGGGAACATCCCACAAGACCGGCAGTTTTGAAGTTGCTCTGACCCAGTCCTCTAGCCAAGGAAGGAAAAACCAGTGAATTGGCAACAGGGTGGCCAAGGCTCACTTATACACATGGGGAGTGAATGCTGGATCGTGTAGTCTGATTAAACTGTTGCTCAAATTAAGGAAAAAGGTTAATGCAGGTCGTGATAGAAGGGCGTCATGGTGGCAAAGTGTGGACCTACCCAATAATAAGCAGGTGGTCATACTGTTATGGCTGATCAGTGTAAAGGCTTTCAAATCCACTCATTACAAGAAAACACGATTATAGTCCGAATCAACCTGCGCCGATTAGGACACGCCCATCCCGATGTCGCGCAAATGTTATGAATGAGAACAAAGCGAGGCACGCCCTGGAATTCGATTGGATGCCGGAGATTCGGGAGGCGTGGTTATGCAGAGCAGGTGACAGGCGTGAGCCACGCGCGCTGCTGAATGCTAAAAGGAGCGTGGCGACACTGTGGGAACCGAGAGACGAGGCGCACGGAGTCGTAGCTCTGTGTCTGAAGACAAGTCTGAGCGCCACAAGCGGACTCGGTGTACTTTTTGTTTGTTTGTTTGTTTGTTTGTTTTTGCCTGGCTTTGCCTTGGCTCTCACCGCCGCGCAGCCTGGCCGTCAGCAGCGCATGGTGTTCGGTTTTGCGGCTGTGCGCGCGCGGCTCCGACGGGGACGCTCTCAACGGTGCGCGGATGGAGGGACAGGGACAGATCAGTCGGTGTAAGATCGTGGTGGTCGGGGACACTCAGTGCGGTAAAACGGCGCTACTGCACGTGTTCGCTAAAGAAAGCTATCCAGAGGTAAGGATCAAATCAAGATCTTTTAGTCAAACACACACACACATAACGATGAGTCTCACTGTATGTCCAAGGCGTTAAATGGCTTCAAGGGTAATCAAAGTTTCTCATGTGAACCCAGTTATGCGTCAACAGGTTCAAGATTTCCAGGTAGAGATGAAAAATCTATTACTATAATTATGTTGTTTAGTTCTTATTCAACTTGTCCATCAAAGTCTTTTGTAATTCAGAAGTACAGCATTATATCATATTTATTATATCTTAATCTATTATTTACAATGTCAAATAAATACAATGTATATAACTACAATAAGCAAAAGTTACAGGTTAACAGATTAATATACTGTATCAGTGAAATACAGTATAAATCAGATTTATTTTTAAAAAAAAATTTTTTAATCAAGCAACGATAGAAATATGGGTCTGTGTGTTCACACGGTTAATCCTGTGCCTGGAATTAATGAGGCATATTATGGAATGTCACTAAACCACATATTGCCGTCTCTGTTACATGAATACATAAGCTCTGGGTTATTTTCAAATCTGTTCGTATGTGATACTCCAAGAGTGAGTCACGGGTTTGGATTGTCAATCGGTTCCCAGGGGTTAATGTAACCACTGTTTCTCAGCTAATTATCACTGAGTCAGGTACACATCATTAACGGTTGTGTGGTTCAAGATTTCCGTGTGAAAAAAATATCTGGGGCTAAAATAATTTAGCAAAAATTAGTAGTGACATTTTCAGTTGTAGAATAATGTCTGTTAAACAGGCCAGTTTTATTGCAGTTCTGTGTGATGATACTGATCATACTGTAAGTATAAGTACTAAATAAATGTCTTGTATGTGTATTACCATTCGTCCACATGCCTATCAGACAACAAATACTCCCTTCCAAAGAGAGAAATCCGTCGTTTCTTACAGGGCCAGGCTGCCAGCTTGACACCTGATTGTATCTGTGCAGTTGAGGGTGAAGGACCTTGCTCAAGGACCCAATAGTGGCAGTTTAGCGCTGCTGGGGCTCGAACCAGGCACCCTCTCATCAGAATTCAATTCCATCACTCCCCTGAAATGTATTTATTTGGGCTATAAATATCATTCAAATTGCATTTTAACTGTCTCAGTTTATTTACTTGTGTAATGTCTTTTGTCTTTTAATGCATCACAGGGTAGCTTTGCATAATAAAAACTAGTGATAAAAACATGGAATCATTACACAAGAGAATACGAGAACAGTAAATGGGAGAATAAAATACTTGCAAATGAATAAAATGTTATAAAAAAAAAACAATATCCAGCAAATGACAAAAGTGAGGAATGAAAGAAATCAGGGTGGTGTGACAACACTCTGAGGCTTATTATTTTCCAAAAAAAGGAACATGCAGAAATATTTTTTCCTGCTGAAATCACTACAGTTATCCAAAAAGAATTTGTATTGAAGTTGCATTGTATTTTCATAAGTTTAGTAACATTTAATGTTGTGAAACATCTGTAAGACAAGTACGTTCTGTTGTCACTGTGGTTTGAAACAAGCTTGCTGTGTTACCAAGCAACTGGAAAGCTCCTCTGTCCTGAGGACTCTCCCGTGGTGAAAACCTCACTGACCCTAACAACCCACTGACACTGGAGACTCCTTAACCATGTTAACAATAGTATTGTGGACGAGTCTACTCATCCTGGGTGGTCAGCTGGACCAAAAAAAGTTGCACCTGTGTCACTAAGAGACCTGAATCCTGTGGCCTTAATAAACAGGGAGAATTTTACAGCGTCATTCATTCATTAAAAAAAAAAAAAAACACAGGATAATAAGCCTCATGTTGGTGTCTGTTATGTAATGAAATTATAACTACAACGTTATCTGGTAATAACTGTAACTAATAAGTAAAGTGTTGCTACTCATGCCAAGTGCAAGCCATTTTTAATTAGACTTATTAATGATTGTGTCTCCATAATAATAATAATAATAATAATAAGTTTATTATAGCCATTAAGTAAGTTTTATTCTGCTGTTTGTATATGCTTTTTGAAAAATTAAACTGGGCTGAAAATATTTTAGCAATAAAAAAATATTGACCAGAAACTGAAAAAAAAAATCTGCTTTTTTTTTCATCTGCCAAGATCCTGGAGAGGGCATTTAATTATGGGACAGTTGCTGTCTGTCCACCGTCCCTGCCAATAATTAAATAAACAAATCAACCAACAGATGAAAATGTCATATGAATTTAGTTTTTTTTTAAAAATAATTTCTTCACTGATTCTTAATTTTTTTTTTACACACACACACACTCTACTCACTGTATTACAGGTGAAATGTATTTTTTAAACAACAATGATTATAAAGCTGTGCTGCTCATTTGTCTTTGCAGAGCTATGTTCCCACGGTGTTTGAAAACTACACAGCGAGCTTTGAGATCGATAAACACCGGATTGAGCTGAACATGTGGGACACGTCAGGTGAGTGCGGTCTCTCCGAGCCATCACAAAGAGGAGTTTAGGCAGGTCTGTGGCTGTAAAGTGCACAATCTGTGTAATGGCTGAGTGTATTCTGGTTTGATGGATGGATGGATAGATAGAAGACATGCTGGTGAAGACAGGTTCGTTTGCATGTTCTTGATGAAGTTTGTGTCAATGGTGTAATCAGGCTAATCCTACAGCCTGTCATATCCCATCAGCGTGTGTGTTCTTGTGTATGAGTAAACTGGCACTGGTAGTGGGAACACCAACAACATTTGAGATCTTTTTTTTTTTCACTCATGACTTTTGTTGTTAATGCAGAAAGTATGAATGTTTGTGTCATTGATGAATAAAGCTCTAACATTTACTTTTGAAGCAAACCAGCCACATAGACAAATAATCTTCTGATCAATTTGCGCAATCTATTAATTAAATGTTCCGTTTATAACGTTTATATAGTCTAATGATTAAACGGTTTTTCTTTCCATTTGTGGAAAATGGCGGTGTGTGTAAGTGTGGCTAGTTCTGTAACGCGTTTCTGTTTCCTGAAAGTTAATATGCACATCATGCTGCCTTCTGATTCTTCAGAGTTGACTTTGTAACTTAGATGCATTCAGACAGCATGATGTCATTGGTCAAGTTTTTCCTGTTTCCTTTTATTTTTTCAAAACATAGTTTCATTTTTCAAGATTCTGGCATGATGGCGCACTGAAAAAAAGGAGTCAGATTTGATTTTTGTAGTACTGTGAATACATAAGCAGATTGACGGATAAAGTCATGTTTACATAAACTGATCACTATTGAAGCAGAGCCTGAGATGTTGTGAGCTTTATACCTGTGTACAGTATGTGCTTGTGTTTATGTCGCAATGCAATGACATCCTCAAACCACTAGTTGGCGGTAGGGTTTCTACGCCACTGTGCTTAGTCTCTTCGTCACTCTTTGGTAAGTTTTTTTTTTTTTTGGCTGAACAACCTTACTCGAACAACAGAAAAGTTGAAACTGAAAATTTACAGACTTCGTCGAACTGGTTTCTCCTCAATTTTGTCTATGTTTTTCGTTCGAGGAAGAAGCTTTGAATCTGTACAGAAGATGAAGAATCCTGGAACGGCATTGCTACCATGTGGACCAATTGTTGTGGTCTGATTCATCATAACTTGTAGTTACATTTCAGGTGCACGTCAGGCTACACCATACTCTTACACAGCACCTATGTCTCGGACTTGACGCAGAAGCATGAACAAGCTTTTGAACATGCTTCCTGACATGAGACATGAGGACAGGCACATTGTGTGTCCCAGGCCAGAATAAGACACTTGGAGGAAAGATTATAGTCAAGTGAATTTGCAAAACCCATCAAGCACTATGATGAAACTGGCTCTCATGAAGACCATCCCAGGAAAGCAAGACGAGAACTTACCTCTGCTGCAGAGGAGAATGCACATCATTAACTTCAAAAACCACCAACTTACAGCACATCAGGTTTATGAAGGCTTTACAGAGCATAAGTAGCAGACTGTATCAATATCTGTATCTGTTCAAAGCAGATTATTGTACATTTTGGATGCCTTCTGCATTGTTTTGCAATGTAGAAAGAAATAAAAATCAGCAAAGACCATAGAACTACTGGTAGTAAACATGTGGTCACAAATGCCCATGGCTGTTGACACTATGATTGACGTGGGAGAGAGAGCATGTCATCCCGCCCACCCAGCCCATTCTGCCAACTTGTGCTCTCCTCCTGATTTCTGTTAGACAATTCTATACCACGTACCCACTTCCTATAATAAATAGTTAACTTTTCAGTGACTTTTCAGAACCTTTTGGCTGAATGCAAGAGCGTGAGAACCTGAGCCTGAACGTTACATACAGTATACACAAGTTACACAAGTATATAAAGCCTGATCTTCCATATAGCACCTGTCTGCTGTTAATTTAACGTTACTTAAATATCTCATACTGCAGCTGAGTCTAATTAATTACAGGCAGCTTTTCGTGCATATTTTCCGAGAAAAAAAAAAAGTAGAAGCACTCTTTCATGCCTTTATGCTCGGAAAGTGTTTAACTCTACCAAGTTCAGTAAACAGCCATAATGAGCCGAGTCGTCTTTAATTATCGCTCTTAAATAGACTTTTTCATTATGAAGATTGCTTTAAACACTTTATAGCTTCATTCAGGCCCTTGAAACCTGTTATTGCCAACATGTTAGGGTGTTAACGGGAACCGCAGGAGAGTCTGTAAGGTGTACACTCGGAACATGTTACAATAGCGCTCTATGTGGACCGTGTGTGTGTTTGTGTGGGTGTGTGTGGACGGGTTTGTCAGAAGCGATCTTGGCACGCAGGTTGTTAAATTGGAAGGCTGCTCACACACTTGTCCTGACATTTAGAAGTTTCTCACCGACTGTGACATATAAAACTCTCGTTTAAGGCCAGCGGAGTATTTCCTCACCCTGTAATAATGTTCTTCTGATTTTTCCCCCTCTTTATGTTCAGTCTTTTTTTTTTTTTTTTTTTTGCCATGGGAAAACTGGTTCTGTGGTTGTCTCCTGGGAGCAGTCTGTTAGAGGATAAATCTTTCTGCTTTAGGCCTTGGGAACAGACTTGATAGTTTTCAAAACAAGTAGGTAGGCTTAGGTAGCGCCCAGATTTCACTTAGTCGAAAACAAACAGTGTGTGACAGTGTGAGGTAACTGGCCCACAATTATGTGATCACTTTGCGAGTCCTTCTCAACACTAATTATGGGCTCCCTTAAGTTTTTAAATGTAAATACACACTTTATTTGTCACATATACATATTGTCACATATTGAAATTCTTTATTTATTTATTTATTTATTTTTCTTATATCCCAGCTTCTTGTTAGTAGTCTGGGTGTCAGAGCGCAGGGTCAGCCATTATACGGCACTCCAGGAGCAGAGAGGGTTAAAGCTCAAAGCTCCAACAGCGGCAACCTGGCGGAGCTGAGGCCTGAACCGCCAACCTTATGATCCGCCCCTATAAA
Organism: Heterobranchus longifilis; assembly: GCA_028570985.1. NCBI lineage: Eukaryota > Metazoa > Chordata > Actinopteri > Siluriformes > Clariidae > Heterobranchus > Heterobranchus longifilis. The sequence continues at coordinate 21,648,422 of JAOVVB010000026.1, forward strand.
CAGGATGCCTGGTCTCTAACCTCTGAACCACAGATTGGTGCAATTTTAAGTTTAAAAGGGTTAAGGGAGGGCAGGAAGCTGTAGAAATATAAAATACACAACAAAAAAATTTAAAACTGTGATGTTAGTAAAGCTCTAGTGAACCATTGCGGCCAAATCTGTCTGCCAAAAATACCGCAAGCAGCTTAGGCACCATATAAATTGAAGATCTAATGAACAGAAGGTCAAGAGTAAAATTGTATTTTAATAAGAATTAGAATATTAATCAGTCAAATTTGTTGATTAATATATTTAAACCACATAAAAGTACACAAAGAGGAAATTTGAGGGCTTTTGCTTGAGCTTATCATAAACACAGTATTTAGCATTTGGTATGAGTGTGTGTGTGTGTGTGTGTGCGTGTGCCGGTCTGACTGTGCTGACCATCTGGAGAATCAGGCCAACAATTAACAGGCGATTATGTCGCATACTAATGAGGTTCCCGTGTGTCAGGTTTTGAGTTGCACGTCATAACTATTCGAGAGCAAACGCCTTCCTGTTAAAACAGCTGAGTGATGAGACCAGCTAGTCTCACTTCCTGTCTTTCACACACTATTGCACTGAAGTTCGTTTTAGTGTTCCTTATTATTTTTTTGCATTCCCAGGCAGGAATTTTGGTTTCCCAAGCACTATCTGACCTTTAATTTTGCAAGCTGGTCCCTCACCAATTCCTCGTGCCCTCGCTGTTCATATTTAGATCTTTATTTTTCTATGATTGTGTGTCATGATGTGTTATTATAATCTCTCTCTACTGTATCTGTAGTGAATGTCTCAGACAAAAGAAGTTATCTATGGTAAGAACACAATTAATAACATGTTTATTTAAAAATAAATGTATGATTGAGGTCTAAAAGCAGCTGTTGAGTTTCACTTGGTTTTATAAATAAATAATGTCACGGATTTTTCAGTCTATTAAGCTTTATTTCTGTGAAATGCACCTTTTCAGAGTGTGACATGATTCACAGGCTGGTTAATAACCCGTGTCAGCCCTTGGTACATGGGTTGTACGAAACCTTTGGCAAAGTATAAAGAACTGGAATGACTTGTTACTGCATTGATGTGACAGCACCTGTGATTTTCTTGTCTCTTTGATGTTTTCCCGTTCAGCGCATTGGCTGCAGGTGCTTCATATTAATTAATTATACTAGTGTCAAATTAGCCTTTCCTGGCCACCAAAACCACACACCACTAGTTTAAAACAAATAATGCAGTCCATAGGTCGTTTTCACACACTTCATATGCAAAACGTCATATGAATTACCTATTGACTATGCATACATTACCTGTAATAAATTGCACCTTTTTGTGATTAGATAATTGCATGAGTTCATATTGCGATTTCTATCGCTATGTGATTAACTGTGCAGCATAAGTATAAATGTGTAAGTTGTATCTTTTATCAGACAGTCATATACCCACCCGGAACCTGTCGCCTTGCAACTTCAGATTCTGGGCTCGACTCCCACCTTGTCTCTGTGTCTGTGTGTTTGCATGTTCTCCTTGTTCTTTATGGGTTTCCTCCCAAAGACAAGCAGATTAGGATAATTGACGGTCCCAAATTGCCCCTAGTGTATAAATGAGCATGTGAGTGTGTGCATGTGTGTGCCCTGCATTGGATTGGCACACTGTCCAGGGTGTGCCCTAAGTCCCTGTATATAGGATAAAGCGGTATAGACAATGACTGAGTGATAAATCCAAAAATCTAACTTACAATTGCAACTCAAAACTACGCTACTATAATACGGTATGATACTGACCTTAAATCAATAATATGCTTAATTACAGATTTTACCCCGAATATGATTAATGAACGATTATTTTGTTGGGAGGTTGGCAGTATAGTTCACTGACGAGGTTCTTTACTGGGGTCATGGGGGCCTGGAGCCTATCCCAGGAGACTTGAGTCATAAGGCCTTGTAAACCCTGGACAAGGTGCCAATCCATCGCAGGGTGCTCAAACGAATCTGTGTGAATTAGATTGGTCATCATTTACATTAAAAATAGGAGAGGAGAAGTTGGCATGATACGTCCAAAAGTAAAATAATCAGAGGTTATATCATTTGTATGAACACTAGCTCGCGGGGATTTGTAAAGGAGGCGAATCCAAGAAATAAATTTATGACCAAACCCAAATTTCTTTAATACTGCAAACAAGTATTCCCACTTAACCCTATCAAAAGCTTTCTTAGCATCCAGTGAAATTACAACCTCAGGGGATACAGATGTTTGTTTGGAGTAAATGATATTAAAAAAAGTGTACGAGTATTAAAAACAAATGCCGTCCTTTTGTGAAACAGGCCTGCTCCTCAGATATAACATGTGGTAATACATCCTCTAAACGGGATGCAATTACTTTAGCCAGCACTTTCACGTCAGCATTTAGGTCTTGTGCTGTTTTGTGCGAACTCCATGCACACAGACCCAAGGTGCGAATCAAACCTGGACCCTGGAGGTGTGAGGCCACAGTGCTAACCATTATGCCACCGTGCATCCTTTTTCATTTTCACTCTACATTCTTATTGTCCCAAAAATTAGCTGTAGAAATAAATGCTTAAAATTAGCAAAAATTATTTTTAAAAGATCAAGACTGATTCAAACTTCAAATGAATAAAATAATATTGAGAAGTTGGTTTAATAAGCTTATATTCGGCTTGTTGTAATCTTATAATAGGCAGTAAAGATTATTTTGGACTAGATTATAGATATTAAAACCTGTTGTCATTTTTTTTGCAGCAACATTTCTAGACGCAGTATTGATGGTGAAAGAGCCTGTGGCAATGTTTTGATCACTGGACTGAACACATGTTTATTTATTTATTCATTTTATTTATTTATTTAGAGGTTTTGATTAATTCAGGGACCCTGGGCTGTCAGACCCTGTATAAAGCTTCTATTTATAAGAAAACAGAGTTTCCATTGTTGTTGTTGTTGTCGTCGATATTGTTGCTCTCCTCCATTCAGAGAATCGAAATTCTTGTCCGTAATAACTGCGGAATCGCAGATGGACCAGATGACTACGTACGTTGAGTAAGTTGGAAATGACTGGTGTAATCATTCAATATGACTGGCTGTTTAAAAACAGGATGTACCAGGAGCTCGTTCTCATTTTGTATCACGAGTGCACTCGCACCTCATGTTAGACATGCTGTAGCTGTGATAATGATGATGATGTGTGTGAGTGCGTGAGTGCGTGTGCGTGGTTCGTCTATCTAAATTGGCATTTTCATGCTTAAAACTGAACCTATGACAATTAGTCACGACACCTCATAAGACTAAAAAACATGTACAAACATGCACACACACACACACGCATTTTACCCTTTTGTTTGTGTGTCTCTATTTACTGATAAGATCTCAGGGTGTAGTCATTGCAGCTAAGCTACTCAGAGTGACATACTGTATTTATACTAATATTTGAATCTACAGTGTAATGGCATCTTGTAGACACACACGCACACACACAGAAAACCAAGTCATTATCAGGACTAAAGCGTAGAGACAAAATATACAGTATTCACATTCATTATAGTCGATTTAATCCAACATATTATCAGAGGTGGGTAAGAACATGCTACACTTTCGCATTGACATTTACTTCATTAACCTCTTCCTTAAGTTAAGTCAGTGAATCGTCCTCGCAAGAGCAGCTTTAATGGGGTTGCTTTAAATTCTCCCCTGTGACTATCACTTCGCATCGTTTAGCTCTGTTCCTCCCTCTACAGCCGCTTCTCCTATTTACTTTGAAAGATGTTTTTCACTGAAGGCGCCTTTAATTATTTGCTCCTCACTCGCCTGTCATATCTTCACATTTCAGTTTATTCAGGACAAGGTCGAGCCTTAGTCTACCAGTCAGACATTGCCAGTCAGTTGCATTGAGGTTGACAGCAGCTGAAATGGATGCATTTATGAAGGAATTCACTGACTCAACAGAGGCGAGCTGTCCCTGACTGCGTACTCCAGAAGCATTTTCTCCTTTAGCCTGTGCAAAGTACAAGAGGCGTTCGAGTCACATTTGATTGTGCAGAATAACAAAGCACACAGCTATGAGAGTAAAAACTCCCTTTATTTCTCTGCATAATCCCCTGCTACACTAATGCACTTATCCCAGAGTTTCATTAGTGCATGGATACCATCAGGGTAGAATGTTTTCTCAGTACACCAGAGCCATAATCTGACTGACTAACAAAATGTAGATAAATAAAGGACTTTCCTTGTAAACAGAGCTAATCTTAAAACTTTTTCATACCACGTCGTAGTAAGCACATTCTTTCACTGGCAAGAAACTTGGCCTATATGTAAAGTTTTATATTTATTAAAGTCACCTTTGTATATAGATAATAGATTTTCTAAAACTCCAGAGTGGTTCATATAAATAAAAAATACAAATTGAGGACCATTTTATTACATCGGGCATTCAAAATGGTATTGCACGATAATAAGGAAAGATA
>JAOVVB010000026.1:21664909-21675036 GCA_028570985.1 Heterobranchus longifilis
TATTGCTGTTCTTGTGATATGAATAGGTATTCGAATATTTAACTGTGGATGAAAAAAATTGCTTTGCATACTTTTAGTAGTTTCAAAATAGAATCTCCCACATCGCAATGCATAATTTTTTGGCTTGCATGCTAGTGGAAACATGGGACGCTTGTTAAAATGGTCTGCTGTTTCCCTCTGCGTCACAGCCTGGTCTTGGGCTTCCCCACCCAGAATCTTTCTGTTCTCAGACCAGATTTGGACATGACCGTTTTTGGCCAGGCATTCGATCTTTGCTGTAAACTACTTGTGGTTATGGATCCCAGTAAAATCTTATCCCACGCTGTGGATTATTCCATCCCACTTGTGAGGTGTTATAATTATAATCTTTGTTCTTGTCATTGTTGCACTTAGATTTTATTGTTCAGTTTATTTAGACGCACACCCACACCCACAGCAGCCGTTTGTACAGATGGGTTATTCAAACTCTGTCAAGCTTTAACTTCAAACCGTATTTTAAATCTCATTTGTGAGTGGAACAATTGGTGCTGTTTTTTATGCTGTTATTGTAACAGCAACACCGGCTGGTGAGGTCACCTATAAATATGGATGAAGGTCAAATACAAAATGCGCATTAAATATGATCACAGCAACAAGTTTCATTATTTTTCATTATTGTTCAAAGTCAAACCGGGACTTTTGATTGTGCAGAATAAAAAAAGAACAAAGTTATGAGCGTGAAATCTCCCTTTATTTGTTTATATAATCCCCTGCTACACTAATGAACTTATCCCAGTGTTTCACTAGTGCTTGGATACCATCAAGGTTAAACGTTTTCTCAGTAAGCCGGAACCATAATCAAACTGCCTGTTTTGCCTGAAACGCTGGCCTCCCAGGAACTCCTGTAATGGCCCAAACATGTGGAACTGGCTTAAAGCGAGGTCAGGGTTGTATGAAAGATTTGTCAATAAATCACAGCGGAGTTCCTGTAACGTGCGAGTGGTGTTTGTAAAAGTAGATGTTGAATGTTTACTGGATTGGAAGAGTCACATCACCGTACTATGCTTGAAATCTTCTGTAAATGACACTCGTTTTTGCGCCTTTATCACAAGTCACGGTTTCACTAAAACACTCCTCGCATTATAAATATTATTTTATAAAATAATAATAATGCACTCTTGTTTACTTAACACTTGCATTTGTAAATGAAACTTTACAAATGCCCCAGGGAAGATCTTACATTTTATAATTGTACATTGTATAATTGTATAATCTGTCAGATCATTGCTTACATGTTTATTTTGTTGTTGTTGATTTTCCTTTATGTTTTGAATTGTCTGGTTTCAGACTCCATTGACATTTTTAAAATTCATCTTGCAGTTGTTTATCATAATTTCACAGGTAATTGTTAAAGAAAAGAATCTTTCTTTTGGCTTTACGCATGGTCCTTCTGTTTACGGCATAATATCAGCAATTACTTTGACTCTGAGCAGAAAGGAACCATTGAGCCCCCCCCTCCCTTGTCTCTTTGTTTTTTGTTATGCAGTGATTCATGGGGAATTACAAAGGAATAAAGTGTCTACTTCAATACAAAAGATAGAAGAGTTTCCGGATCGTTTGCTTGGACGCTTTAAGAGGAACTTTTTCTTATAGTAAACTGCACTATAAGACGGGATAATAAATGCTGTATAACATCCTCATGTTAGCTTGTATTATATTTTAATATTTGTGCGTGTGTGTGTGTGTGTGTGTGTGTGTGTGTGCAGGCTCTTCATACTACGATAACGTGCGGCCGCTGGCGTACCCAGACTCAGATGCGGTGCTCCTTTGTTTCGACATCAGCAAGCCTGAGACTCTGGACAGCGTTCCAAAGAAGGTCTGAAACATTTCAAGGATTCCTCCGCTCTTTCTCTCTCCTGTCCTTTTCCTAAACATAATACTACTACATAAGACTAGATTCAACCTGTCATTGTGCACAGTGTACAATATGTACAAAGCCAATGAAATGCAGTTAGCATCTAACCAGAAGTGCATAAGTGGCCTATTTATAATAAATAGCAATGTGGTAAATGAGGGTACATATGTACATATGTATACATAATTATACATAAATTATTGATGGTGCAAAGTGGATAAAGCAGTGCAATGACGGAAAGTGACTAGCTATTTTTCAGTCTTTTTGTGCGGGTGCTGAGGCAACTATAGCGCCTACCTGATGGGAGGAAGGTGAATAGTCCATGATTGGAGTAAGAGGTATCTTTGTTGATGCCTCTCGCTCTTTGGAGGCAGTATTGTATGTAGTAAATGTAGTCAGCCAACACATGGTACTGGTGTTATAAAGTGTCTTACCTATGTGAAAAAGTGAATTTTTTTAGATGAGATCACATAACACCATTTTTCACAATACTTAATGCTTCTAATCTCTCGATCCATGCTCTGTTTTTTTTTTTGGTAAATATACATACACATTTATATTTTTATCAGATAAAAAGAAACACATTTGCTAAATACAATTCCACGCCCTTACAGTATGTAGTGTCTGTAACTTTTTTGAATTAAATCTTAATTGTCATTCAGATGAAACCTGGCGAATGTAGATTTCACATGAAAAGACATAAACCTGAAAAGGTTTTGCAGAATGAATTTCACATGGTTACGGACACTACAGATTTTTGTGGGGAAGAATTTTTATTTAGAAGGTTTTCGAAAGTTTTTGCAGGTCATAGAAGCTCACACCAAGTTTAGTATTAATACTCATAAAGAAATATGAATCATTTTAATTATAAATGATTATTGTTTGAAGCGAGCCTTTTTTGGGGCGCATATAAAATCAGCTTTGGCTGAAATTAGCAACTTGAAATTTTTAGGGAAGCTAGATTGGTCATGTCCATGTTACATAAACTTCAGAGGTAGCTTCACACACACATTTTCCGTGTTATATGTATAAGATTGAAAAAATTAAATCAGCACCAAAACCGTGTTTTAGCCCAGTACTAATGAGGGGAAAAAAAAACTAAACACTGCACATGTACACACATCACACACATTTCTTGCTAATGATCATAAATTCAGATGTTAAATTTGGCATTAATTAACAGTAAGTATTTTTACAAAGTTCCCGAGTTAATGCATATCAGTTGATGTTGGTTCAAATGCAAATTACATACACTTCCACTGAATCCATGTCTAAAAATAAATCAACATATAAACAAGCACAAATTAAATTCTAGCACACTCCTTAACTCTGGTCTTCATGCGGAAGTAATGAAATGTGCTTCAGCCTCGGATCAGTATTTCGTATTGGGTATTGTGTTGAGGTTGATTACAGTGTATTAATTCTGAATATACTCTCCCAACTAAACATCTCAATGAATAGTAGTTCGGAACGGTCTGGTTTTATGATGATTATAATTTTGCAGCATGTTCAAACGGCTCTTAAAATTAACTCAGTATGAAAAGACAAATGCTCTTCTCTCGTCCTTCTCAAACGATTTTTTTTTTTTTTCCGGATGAAATTTATTTCACACCATTCCTGCACTTAATCTTCCACTGCTGAAAAAAAAAGTCTTTGGTTTGTGTGTGCCTCCCTATTTGTATAGAGGATTAACTGAAATTGCTATTTTCTTTTCAAAAGGTCAACAATTATGTGGTGTGCACAGGGTGTGAGAATGGTCCTGCAGGGTTTTAGATCGCGAGCAGTTTAAGCTGTGTGGTCTGCTGTAAGTTAAGCTTCGCCCTGTATTGTGCCTCAGCCCACATGTGTTTACATCACAGACATGACGGAGAGCTGTTGAGCTCTGATCAAAAAACAGTTTCAAGTGTTCGCAATGATCCCAAACATCCTTTTGAGTTTTTTGAAGTGCCAATCTGAGAACTCTAGTCTGTCACCTCTGACCCCTACCCATGTAGGTGGGGCTGAAAGGCGTGGAATGTGGAGCCACGCTATATTCTGACTGCGCAGTGAGTGATGGTGCCGAGGGCTAAAAGATCACCGAGATGAGTTGATGGATGACTGAACACATTCAGCCAGAGGGAAACAGTGGCATAGCTGGCATAGCTGAGCTGGCTGGCTATAGAGCTGAGGACAGTAGCGTTGTTCAGATGCCTGGAGGAAACGACAAACTGGATGGAAAACTTCTAAACGAAAAGAACAACAAGACACCGAACATAGAGTATTGAGGACTGTGTGTCTTTATAGTAGGCTAGCTTCCATTACCTCACACCTATAGCATAATATCCACTGCTTTGCCATTTCAGAATGGACAATTTATTGGCTTGGATCACGCAAAGAAAACAACTAAGACGATTTAAAATGACTGGAATTGGCTTATGGACTGTTCAGCACTTCATTAAACCTGGAACAATAGTACAAACTGTTTACTTAATGGAAGAAATGTGGGAAAAGATTATGGTTGGAAATCATTAAACACTTGGTAAAGTTGCTCTGTATTATAATAATAATAATAATAATAATAATTTCTGTAAGGACATTCCCATGCTCCCAGTGTGATGAGAACCCACAGGACTGGTCAGCTGTCTGGCCATAAGAAAACCATTTGTTAGTGAGACTAATCAGAAAAAGGCATGGAATTGCTAGGGAGCATAAAGCTTTAGACTTGAAAAAAGGTCATGTGATCTGACTGGTTCAGACTGACCCTATTACAGAGTGATGTGTGTGCCAGGGTAAAAATTAAAGCACATTAACCAACGGACCCATCATGCATAGTGTCCACTGTACAAGCCTTTGGAGGTGGTGTTATGATCTGGGGTTGCTTCAGTTGGTCAGGTCTAGACTCGGCAACGTTATGTGGCAATAAAACAAAGCCAGCTGACGACCTGAATGTACTGAATAACCAGGATATCCCATCAATAGAGATTGTTTTCCCTTATGGAAAACAAAGAAGCAGTGTAAAAAAAATAGAAGATAGTTCAAAAGTTAGTGCACCCTTAGGTAAGAATAAATCGAAGACATTTTATTTTAGGCAGTATGTTAGTTAGGAGTTATATGAGTATAGCTTCGTTAATAAGAATTTTCTTTTTTATAGAAACAAACTGTTTCTATAAACAGAAAACAAACCGGTTTTTTTTGTTTGGTATAACTAATACGTTTAACAATTGTTTGTTTGAGATATTATAAAACTGCATAATCTGTTTCCTCTAACCAGTTTGTCATGCATTTCTTCATTCGATCATCGCACATTTATACTACAAGGAAATCTGACTATTTTAATATTGTGATTAATTGTGAAAAAATGTGATTAACAAGATTATATATTATGTATGTGTGTGTACACACACTGTATTTGCAAATACCTTGACCAAACACCTTAGAAAACACATTTTCCCGTACTGAAACAAGAAAATAACCATAGCTCTTTCTTTAATGATCACTTTTAATTAAAATTTCTAAGCAGGGCTGTAAAAAAAAAAAGAATAATAATAAAGGTCTTAGCATGAAACACACATAAAAGAAAGTCTCACCCATGCTTTTTTTTATCCCACATTGGGGCAACACAGTAAAATTACAATTACTTAACACTTTCCATTATACAGAAGTGTTTTTTTAATTTCCTATTGTATTCCCAATACAGGAAACTGTAGCAATTTCTCTCTGTGTAATCACACATGCTACAGACAGAATTGAATTAGAGATTAGACTGAAAACCGGTGGAGTGTTTGTGTTACATGCTGTTCCAGCTTCAGCCAAATATTTGTGTTTTGTGTAAAATTAACATAAGAATGAACTTGCATGAATATTACATCACATTACATAAAGAAGCATATGCAGTATATTGTTTATTAATAATATAAAAAAATGTGTGTATGCATTTGAACTGTATATTATTGAAATGTAGATGTTTAACCGCTCTTTTCTTCTGTGTGTCCCAGTGGCAGGCTGAGGCTCAGGAGTACTGTCCCAGCGCTAAGCTAGTGCTTGTGGGCTGTAAGCTCGACATGAGGACGGACGTCAGTACCTTGCGAGAACTGTCCAAACAGCGCCTCATCCCCGTCACACACGAGCAGGTGAGAAGGCACATGCACTCGAGGGAAATGAGGAGAAAGCAGTGTGGAGACTGTGCAATGAGAAGGAAGAAGGCAAACTATCGCTTTTAATATTACTGTTTACACAGATCCTGCAGCGGGTCTCACCAGAGAGATGGCTCAATCGCTCTCCCTCTTCCTCTCACACACAGAGAGACGCACACACACACACTAGGCTAAATGAGACAGTCTGAGAGGAGCTGACAGACGGCAGTGTTAGATTCGATTTGGATGAGTCTATCCAGGCTGTTTAATATTAATGCCTAGGATTTAGCAAATTGAAGAAGGAAAGCAACAGCAGACTTTGATGAAAAAGTACAGCCTGGTATCAGAGGCTTTGGTCTCCTGTGTGAGAGAGAGAGAGAGAGAGAGACGGAGATAAGAAGCAGTGAGAGATAGACAGAAGGTTACACTTGTTGGTTATTCGCTTTTATTTCCAGCAGCAAATCCGTGACATTTGGATCGATTCACATAATCAAGTGTACATAACCCCTACAAGAGTTCACCATAGTTGACTATGCCACTATTGGGTTATATTTTTGACTTTAAAAGTAATCAGAAAAATAGAAATGCAGCTTGTTAGTGAGAACCATAGTTCAGTCTTTACCGCTGAATATTACCGAGCACTGGCACTGGAGACTCCTTCCAAAATCTCAAACAAGATAGCACAAACTCCTCTGTCTCGAAGACGTCCCTGTGTGAGAACACTTGCTGATCTTTACAAAAAATAGACACTCAAGAGACTTCCCATAAACACAAAATAAACATCTCATAACAAATTTAATCATATTGAATCCCCATGAATGAGGCGTTACTATAGCAACAGTTTATTGCAAAGAGCACATTAATATAAGTTGTTTACTTAAATTAGCGCTGGCGCAATTATCAGAGCTACCATAAAAAGACTCCACAGAACTTGTGGTTGTATAACTCCAAATAGTACCTTAACATCCAAAAGTATGTGGACGCCTCACCCTAGCACCTACTGTATACAGTATGTGGACCTTTCCCAAACTTTAGGTGCAAATTAAGAGACAAATGAGTGTCTTTGTCTGCTGATTTCTCTTCTTTGGGATTAAGGGACATATTTCAGCATTTCTGTTCAAGAGGTACGATCCATGAAAACATGGTTTGCTAAGGTTGGATCTCAACCCCACTGAACACCTTTGGGATGAACCGGAACATTGACTTCACACAGGCACAAATCCCGACAGCCTTGCTATTAAATCTAGCGGAAAGCCTTTAGAGGAGTAGAGTGGGTCAAACCAGCAAGAAGGGAAACCAGCTCGGTTTAATGCATTTGGAATAGGATGAGCACAATGACCAAATATCCATATATTCTTAGCATTTATAGTGAAGTTTGGTACTTCACCATACATTGTTAACATTCTTATAATACTTATTCCCTTTACCATGGCTGCTTCCATATATATTACTATTACTGTATATATTATTTTTGTCTTTAAAGTATTGATATTGCAGATCCTACAACAGTTAGTTTTGACCGATTAATCTGATTGGAAGAGAGCCATTCCACAAGTGCTGATATCAGGCATAACAGCACTTGGACGTGTAACTATATGTATGACTGTGCGTCACAGGTGTTCTAACAATTGTTAATTACACTAATTGGGTGAAAATGGGTCGGAACTGAAGCATATCAGCGAAACATCAGCACAACTGTGATATCTTTAAAACTTTGGGGTTTGGGCCTTCAAAACTGGGGCACCTTTGTGCCTATGACCGTTTCACGGCCATGCTGATATTCCATACAACAGTATCCCTCTTATGTGATATTGCTTAAATATGAAAAAGAAATTATATTATTTAATTCATTTATCTTCTATAGTGTTTATCCTGTAATGGGTTGCCTGGAGCCTATACCAGGAGACTTTGGGCATAAAGCGGGGTACACCCTCAACAGGGTACCAATCCATCACAGGGCAGGGCAAACACACATTATGGGCAATTTGGGATTGCCAGTTAACCTAATCTGCATGTCTTTGGACTGTGGGAGGAAACTGGAGGAAACCCACTAAACAAGGGGAGAACATGCAAACTCCACAGCCGGGAATCGAACCCGGACCCTGGAGGTGTGAGTCCACAGTGCTAACCACTATGCCACCATTATATTATTTATAAACTATAAATTCTAACCTGAATCCTTTAATGTTTTGTCGGTTCTAGTAGTAGAACTATAACCAACACGCAGTAGTAATCACTGCACCAATAAAACAATTCATTTTCATTAGGAAAGCCGTCAACTCTATATGTACATCAGAGACCGGATATGCTTATGCATCCATTCGTGTGCATACACAGTGACGACACACGTCCTTGCTAAGACAAATACAGTACATTCAGAGACACACACACACGGGTTCAAAAAGCTATAGTAGAGTTATGTTTTCTATCTGCGTCTTTAATGCTTAGATACACCCTAATGCACGATCAGCATTTACAGTATCTTGACATTAATACCATTGTATTTATTACTAATTTAAAATAACAGTATTGACAGCAGACATATAAAGATATGATTTATTAAGTACATTTTCCTGACCAAGCTAACATAGTGGATTTCTCCAGATTATGTTAACAATATGATTTAGGTGAAATGTCCTTATGAACAAAGCTGATCAGCAGCCAAATCACACAATGACACAAACTACCGAAAGATGCACGAGCTCTAATATCCAATATGATATACAAAATAGAATAAGTGATCCTACTCATATGTTATTAATTTCCAATTGGATTTTATTTTGCATCTCTAAGGAATATGAAATTACAGCGCTAAGCTCATAATTAGAGGATAGGAGAGTGATCAAGTGAGAGAGTGAGTGAGGTCCAGCAGTAGGTAGCTGGTGTGAAATGAAAGGAGGGGGAAAAAAAGGCAGGCAGCGTTTATTTTTATCTAGGCAGCATTTTTGTTATAACTGTCATTCATACTAGGAGCTTAAGAGTGCAGTTCAGAGATTGCTCCCACTTAAATGGAGAGGATGAGGGGAGAAGGAGAATTGGAAAAGGGGATTCTTTTGGAGAAGATATGAAAGCTATGACCTATCATTTTCCATTCAACAACAATAATAACAACACCAACAACAGCAACCGCATTATTATTGTACTTATATTCTGATCAGGATATAACTTTCCTTACCAGGATTGTAATAAATTCAATAATGGAACTATTGCTATAAACCAAGATATCTTTAGTCTTCATTGGTGCTGTAAGGCTAATGTCACTCAAATAATTTTCTTCTATAAATATCTGCATCACAACTCATCCCGTTTTTCCAATAATACCACATTAAACAAAGTATTACTGTAATTTCTGAACATCGATAACTTCACCATTGTAGACAACCACAATCACCTCTTCACCCTCGGGATATTTTTTTGCCACCCTGGCCCCATGTTCATTTGTGTTCAGATCACACCAGAATTATGGCAATTAAAAGAAATAAAGGCTCCCAGATCCTACTCCGAGTGGTTCATATGCTTTGAGTTGGAAATAAGTCGTTTCTATGGCAACATCTACAGTTGCTAAACTTCACGGTGCTATTTATTATCTAATCAGTGATGGATAATTACGGTGAATGTTTTATAGCCAGGGATGCAGTTAAATCCTGACAATGCAGGACCATAACATATAAAACTGGAAGCTGTTAATTCGTGTCATTGTTTGTTTATAAGTTTACATCACATTTAAATCTGAGCTTTAAAAACGGGGGAAAAAAAGAAACAGAACATTTCCAACCAGTATTGAGGTGAAATGAAATTCAATGTTTTTTTGACGTTCTCAAAAAAAAATTGAAATAATGACAATGAAAATAAGAATATATTGTTATTTTATGCAATGAAATTGCAATACAACAATCAATACTTACTATGAACTAATTAGTGGCATCACTTGCTTTGTGCTCAGAAAGAAGTTTCATACAGTACATGACATATGCTGTTTTAATACTTTAGGCCACCACTGTATATACTACAAAGACTTGAATACAGATTTAAATGCATTTACACGTATTTACAGTGGTGTGAAAAACTATTTGCCCCCTTCCTGATTTCTTATTCTTTTGCATGTTTGTCACACAAAATGT
>JAOVVB010000026.1:21675050-21699900 GCA_028570985.1 Heterobranchus longifilis
AAACATTTAAGTGTGACAAACATGCAAAAGAATAAGAAATCAGGAAGGGGGCAAATAGTTTTTCACACCACTGTAAGTCTAGTCTTTGTTCTGTTCAGTGGTGATTCTAAAGTCTGTTGGAGCTCTAGAGAAAAAATTGCAGGGTGCCTCTACAACAAGCATTAAACAGGATTATCTTATAAATAATAAATTAGTTTATTTAAAAAAGCTTTCCAGGACTTTTGGCACCATATATATATATTATATATATATATTGCCCTAAGACAAGTAAATTTACATCAAAAATTGTGTACGTAGCGGTTAGCACTGTGGCTTCACACAACCAATGTCAAGGGTTTGAGTCCTGCCTCGCGTCTATGTTCAAAACAATGCTAGTGGCTAATTGTTTTTTTTTTAAATAGTCTGTATTTTGTTTGATTGTGCCCTGCGATGGACTGCTTCGCATCCAAGGTCTACCCACCTATTGCTCGAGAGCAAACCTGTACAGGATAAGTGGTATACAGAATGAGTGAGTGAGTGAGCGTGAGTCCTGTTTGTTTTCCCAAAGCAGATAGAGATTTCACACAGATCAAAAAGCAATGTAAAACAGATGTAATTCCGGATAAAGATGGACATAAAATGAGCCTTCATTAACCACATTTCTTTGCCTTTCTTTCTCAGGGCAGCATCAGGGCACGGGAGCTTGGCGCCGTGGCATACGTCGAGTGTTCGTCACGCATGTGCGTAAACAGCGTGCGAGACGTCTTTCACATCACCACTCTCGCCTCCGTCAGACGTCCCGCCCCCGGCCTCAAACGAAGCTCCTCCCGCCGTACCCTCAAGCGCATATCCCATCAGCCCCTCCTGCCGATCACCTCCCGCAGCACACCCCTTGAACCCTCCCCTACACTCAGGAAGGACAGAGCCAAGAGCTGCAACGTCATGTAGACACAAAAAGCAACAAACACAGAAACATATAAACACAGCTGGCTCAGAGCTTGTCTTTCTAAACCGGATCTCTCGCAGCTGTGGCCTGTTATGAAATTACAATTCTATGCTTCTAAGCTGTACAAATGTGCTAACGAGTGACACAAAAGACTATTTATTGACCATGAAGATATTGATATTGTTGTTGTTGTTTTTTTTTTTCTTTTGTCATTGAAAATAAACAAGAATACAGAGATTTTATGGGATTATGTGTGTGTGAGCAGGTTTTCATTTTCATCCTTGATTTAAACGACTTGTATTTTATGTCGGTAGTACCCAACACTCCGATGTCACAATGTCATAAGCAGAGTTAATTCACACAGGTTTGAAATCACCACAGTCTTCAGTATCTTCGTTATTCACCTCAGTACCTCTAATGGGAATTGGCCGTCACAGGCGAAGGCGATTCAGTCGTGCGGAATCATGCACTCCAGAAGACGACACTGGGTCAGAATGCCAAAAAGGTCATTTTATTTCTGCACTTGAAGCTGCATGATGAAGTACCTGGAGAGACCTGGCTGACAAAGTGAGATAGACGTGTAATCACAGAACTACTGATGCCTGGAGCAGCCCTGGAGCCTAATCACGCCACCAGATTAACTCACTGACTCGTTTGAGACTCTAAAACGGACAACACAGGTGAAGCCTTTCAAGTTCGAAGTCCACACAAGCTTTACAAGTGATATCGCCACCATGAATGTCTGTTCATCCTGTCCTAAACCTCTTCATGGTTTTGCTTAAGGAATGTCAAGAGCTCACACTAGTGGTATATTCCTGTACACAATAAACTCTTCAGGGAGAAAAAAAAGAAGAAGAAAAAAGTCAAAAGAACGTGATGCCATTTCATTCTGTGCTCACGCACGCAAATCGCTGAGGCTGGTTATCGGCAACTGGGCAGCCGTTTCCACAGTAACTGTCTCCCTCCTGTGTTGTGATGTCACAGCGGAACTGGGCTGTTGCCGTGGTTTCCGGCTCCTCCGCACAACATCTTGTTTAAGCTAATGAGCAGCAATGCTGTAATGTACACACACACACGCCGTACAGTACATGGCAGATCAAAAGTATGACCGCTAACGGCACTTCGCAATTATTTTACACTTAACCCATTAAGCCTTATATTACGCTCTTGCAGGGCACATCACCATGAAATCAACCTGACCAAATACCTCCTGTCAATCAAAAGTCACACTGATTTATCCTCACCAGAGCTCAGGAAATACACTGAGTTTGTTAACATACTACGAGGGTGAGTCAAAAATGATCCGCACTCCAGTTACAGTAAAATTTCTGTTGGTCTTATCAGCTCTTTCGCTCAAGGCTACTGTCTCCACATCCTCAATCGCGGACCAAGAAAAAGATCAAAGGTCATCAGCTCGGATTCTAGGATGGGAATATTAACAGGAAAAAAGGTTCAACAATCATCAGTGTTCATTACAGTGAGACGCTTAATTTATTGAAGAGCTGAGGCCTAAACTTCAGATTAAACGCAGAGGATTGCTATCCAAGAGCATTGTGATCTTGCATGACGATGCACATCGGCACATTTCTGCCCACACTGTCGACACTCTGCGAAAACAACTTTTTGAGGTGTTAAAGCATCCTCCCTACAGTCCTGATCTCGCGCCATCAGACTTTGACCTGTTTGGTCCCTGGAAAGCAGCCCTACGAGGACGAAGATTCACTTGTGATGAAGTGAAGACAGCTGTGCATTTGTGGCTCGCAGCTCAGCCTAAAACATTCAATCATGTTGACAGATGGACAAAGTGTATTGAAAAGCAAGCAGATCATGTCAAAAAATTTAAGATGTATTAGTCTTTTCTAAAGGTTCATGAAAATAAATTCTACAGCCAGAGTGCGGATAATTTTTGACTCACCCTCGTACATACTGTTTTAGAATATATTTTATCTAAATAAATATGTTGCTCTTTTGGATGTGTCTTGCATTATCATTCCACTGAAAGACGGATCACCTACATCTCCAATTTTTTGCCAAAAAACTTAATATAAAAACATTACTCCTAATTGAAAATGAGCTTTAATCATCCGTGTCAGTCTCCATGTCATCACCTGAGGTAAAAGTCCCCTGCCAAGTTTAAACACAAACCTCATTATCATCTCCCCACTTGAGTGATCTCACTTACATTGAAAGGAAAATCATGTATTCTTACATCTGTTGGCAATTTTTTCTTGTTATTATCGTCTTTTACTAAGGCATTTATCCATTTTAAAGTTGATAATGTGAAGATGCAAGTGAAGAGTTTGACAGCAGGTACACTGATTACCAAATAAATTATAAGGGCTGTACTGAAAGTAACACAAAGTGGCCAGACCATCAACTGCGACAAAGGGGACTCGAGAGTTGGGTTCAGCGATGGCGCAAATGCATGGCTTGTAATGGAGACAATGTTGAGTAGTACCATAATGCAAGAGTTATTCCACCAACAATACCAATCTGACCCACCTCTGTCAGTTATGAATATTACGAAATATTTTTGCTAAGTCGCATTTGTGAATTTGGACAAATCTTGGGAGTTCAAAAACTCATCTTTTTGTCTTTAACTCATACTGGACACAGTGGAAATGTGTTAAAGGCCTAATCAAGTTACAAGCATTTGGAATCTGGACGTTGAGCCATGTCACCTGGACTTCTTTCTTGTTCGGTACATGCATATCACTACTCATCCAAGTATCTTCTTCAGTCTAAGGTAAGTTGGTAAGTTCCGCATATTTGAGTCCTCCAAGGTCAAAGGATCCTCCCCAATCTGAAAATGCTTGTTATGTGAACAAATTGAGAAGATGAGATTAGGAGGGAGGGTTGTTAGAGTAGTGGGGGGCCTTCCTGGACTGTGCAGTTCTCATAGGGAAAGATGGCAAACTAAAAACAGAAGTCTACAGGAAAGCCACACACAGACCAATACTTGTGGTTTGACTCCGACCACCCACCGCAACACAAATGAACCCTATATAACCTTTTGCATCATATTTGATACATCAGGTTCTGGGACCTCTATCTTATCAACATGATCAATACTTCCTTAAAAACCCATTGTATATGACCTGATACATGCATGCCAGTGGATCATCATTCCACTGCAGGCATTGAAAGGTTTTTTATTTTTTGACCTTTTCGAAATGGCCAATGTCATGAAATGATCCACACACTTTTGGCATAAAAATCTACAAATTTTCTATAAGTAACGGTAGGAATAACATTTATATCATTACATTTTTTTTAAATCAACATTTGCTGTACCAAAACAAAGCATAATTACTTAAAAATGTATTATTTATATTACAGTTAAATCATATAAAAAAAATCTGTGTATTAAATTTGATACGGTGGTTAAATAAGGTGCTTTATCCTTGAAAGTCCATGTCACATTTTTGTAATGTATTCTATATTATGCATACCACAATACAAGCATACACTATTTTGGCTATTTTATTTAATCTAATTATTAACTGAAATGCCATCTTAAAATAGATTTTTTTCTATTTTATAACAATAACAGTTCCCCTGAAATCATAATTGTTGCAATGCTATATTGAACAATTTATGTGTGTATTTTTAGGTAATGATGGCGTATTTTCACATAATGGTTCCCAGATCAGCCATTGTTAAAGCATATAACAAATTCCTGGGAGGTGTTGATTTCCTTGATATGCTGTCTGCACTTTACAAGTTCAGCTTCAAGATGGTGCATGTACAGTACATATGATGGCACACTGTTACAGTGGCAAAAACACAAACTGCCTGAAATGTTTTATATATTCAAAATGTTATGGCCAAAGTTTGTTTTTGCATCTAAAATGAGCATTGTTGTGATGAAAAAAGTTGCCAGAAACGCCAAATGTATCAAAGGTGATACAAAAAAAAATCTCATACAAGATATGTACAGTATGTATGTAAAAAAAAATGGTAGATTTTGTTAAAGGGGCTAATACACATCTCAGTTCCAAAAAATTAGAATTTTCTGGATATTTTTGATGTGCTGGGCTTTATAGGGTTAAGTGTCATAAGGACACTGAACCACATCCCCACCTCCACTGCAGCTAAACAGAAGGAACACAAGCATCTGAAGGCAGTGCTCAAGACCTGAGGATATCCTAAATGGGTCTTCAAAAAAATAGCTTCCAGATCCAAAAGAAGGATGACCGTGAGAGTTAAGACCCAGGCGAAAAGGAAAAATATTATCATCTGTATGTGGCTGGAGTGTCCGAAAACCTAAAAAGGATTTTTTGTTAAGCATAACATACCAGTTCACTTCAAACCCACCAACACACTAAGACAGTGACTTGCCCATCCCAAAGGGAAGTAATGTAATACATGTGGTCCAATGCAGTGAAGAGTTTTCAGAGGCCTACATTGTGTAGACAAAACAACCTCTTCATAAAGGGATGCATCAACAAGCCTGGATCAACAGTATACCTTCATCTGAAGAACAACGTGAAGAACACGTTGGAAAATCAAAATGTACAAATTTTGAACAGAGAGGATTAGATGGTTCAAGAGAGATGGCGAACGAAGCCATCTATGTGCAGATGGAACATCCTTCTCTCAACAGAGGTGGACGTCTTTGACACAACCTATCTAATATTTTCCTGCTGCCCAAGGAAGATCAAGATTCACAGGTGCACCAAGAAAGCCACACTTAAGGACTCCACTTACTCTCTCTGGGCCTTTACACCTTAACCACTCTCCCTAATCTCTCTCTATTGTCTTCCTAACAGCTCTCTAACAACCCTCCCTCCTATTCTCACCTTCTCCATTGTTCACATAATAAGCCTTTTCAGATAGGAGAGGATCCTTTGATCTTGGAGGACTCAAATATGAGGAACTTACCAACGTACCTTAGACTGAAGAAGCTACTTGGATGAGTAGTTAAACGCATCTACCCGAACAAGAAAGTCCAGTTGACATAACTCAGAGAACCTCACCTGGATGACTGAGAATCTTCACAGACAAGCATTTGGAATGTCATGTGAGTAATATCCCTGCTGCACCCTTAAAATATGCTGTAGTAAGGCAAATGTTCCATTTGGATGATGAAACTAAAATTTGTTGTTTCACTTTAAACACATTCTTGAACACATTCAAGATTTTCTTTTTAAATTATCATTATTATTTAATGAAGGGAAAAAGCATCCTACCCCACCATAATAAAATATATTTTTATCTTGTATATAATAGCATATATAGTACATAAATAGTAATTGAATTTTTTTTACTAAATCAATGGTCGACCTTTACTATACAATCTTGCAATTCCACTGGATCCTTGAATGGTCACATTGTATTTATTTATTTTTTATTCCTGTAAAGTCAATATTTTTTGACATACAGTATGAGGTTTTGGCCCGACAGCTTTGGTTTACACTGCCTGGCCAAAAAAAATAAATAAATCACACACTTTAAGATTTTACTGAACTGCCATTAGTTTTGATTATAGCATATGATGTGATAAATAATTCATGTATGAAAAAAACCCACTCGACAATTTAAGTCCTGGAATACGCATGTGCCATCAGGGAAGAAAAAAAAATCCATGGCCTGGCGACCTGGGCCTTCAGTACATTCAAGTTGTTAGCTGACTTCATTTTATTGCCACATAATGTTGCTGAGCCTAGACCTGACCAATGGAAGCAACCCCAGATTATAACACTGCCTCCAGAGGCTTGTACAGTAGGCACTATGCATGACGGGGCATCGCTTCATGCACTTCCCTTCTTACCCTTGACACACACATCACTCTGAAATAAGGTCAATCTGGACTCATCGGAACACATGACAATCTCCAATCTAAAGTCCAATCTTTATGCCCAATGCTTCTATAACAAGTGGTTTTCTAATGGTCACACAGTTGTTTAGGCCCAGTCTTGTTACATTGTGAATGTGATAATGCTTTTAATTACTCTCTCTCTCTCCCTTTCTCTCTCTCTTTTTAAATAATGCAACTTCAACAAGCATTTAACCTCCATTCATGATTTTTTTAAACCATGTTTCTCCCACAAAGTTGATAATTCAGCACTATATATATTAATAAAACAGGTTTTAATAATGTGTTGCATAGTCCTTAACCAGATTTCAATGAATCAATAATAAATTCAACAATTCTTAACATATCAAGAAACATATCCAGCTTTTAAACATGATTAAAATGTATATTTTAAAAAAACAGCCATAACTGGACATAAATTTTTTAAAAACTTGTGTCATTTTTATTAGCACAGTTTCGGAACAATCATATTATACATGCAATTAATCAAAACTAAATAATCAAGGAGGTGACCATAATCGTTCTTGCTGTAGCGTCTTGCCATAATAATAAACGAGCCGTAGAATTAGACATAAAAGCGAATTCAGAATCATTTACTAGAGGCACTCTTTGCAGCAAATATTCAGTCTTAATAAATATATTACAGTCCGTTATCTCTTGAAAAAATTGTTTCTGCACATGTGGCATGGTTTTGTGAAGGCAGGGGGTAGATGAGGTTGGCAGCATCAGCCATGAACCAGCAGAGCATCACAGCTCACACTGAGAGTAAGAGGATTACTCTGTGTGTACAGTATTTGTGTCTCCATCCTATGCCCTGAGCATACACATGAACACACATGCACGCACACACACACACACACACCTTATACCTCTTTTTTTTTTTTGGCTGACAGTTGAACTCAAGGAGCCCATAAACCACACACTGACAAAGCAACATCCGCTCACACACAAACACACACACCTTCCTTACCCACCTACCTGGAAAGACTGTGTGACTTGTCTGGCACACACATTGCACCTGCCGACAGATCGCTAATAAAAACAACAAAAAGTGTGTGTCACTGCATTGACCACAAACACCATGGTCACTATTGTGTCCAGTAAGTCATTGATTTTGCGCTTTTTCTCGTCTGCACGCAGCACACGTACAGTGAGTGTTCATCTGAGGAGAAGTCTGTGACGCATGGGTCGAATCCAAACTTGCCCTTTATTCTGGGTTTCAAATTAGAGAGTAGAGAAGGACTGTTTGTGCTTCTTAATATATCTGTTGAAGCGTTTGATTTCAGAACAAGTACGTCAATGGAGAAGTGTGTGTTCTCTGGGTTTAAACCTCTCATATGTGTACTGCTTTCTTCTTCGTGGAAAATTAGAAATTGTTGTTGCCAAGGAAACTTTCAAGCAGTAGGTAAGTGCATGTGTGTGTGCGCATGTGTGCGTGTGTGTGCTCTGAAGTCACAGAGTTCAAAAAAATAAAAATAACGAAAAGTGATCAAGATTTTTCCTGACTTTAGGTATATAAGCTGCTTTTTCACCATAATCAGGATAAGCTGAAACACTGCATATGGAAGTGGGAAAAGCGTTTTTCGGCTGAGTATGCCCCTCTCCAGCTCATCACTTCGGGAGATTACACCAGAACAGGGTTGTGCCCCGATCCGTATCGTTTGTCACACAGTGCACTCTTTTGGACGGCAGTACTAACTAAATGTTGTGCGTCCTGTCTGGCGTCTAGGACAAAGGTCACGAGGAGGTCAGCATACTCAGCAAGCTTTTATACTAAAGCCGACCGTCTTTATTTTATTTATTTATTTATTTATGTCCATAGTAGTTTTAGATCTAAGATTCAGATTGTAAAGATTGTAATAAATTGGCATGGGAACTTGAAAATAAACAGCTAAATTCAGTCTCTCCATGATTACACATAAATTTAATTGCTGCATAACTACTGTAGATGCGGATACATGTAAGTTCAAGCAGTGAAGAGAGGTGTTAGACACTGTGTTACTATTGCATACTCTGTTTTGTCTTAAGCAATTCATTAAATTCACGGCATTTGGCAGTCGGCCTGATCTAGAGTGACTTACAGTTAGCTAATTACAGTATAGATCTGGGCAGATGAGGGTTAAGGGCCTTGCTCAATCGTCCAACAGTCGTAGTTTAGTAAGACTGGGATTTGAACCTATGACCTTATGATCCGTAGTTTAATGGCTAGCTCCCCAAAAACGAAATTTGTCTTGTTTAATACGACTAAATATGGTGGTTACGGCAATGACTCACATGTCAGGAATCGATTTGAATTTCAAATTTGGCCCAGCTGGTCCGGATAAGATAAACTTTGATTAAAGTGGAGTATACTGTAGATGTATTCTGGGAGCCAAATTCAAACACTTTTGTTACCATCACTTCATGCAGGTAAGGTGAGTCACCAATGATTTGCTTTCATGCCTCATGGAACCAGAAACAAATACTCCGGCACAGGGTTGAAGTCAGCGCTGCTGCTATTAAATCTATTAAAGATAATCTCTATACAAGACCACAACTAGTCGAGACCAAAGTCAAGTCCAAATGAAAGAAATGCTGAAGACAAATCATAGTCGAGGCCAAGCCTTTATTTTAAAAAGTTGGCTTTATTTGTGCGCTGCACTAATGACTATGCCATGTTGCCAGGGGAAGCTCTGTCATTATGCACTACTGATTAGATGTTCACAGGTTCAAACCTCAGCAACACCAAGATGCCACTGGTGGGTTGTTGTTACCCATTAACTGCTCAGACTGTATAATGAGATAAATGTAAGTCATTCTGCATAAGGGGGACTGCCAAATGCTAGAAATGTAAACGCAACATGATCTAAAAAAGGATTAACTTGTGTTGCAGGCAAAAAACTAAGACAACACACACACACACACACTCCTATACAGTAAATGCAAGACTCAAGTGAAAATGCCAGGACAATACAAGTCAATAATACAGAAAACATTCATACTGGACTCGGATCGTACAGAACGACTCTCCAAGATGCAGCTCTACAGTAACTACGGCATGAATATATGCATGCTTCGTATTTATTGCAGTAAAACAGTGCAACAATAATGGGTTACACTGAAGGTCTATGGGCAGCGGTCAAACTCCCTAAAGTAAACCAAGTGCATGGAATTGAACATTTCTATTAGGCTTCATCTAACTAAGTTAGTGTTGTTTTTAGTTTTAGTTAGTGTTGTTGTAAGTTAGAATGTTTTTAATCATTTGCATGCTACTGCAATGGGTTTGACACTAAAATAATGTGGTACTAAATGTAAGTTCTCGTGAAGATTTTATACTTCCATAATTAGGCGTATCGGTTTCATATCTATGACTATAATGCATTATCACGAATGATTTCCTCTGAAACATTACTGTATATTAAATCATTCGATGAAACTCGGTTTCAGACTAGTGCCCTTAGACCTCTATTATGTAACCAGTAAGGAACAAGGTTTTCAATTCTTTCCTCAGTGAAAAAGAAAAGTCCCAAGATTCCTTTTCATGATTATTGCACCCAGACTACAAAAGCTGTACAGGTTCGAAAAAAATAAAAAATACCAGGGCACGTGAACATGTGAACTGTAACTGCAGTGACTTCTAAGGGGAAAAAAAAAACCATGCACTTGCTGTTTCTGAGTCTCCTCTCAGAGCAGGCCACGTTCGGCATCTGTAGTTAACAAGTGTAGCACTCACACTCCAGCTAGTGTTGAAAGCAATCATCGGTTCATTTTCAGTCTGCAGTGTGATAAGAGGCAGCACTGTGAAGCACAGTAGCATCTGTTACTAAGGCTGACACATAAAAAACACACATACGCAAATGTTTGGCTGCTGTACATAAGAGTACACGACCAGGTGCTGTGTGAGCGGGTGTCTGGCAGCACATCCCGCTCCTTGTCCCTGTCCGTCACAGCTATTAGCCAATCAGCTGTCACGCGCCTGGTGATTGACACAGCAGGAGTGCAGACACTGTCACGGATCAGCCAAAAACCTGCTGCTTTACAGTATGCCTTTCTGCCCTTTGAAAACAAACAGAAATGCTCGGTGACAATATGAACGCTCCGATATATTTGTCTGGATTTTGGTCTCCTTGTCTGTTAATGAAAGCCAACTCACTCTCACTTTCGCACTCTCTCTCACAGCTGCCAGTCAGACAGCAAATCTCAGAAGGCAACAAGGCACCAGGGAAATCAGTCAAAATTCACACCTATATTAAACACACATGCTTCTTGCCGCACAACACACACACATGGTAGGGTTGGCTCTAAATTTCCAGGGATGAGCTGAGGCAGATACACTAATGTCTTTTGTACAGTATGTGACTGGTCTGGATTTCAAAATGGCAACTGCAACATTGCAACGGTGGACAGCAGCTGTCTGGACAACACACACACACGCACACAGACACCCCTACCCTTCTGCCTTTCCAGCACAATCAGAGTGCTGTATCTCTTTAAATGTCCTTAAATGATCCTCAGTAATGATGCAATAATGTTATATAATTATATAATATAAACGATCAGAACACACAAAGACGTAAGAAGTTTCAATTGAGTTTGCATTGTGATGTTCTGGGTTTATCTGTGTTGCTTTAAACCAGGACATAGCATGTAACAAGTGCAACCACTACGATTGACCCTCTGGCATAAGCAAACAAATCAACATCTAATCTTGAATCTTATTTACACCAAAAAGCTTTGATCTGTACCCAATGTGACCTCGTGCCGTCTACCCAATTGGCAGATACAGTGCAGAAGTTAGCTGAACATCCTGTTGTCTGTCTGTCTTGTGTTCTTTGCAGACAGGTATTTTATGCTGTTTTATTTTAAGATTTGACATGTTCTGTGTTTTGAGATGCTTTTTTGACTCAGCATGTTTGCAAAGAGTGGTTATTTGAATTACTGTAGCTTTCCTGTCAGCTCGAACTAGTCATCAAGATGTTCAATGTTCAAACCAGCCCAGCTCGGATATACAGTATACAGTACTTGATATTTTCACTACAATTAGGACAGGAATGATCTTGAAGATGCATAATGTAATTATATAAACAGAAGGTGAGGATAGACATACTGGTAAACATACAGGTCTTTTTCATAAAAAAAAAAAATCTATAATTTTTTTTTCTTTTGTAGATTTAATATTGGTATTTTAGTGGAAATAATAGAAGAAAAAAACAACAACAAATACAGTATGCATTCTTGTCTCATGAATCCCTGTCTATGTAATCACATAAAAATTGGTTAAGATTGCTATTTAACTTCCTGTTAGACTTTTTTTTTTATTCTATTTCTTGTACAATGTTTAGTGCATAATAATGTGTTTGATATAGTGACCATAATTAGATCATTTGTTCTTTCTTGTAAAACACCAACATAAAAAACAGGCAAAAAGTTGCTTTTCATAATTTTGTTATGTAGAGATAAATTTAGATCCATAATGAACAAGCCAGAGGCGACGTGATAAATAAAAAAAAAGTTCCTGAAACAACACAAGGAAGATACATCGAAGGAACTAGCTTTATAAAGGAATCCGTGCACTGCTGGGGATTATAAATCTGTACTTTGTAGATCCACAACTGTACAATATGAAGTCAAACAGTATGTTGAAAAAGATTTCCAGTGCAAGCATCATAGTCTTTCTGAAGTAAGATTGACCAAAGAAAGGTTGAAGTTTTTCAAAGTATAAATCTTTAAAGTATCTTTTATGGAGAAAATCCCATATTAAAAATGTATGTATGTATGAAAAACGTATTCTGTGCAAAGGGCAAGTGGGTAAGACTTCTTGATTGGCAATAAAAAAAAGCAATTGTAAATGCAATTTTGGATTAAAAATACCACTATGATTTTAAATCTTACCTCCTGTTGCACTGCTCTATGAAAGTCACAGAAGGCATGTTAATTTCTGATCACAAAAACAGCAACTGGATAAAAGAGGGGAAAATTGGCTTGTGTCCAGTGTAATTCTGGTCTTATTCTGTGTCACGCAGCTATTGTCCGATTCTCGGCCCCAACCCAAATCCGCAGACACCTACAGTAGCACTTAGTTTAGAACATTTTGGGGTTGTGAGCTTTTAACTACTAGAGGACACTGGCAAAGATAGCCGTCATGCATCCCATAAGACATAAACATGTATACTGTAGTTTGAATTGCTCAAGGTGGCTTAATGGATAAAATATTTTCCAAATCTAATGCAGGTGTTTTCCTTTTTAAATGATTTTGTCTTTGTGTATTTACTGACCTGGTTATCCAGGGCAAGTGCCGTCTTCATTAGTGAATCAAACGACCCGAGAACCGATGTATCATGGGATATGTAGTCTCCAGTAAGATTGTACATATATTTCATCCATCCATCTAAAAACCTTTGTAGTCCAACTAGGAACCATGGAGGCCAATGGTGATTACCACTGTATTTATTCCCGTTGTACGACCCTCAAAGCACCTATTTTGGTTGTACTGTAGATAACCATTCACACACTACAGACTATTTGGGAGCACTAATTAGACCAAGCATGGGAGAAAATGTTTATATATTATTTACTTCTTCAAGGTTCAGTTAAGTATTATCTTAATACTGTTTCCCCTAGTGTGTATTTTAAACTAACACTTTCTCCATAGCAAATTAGTTGTTTCTTAAAATGATACCTTTTATAGGACAAGGTGCAGTGATGCAGTGTTTTAGGATTTGAATTTTTGCTCTACGCGACTCTGCTCCATATACATAGAGTTTAATCAGCTTTTTTTTCCTCCTAGAGAGCAAACATTGTTACAGCTCCTAATTCTGTCTTTCACAACAAAATAATCCCTTTTACATTGTGTCCTCCACTGCAGTTTTTATGTTCTCTCTCTCTCTCTCTCTCTCTCTCTCTCTCTGTAAAATGCTTAGTGAGAGATGGCTGCCTTGTCAGGCAATTTATGACAACAATGGAGCATCCATCATCACACACAAACTCACACTTGTAGCAAGATGGTCTTATATACTGCTGAAGTATCACCCAATTCTATTTCAGTCAATTCCCACACTTGCACTTTCACTCTCTCTTTCCCTCTCCGTTGTACCATCTCTCTGTGATTATTGGAATCTGTCTTCTCCATTCTCTCATAAACAGCAGAGCTGAAATGGAATTAGTGGCAGGCAAGCAAGAAAGATTCTTTAAATGAATACTCTAGTGTTTTTTTTTAACCAGTTCTCCATCTTCTGCATCTGTGGCATATGTGTGTTTATCACAGACAATATTTTACACTGTACTAAGAAAATAATTTATTCATGATACAATAAAAATCTCAGTTTTATATATATATATATACAGTATATATACACACACACACATACACACACACAAAGATACTGTATATATAGTTTGATTAAAGTATGTACGAATAGTTTGGGGAATACTTTCTCTCTTTCTGAATGCAGCTGTTTTACCCATTGTAAACAACAACAAGAGTGGACAAATCATAATTTTATTTATGACCTGTTACATTATATCAGGAATTAAATAACATTTTGTTATGCACGTATTCTGGTTCCAGGTTCAAAAAGTTCCATTTTTAATAAGTTTGTTACAGTATCATGGCCAGTTCCTGAGATATGGTCAATGCAAATTTGTTTACGAGTCAGGCCTTGGAAAAATTCAATCGAAATCCTATTTTCAGAATATATTTAAATGAGAATTCTGTGGTGAACAACTGGAGTCACCAAATTGAATAGTGTTTATTCAAGTACTTTAAAGCCATGTTTATGATTGCAACTTTCTCAGTTGTGTTAAGCATTTGAGACAGTTTTATGATGAGGCACGTAACACCTGCTTAAGTAAAAATATCCAACAAACGTAATAAACCACAAACATAATACAAAACTGCGGCTTTTGATATAATGATCCTACAAACTTAATACACTTCCCAACTACTATTATGCTTGTGGGAAATATACAGTATAATGTTTATGGGATCATTACATTAAAAGCAGAAGATTTGTGTTACATTTGTGTTTAATTATCTTTGTCGGCTATTATTATTTTGGTGGGTGTTAAAAGGTGCTGAGGAGGCTGATGATGTTACTCATGATCTCTAACAGTCTTTGCCAATGTAAAAAGGATTTGTGTGCAACAAAATTCAACACTTTTTTAACTTTAATTTGCTGCCAGTTTGAATCAGTGCAAAATAAAACAATCTAAGCATGAGTTGTGGATAATCACAACTGGAGTAACCAGCCTGGATAGTATTTATTAAAGTGCTTTAAAACCAAGTTCATGATTCCAACGTTCTCAGTGGTGTTCAAGAAGATAAAGTATGTACATTTGATACATTTCACCTACTGAACTATTGGCTATAGCGCAAAACTAACCTGTTTGACTTAACACCTCATTTGATAAGATGAGGCGGCACATTTATTAGTCCAATAGGCGAATAAAGACAGCAGGTTGCTGCACTAAAAAAAAGTGGTGGCTAATTTAATGTAATTATTTACTAGCTATTATTACTAGGTAACTAGTTAAATGCATTATACATGATTAAGAAAAAAAACATTATGATTGTATAGCATATTGTGGCCAACATTTCATGTACTTGATATGGTGTTCTTACATCATACAATGTTATTATAGTCTGGCTAACATATAACCATGAGGTGACTACATATTTTGGTAATATTTATATTTACCCATTTGGCGTATGCTCATCTGCAAAGTGACTTACACCTGAGAAAAGAAACATACTATCGGTCAAGCATTAAAGTTCTTGTTCAAAGGCCCAACAGTGGCATCTTAGTTTGAACTCATGACCTTTGGAAGCCATTTATGTTTAAATATAGCCTACATACTGTATGAAATTAAAACATTTGTTTTGCAAAGGTCAATAAGGAGCTTTGGGAAAGGCAGAAAGCCTTCATTTTCCATCCTACGTAGAGGCTTATCACACAATGATTTCTCCACATGCTTTGCTTTTCACAACAGTGAGCTAACAAAGGAACCAGAATTTGGAAATCTGGTTGCAAACAACAATGTGTAATTTGAGCCAGTCACAAACAGGGGAGGTTTAAAGCCATCCTGTGTTTATGAGATCAGAGGCCACACAAACCAAACCATATTAACTCAATAATATGTTTTGCTTCAGTTTTTTTATTTTTTTTGCTTAGACACATATTAACTTATATTATCCCCATCACTCATCGAGTTTTATGATAAGGCACGTAACACCTGCTTAAGTAATAACAGCCAACAAACATAATAAACCACAAACATAAACCTGCAGCTTTTTATATAATGATTCCACCAACTTAATACACTTACTAATACTATATTTGTGGGAAGTATATAATGTTTATAGTATTATTACATTAAAAAAGAGGAACATTTTTCGTTTTTATTTGTGGTTGATCATCTTTATCGGCCATTATTATTTCGGTGGGTGTTAAAAGGTGTTGTTGTCAGCCACTGATGGGGTAGAGGAGGAGGCTGATGATGCATTGTAAACTAAACATTTGGTATTGTTTTTAACGTTACTCATGATCTCTAACAGTCTTCACCAATTTAAAAAGATCTTGTAGGCAACAAAACAACATTTGTATCTTGTTCTAATTTGCTGCCAGTTTGAATCACTGCAAAATAAAATTATCTAAGCATGAGTTTGTTATTAATTATAACAGCTATTTCATCCATCCATCGATCTAGGAACCTCTGTTGTCCAACTAGGGACTGTGGAGGCCAATGGTGACCACTGTATTCATTCCCATTTTGTACGACGTGGTAGGACCTCCAATTAACATTCCCACACCGGGCAATTTGGGAATTTCGTCTAATCTGCATGTGTCTTTTGACTGTGGGAGGAAACTGGAGAACCCAGAGGAAACCCACCAAGCATGAGGAGAACATGCAAAAGTCCAATTATAGCTGTTAATCTGCTATTCATTATTATATAGTTATTTAATTCTTTAAATTAAAACTGAATCAGCATATTACTGATTCTAAACTATAGGATAATTTATGTAATGGTGATGAAACTTTGGGAGGTGGAGTGATAGAAACTTAAAAAATAGGTAAAAAATTTTTTTTAAAAAGTTAAATATTTGTATAAGTTTTTTTGTATAATATAAGTTAGATATTTGAATCCAAATGTACCATGTCACATAACATGAGTGCTCAAGCATATTAGAATTCAATAGATTTTTTTTTATTGCATGCCACTTAAAGTCCAAACTGACTTTAGTACCCTAAAAAGGTTGATGAATTGTAGTCAACTTTTTATAAAGAGTTATGATTTAAAACCTTCAAAACCAAAGGATACAGAACATGCACTCACTCACAGTCTCACTTTGGACTGGGGGAGGAAACCAGAGTACCCAGGGGAAACCCACCCAGCATGGAGAGAACATGCAAACTCCATGCACACAGACCCAAGGAGGGAATTGGACCTGGACCCTGGAGGTGCAAGGCGACAGCGCTAACCACTAAGCTACTGTGCCACCAGACAGAGCAGATTAATGAAATTTCCAGACATGCAAATGGCAGAAATACTTCGGAGAGCCACTGCCTTGCTGATGGGTATTTTAAAGAGAGTGCCACTAGCGGCCAACAGTGGTAGTACCCTACAGAAGAACTATAACGATCACTAACTGGAATGAGTCATGTTACCTTTTTGCTACACATCTAACTAGCTGCTTCAGTGTGAGACGGGTTGGTTAGGAACCCCAAATATATCCTCCATGCGCCATTTCTCACTTGAAACTGTAAATCCTTTCCCGAACGGAGTTGGAGGCCTCAAGCACGACCTGTCTCCCATTTTTCATGCTGCCCTTTTATCCATCCTCATGAGGATTAAGAACACTACACACGTCCACCAGGGAGGCCAAACTTAACGACCTTCCTTATGGGGTCACAGAGGAGTATAAGATGCGTGACCATCACATCTTACCGACTCACCTTCATTCTCACCTTCTCCATTGTACAACAATGAGCCTATTCAGGTGGGAAACTGCTCATGGACAATATATTGGTCCCTACCCAACCTGTCTCAGACTGAAGAAGATACTTGAATGAGTGGCAAAACGTTTCAAACCTACAAAAGAAGTCCAGTTGATGTGACTTACCTTCTAGATAACTTTACCCGGATGACTGAGAATCTTCATCAACATGATGATTACCATTACAATCACAATAGTGGAGCCTCAGGAAAGGAAAAAACAATGCTGGATTAACGACATTATCTAACATATTAAAAGTTCTTGACTGTTGATTTTGCCAGCTATAATTTCTGTACAGCAATTTTTTTTACTTTAGAGTGTGGTGGCATATTTCAGCCAGTTGGTGGGGGTGTAGGTGAAGGGCAAGGGGTTCTATGCCCAATGTGTCAGACTCTTGTGACTAGAAGAAAACATGCACAAAATTAGTTGGTATTACTTTCTGTAACTTGTTTTTCCTCAAAACTGCCAGAATGGATTTATCTCATTTTGCAGCGAAACCCTTTATATATAAGGTTTTAGGATCAATCTCATTCTAAAACATTTATTTGTTAGAGTATAAAAAAATTGCATTTTATTGTCTCATATTTTAAACATTTTTAACAGAATTCCACAACTGCCCTTGGGTTAATAGGTCTTGCATTATTTTCTCATTGCAGGGAATCATGTCCTATCATCACATGTATACTTTAGATGTGATGGATGGAGATCAGGTTAAGAAACGCTACAGTAGCATATTCCTTTAAGACTAATGTCTGCTCTTTTACTCTGTGTGCGTGTCTGTCTTTTTAATTAGGCTCTTAATGAAGCTCCTGGAACACCATCAGCAGCCACTCAACCCTCCAATGCACACACTCATACTCGTACACATAACGCCTGCTGAGTGCCACTATAAAACAAACATGATCTAGTCTAGTCTCACTGCTGGGTGTTCACAGAATCCATACAAAACCTGTCAGCAAACATCACACACAGATTATCAAGAAGCTCTCCCTGTCTCTGTTCATTTCTCTTCCTATCTGAACTCAGACAGGTCTGACATGGCAGTTTAGAACGAACATGCCCGCAAAGCGCATGGTTGGCTGCAGATGCAGGAGAACACAGCGAAAGCTACAGCAGTACACTGCTGAAACAAGCACTTCTGTTTGATTTGCTTTGAGATTAGGGAATAACATGACACACAAATAAAAACACACACACACACCACTTTAAAGTAGCACTTTAAAGGAATTATTGCATGGTCTGGTCCACATACGCATTTCCATCCATAAAGTTGTATATTTTATGGATTTGGCATAATGATGGAGCCATTAGGTCAAGCAGTGGCATTTCATTTCAAACCCCTTGTCCATTCCAATGCATTGTCTAAGTTAAGGGCAGTTATCTCTGTAAGTATATTCTGCCCCCTTGTGGTGAAAGTCTGTGGTTGACTCAGTGTTGTGGTCCTCAATATCATCAACCTCAGTCAGTGTACTCAGTGTACTCATGAAAGTTTTTTTTTATTACTCCTGCACAGAATGTACGTATGTGTACACAGTCTGTTGCCTTTGTTTCCCATTTGCTTTAGTTAATTTGGTCAAACATTTTACTTAAAATACATCCTTTATAATTTGGTGATGTTTCTCCTTAAATTAACATGACCTAGAGACATTTTGCCTGTCAGTCATGTAGCTCATCAGTTTAGACAGCTTTCGGTTCTGCATTTCATAGGCAGCTCAATGTGTTTTTGTAGGGGTCTGGCTTTTTAGGAAACATCAAAGGAACAGCCTATATTAGTTGGTATTTATGCTTCAACCTCAGTGCCAATAAAAAGGTTACATGAGCTGGAGGTTTTTGCTCAAATATTGGTGGAAGTGGTGACTTTTATTCTCATGCATGATGGAATGGATGTTATTTATCCTCATGCAGGTGGGAGTGGGTGTTTTTACTTTCATGCATGCATGAATGGGTGGTTTTACTCAAGTGAGTGTTTTTACTCTCAGGCATGCGGTAGTGCATGTTTTTTACTCTCATGCATGTGGGAATTTGTGTTTTTATTCTTATGCTTGCAAAAGTGGGTGTTTACTCCCATGCATGCAAGAGTGAGTGTTTTACTCTCATGCATGTGAGTGAGTGTGTGTGTGTGTGTGCGTGTGTGTTTTTACTCTCATGCTTGATGGAGATTGTGTTTTTAATCTCATGCATGCAAGAGTGAATGTTTTTATTCTCATGCAAGAGTGAATGTTGAGCAGGGGTGCCAGTGGTGGTTCAAACAGTTAAAGCTGTAGGTTATTGGGTTTTCCGATTGGAAGAATAGGGGGTTTGAGCCCCAGCTTGGGCAAGTTGCCACTTTGAGCCCTTGAGCAAGGACCTTAACCCTATCTGCTCCTTGATCCTGTGCTCTGACCCCAGCTTCCTAACTGGGTAACATTTTTATGCACATTTATGTGAATGAAATACAAAATGTTCAATTACAAATGACATTATCAGCAATAATATGAGTGAAAAGTAAAAAAAAAAAAAAGTATATATTTGGCATGCCTCCTGTTTGCTTTAATGACAGCATATGTTCAAGCTGGATTTTCATAGACTCCACAAGTTTATGTAAATGTTGATTATTTTTAGATCGAAACCATGGGAGTCTCTCAAGAAACATCTGACTTAAATTCTAAAATCCTGCAAAACCTTGAAAATGTAAAAGTTTGAACATTTCCTTTTTTTGATTTTTATTATTTCTTTAAAACTTTCTACTTATTTTTAATTATAATTGGAAAATAACCCAACAACATTGGAGCCGTATCCCAGCGTATATCTAAGTAAACACTTATTATAGTTTGATATATAAGCCTTTAAACCCGTGACATCATGAGAACGGTATGATGTCACAGTCTGGAGGTGAGGATTACTGCTGAGGTAAACACCTGGGTCCTGGTAGCCAGTAATAAGTGGTGTCACAAAGAAGAGACTCTCTTTTGAGCCCTTTTTTTTCTTCTTTTTTTACTAAGAGGGACTGGTTTGAAAGGAAACCATCAATGTAAAATTCAGCCTGCCATGAACAGATGAGAGATGTCTGCACCATCACAATTCAACTGGTTACACATCGGTGAATCACAAACACTGTGCAAGTCTGGTCAAACATCAGCCCTTAAAATAAGTTTTCAAGTCTCTTTTGCCTGTACATGAAGTGCTGTACCAGCATTGATGATGTTTCTTAGCAAGAGTCAAAAAAAAAGATTACAGTTTTGTTTGTTTTTTTATATTGAGATGGTTCATATGATCTCTCTAGATAGAAATTCAAATTTAAAAGAAAAACCTAGGGACTCAGCATTAGGAGCTATACACCACAGAGCAGGAATGTCAACAGAACAGAAAACTGATCACGGGAACATCAATCTGTAGACTGCCGCATAGCCAACATATACTTTATTCGTTTCATATGAAAAACAAAAAATGATTTAAAGCAAGTAGACAACAGATGCATATTGGAAAAACAGAAAACTGTCAATTCATCTGCTCCTTCTGAGAAATAAAAAGAGAAAAATATAAACGCAACACTTTGCTTTCCTAAAATCAAAACTAACACTGGTGATCCACTGATCTCAGCTAATGAGTTCATCCATATCCAGAATCATGTTACACAAGAGACATTGTTTTGCCTCTACTGCAAGTCATAACAGTACATAACACGGCCAGTAATTGTGTCACAACCTCAACTCTCAAATCTGTGCTCATGTTCAATGTCATTTTGTCGTGTGTCATGTGTAACCTAACAGGACCAATTATAGGAAGTGGTGGCTCAATGCTTACCGGTCTGGGTTACTGCTCAGAAAGTCAGGGTACAAGTAGGTTCAAGCCCCAGCACTGCCGAAAACTACTGTTTTGGGGCCTTAAACCATTATCTTTTCCAGAGGTGTAGTATCATGGCTGATAGTATCTAAACTGGGGTATGTGGAAAAAAGTTTCCTTGTGTTGTGATGTTACGTGACAAATAAAGGCTTCTTCTACAGCTATGGAGTCGACATGAAGGTATTAGCGAACAGTAATGCTACCTGCTTACTTGTGTCACATAGTCGTTCCTAGCACACTTTCCAATACTAACAATTAAACATTGTCAAATGAATCACAGCACGGCCAGCCATCTCCTAAGTGAACTAAGTGGCTGTTACGTGCCCCACAGCCAGCAGGGGGCGTCATCACGGGCTGGGAAAAACAAGCCATTATGTAAATAATTATGGTAAAACAATTATTTTAAAGAAATATTTGATATGTCAGAAATAAAACATAATGCTGTGATGTGGATTGATGTGAAAGGGAATTCTTTTCTTATGAACAGCATGTTCTTATTATAGCACAACAATTTTCAATGATTACAATTTTTCCCCATTCACTTATGAATGATGTGATGTTTTAATTGTATTTAATGTATTCAAACATTTCTAGAAAGTTATTTTCTGTTATTGCTTACATTCTAGCAACTTTAAAGAGGTGTTCCCTCATCAGCCTTGAAGATACCAACTCCTCTGTCCTAAAGACTTTGCCATGGTGGGAAAACCTACAGTTATAAATCCCTACCACTTTCATAAATGTTCAATAAAAGGTCATAATTCATTTATTTTTAGCCTCATATTATATTGGCTGTCTGCCTTACACATGGAAGACAAACAATAGAAAAATATTTTTATTTGTTATGAAACAACAGATGATTTTAATGACCTGTGTATGAGGCTAGAAAACTAATCAATGCTTACTGACCAGGTTCAATTCACAGCTTAGTGCCCAGGATGTATGGGTTATTTTTCTCTCTATTTTTTTGTCTATTCTCTTTTTAGTCAGCTAGTCATTTAGCCAGCTTAGCATTTAGCTAGTCATTTAGCCAGCTAGCTTAGAAGCCTCTGAATGCCAGTTTGTTTGTTTTTTTATCTCATTAAAAAAAACACTAAAAGGGAAAAAAATAAATAGGAGACTCAGGAATTAGCATTTCAAGTTGGATGTTTTGGTCATAACCAGAGTAAGCTAGTCCACTAGCTATACGGTTAAGCTAAGTAGCTATACTCACTGTAAGACACTAGCAATGATGATTAGCTAGCCAGCTTGTGTCAATGTGGAAAAGCAGAAGAATTATGTCATGAAATTCAGCAAAATAAATAAAATACTAACCATTTCTAAAATTCATAGCATGTTTTCTAACCTTGTTGCATTTCTAGTATTATAAACTATATGGACAAAAGTATTTGGCCAAACCTCCAAGAGCATTGTATCTAAATACATACACTTACAATATGTACAATATGGAGTTGGTCCCCCTTTTGCAGCTGTAACAGCTTTCACTCTTCTTGGAAGGCTGTCCACAAGATTTTGGAGTGTTTCTGTGGGAATTCCTGGGAGTATTTATGAGGCCAGGCACTGATTTTGGATGAGAAGGCCTGGCCTGGCAATCTCCGTCCCAGTTCATTCCAAAGGTGCTCGAGGTCAGGGCTCTGTGCGGGCCAGTCAAGTTCTTCCACACCAAACTAATCAAACCATGTCTTTATAGTCCTTGGTTTGTGCATTCATGTTGGAATAAAAAATGGCCTTTCCCAAATTGCCATGAAGTTGGAAGCATAGCATTGCCCTTCACTGGAGATAAGGGGTGGATTGAAACACCTGAAATTTAATAATTAGCAGATTTGACCAAATTGTCCATATAGTGTAGGTTCGCTTGCTAAAATTTGCTTTAGCAATTACTGCTTAAATGCTCTAGATTTTACTACTTTAGCTGTTCTTGTAATAGTGAACTGTTGCAAATAACCTTAAAAAAGACACAGCCATTTAGCTGCTGCCATTTTGTTCTCAAACAACTTGTATAGTTAAAAAAAAAAAATGCCATAAACCGTGGTGACCGAAATCTCAACCAATTATGAAATAATTTACGATCTTGCAGCTCAGATTTTTACTAAAATCACATCTTTCCTGATCAAAAGTTGATAAAATGCAAAGAACAAGTATCCTGGAAAGGATTATTGCAAAATGCTGTATGAAGTGGGAGGCTATAAAAAAAAAAAACAGTGTGCACTAAGACTCGCCTACGTGGCAGTTGCTCTGCTGAGGAAATGGCCTTTTATCAAATTCTGGAAGTGTAGTATGACTCAGGATGACTGCATCGTGACAGAGCCTCCAACAATGAACAAGACCATGCCCGAAGCTGATTTTTAAAAATATATATATTTACGCACACTACTGGCCAGTTATTGTGCTATAAGATACATGATTAACATGCACATAGAGATCAAATGCTCATAAAATATCTATTTCTGTCAAAGAAGAGCTCTTAATGTAATGACACAGACTGTCCTCCAGAGGCACTGCAGAGACGTTTCCACTTGAACTTGCACATACTCTATCTACTGAGTCCTGTTCACCTAAAGGCTCTTTTGCCCCTTCTTTTCGTTCTTCATGACAACTCCTTCTGTCTCTTTCTCCCTCTCTCTCTCTCGTTTCTCAGAAGCTAAAATTGGTTCCAGACCTGATCCTCTTGCTGACTCGACATTCCACAGTTGGCCGCAGCACCTTTTCAACCCCACGCCTTTGCCAAAAGCAGTAAGAGAAAACAGAATTAAGGGGAAAAAATGCAACTGCATAGAATCTGAAACCCTTGAATGTTAGGAAGACAAAGTAAAAACAAGAAACAAGAATGGCTAGAAAGATAAGGAACAGCTTGACTTTTATGAATCAATATTTCATGAGTGAAAAAAAAGGAAAAACAAAAAAAGTCAGCAAGCTAGTAGCTGTAGCTGGTGCCACATTCCTCAGATCATTTTTGTAAACTTTGAAAAGAATGCATTGCTAAACAGCACTTGAAAAAAAAGAAAAGATCCCAAATCGAGCCAAGTGGCAGCTAATCTCAGCAGCACAGTTGTGCTTTAACTAGCACCAGCCACGCTGAAAAGACCTTTAAATTACTCTCATTCTTTAAGCCACACAGCTCATTTCTACCCCCAGCGTTCTCTCCGTGTCTTTGCCTCGCCTCTGCATTGTCAAACGCTCCACATGCTATCAATTCCTTTCATCTCTAATCACTATGATTATCGCATCCAGACAGCACCCAGCATTCAGCTGGAAGGATAAAGAGAAACAGAGAAAGCAAAGAGGTGAGAAAAAAATCGACATGAAAATGGGGGG
>JAOVVB010000026.1:21738892-21748911 GCA_028570985.1 Heterobranchus longifilis
AAATTTAAAAAAGGGCAAAAAAGGAAAAAAGAGACAGCCAGAGAAGCAACAAAAACACAGCTGTTATTCCAAACTCAGGCCAAGTGAGGAAAAAAATGTGAATGACCGGCAAAAATAGGAGATGGAGTAAGGGGCACAAACCCAAAACCAAACAGTTACTTACCCCAGACAACGAGAGAGAGAGAAAGAGAGACGGAGAGAAAAAGAGAGAGGAGACTGTTGTATTTTACATAAAAAATATCTTAAAATACAAAAGATAAGAATAGTAACGGTTGGAATAGATTCTTGAGTTAAATAAACCAATGTCCTGCTTTAACCCAAAGACAATTCTACAGTAGTCATGTCATGATCTCAGTTTTAGGATAATGAATAGAGCAGTAGTCAATACCTACAATGAATTATTCAGTAACTACAGTCAAACTAAGAGCGTAAGAGTTTGGTGAGTAGCTCTTACATATGAAAAGCTTTTCACAACCAAACTCTATCCACTGTTGTGAAAACAGTAGGCTATCATTTAGGTTGACCCACACACAACAAAAGCCTTTTATTAAATACTTGTTTCAATTGGTAATTTGGTTTCTCTTGGCTATTGTATGGTGCCCTATATAACAGCAGGAAAAATCCTTCCAGAAGGTTCCACATGATTAAATGTAAACGTCAA
Source organism: Heterobranchus longifilis (assembly GCA_028570985.1). Taxonomy (NCBI): domain Eukaryota; kingdom Metazoa; phylum Chordata; class Actinopteri; order Siluriformes; family Clariidae; genus Heterobranchus; species Heterobranchus longifilis. The sequence goes on from JAOVVB010000026.1 coordinate 21,739,554, forward strand.
TATGTGTAAAACTACGATGTGCCATTGTTTAATAAAGAAAAAGTGGTTAACAATGGTGGTTAATTTTTTGAGAGTTGTACACTACAGGGGTACTTTTCTTAGGAAAACAATAAACTTCATGGTGGTATCAGAAACCAGAAACCTTGCTTCACTCCACATAAAACCACTGGTGATTTTTTTTGGTGTATATATATATAACGGCATGTCATGTTTTAATACTTGAATACGAGGAGCATTCAAGTCAAACTGGGACACAGTTATGAGAGCAAAAGATAAAATATACAAATCAGCCATAACATTATGTCCACCTGCCTAATATTGAGTAGGTCCCACCATAACAGTGATGCACTGTGTTCCGACACCTTTTCATCAATTCGATCTACACAAGCGATTCTTTTGGATCGGACTACACAGGCCAGTTTTTGCCCCCCCCATGCGCATCAGTAATCCCTGCCCGCCCATGACCCTGTCGACAGTTCACTGGTTTTACTTCCTTGGATCATTTTAGCATGTCCTAACCACTGCAGACCAGGAATATCCCACAAAAGCTGCAGTTTTTTACAGTTGCTCTAACCCAGTTCTCTAGCCATCACAATTTGGTCTTTGTCAAAGTCACTCATATCCTTTCGCCTGTCCGTTTTTTCTGCTTCCAAACTTCAGGTAAAAAAGGTTCACTTGCTGCCTAATATATCCCACCCACTTCCAGCCAACACTGTAACAAGATATTGAAAATGTAGCTACTGTGAAAAGGGCCAAATGGTAATTGTTAGGCAACTGGGTCAGAGTGCAGCTTTTGTGGGAAGTTCCCAGGCTGCAGTGGTCAAGACATACCAAAAGTGATCCAAGGAAGGAAAACCAGTGAACTGGCAACAGGGTCATGGGTGGCCACGGCTCACTGGTGCACATGGGGAGCAAAGGCCAGCCTGTGTAGCCCAATCGAGGAAAAGGTTAATGCTGGGTCCAATAGAAAAGTGTCAGAACACATAGGTTATTACTGTTTTGGTGGCAAAAGGGGGAACCTACTCAATAGCAAGCGGGTGGCCATAACGTTATGGCTGACCAGTGAATAAATGACCTTCTACCCTAATGCACTTATCCCAGTTTCACTCGTGCTTAGACACCATCACGGTAGAAAGTTCCTGTAATGAGCAAGTGTTTGTGAATGATTGTGTGTACAGTTCCCACAGACAGTGTCAAGTAAAAAAAGGTGTATATCATTAACATATTCCATTAACAATTGGCATGTGCATTATTAATACTATTTATCCTGTTTAGGGTTATTGGGGGGCTGCAGCCTATTCCAGGGAACTTAGGGCACAAAGCGGAGCACGCAATAAATGTGGTGCCAATCCATACAATCACACACAAAATCATGTTCAAATGCAAATCTGCTTACCGTACATGTTTTTGGTTAGTTTCCAGCAAGAACTCTGGTTTCAGGGGAGAACATATAAACCCCATATATACAGACCAGAGATGAGATGTGAAGTCCCAAGTCTGAAGGTGCAAGATGATAATGCTAACCGCTAAGCCAATAATGTGCCTTTTTTAAGCACCGATGTGATATTTAAGCAATACCATACAAGGAGAATGTGGGTTTTGACAGGCAGATGCTCTCCCCTCTTTCCAGTAATGCGGAGTGATACTTTTAGTTAAACAGATTGCTTGGTTGGAATTAACTGTCATATAACCAGTGGAAAATACCAATACACCTACAAAGAGACAGTTTAACAATAAAAATTTTATTGTGCGTAATTAAGTCGCAATTTCAAAAATATTACAGGTATTATTACTGTTTTATAGCACTACTCATTGTTTCTCAAAGACAAAAATAAGCTTACTGGATGTTTTAAAAAAAAATGTGTCAGTTGTTTCATTTTTCCATCTCTTCCATGTATTTTTGAAAACATTTTAAAAGCTGTATCTAGAACCGCAACAATTTGGTGATCTTAAAAATTTGCCTCTATTGTCTTGGTTAGCAAGCCAGGTGTAAATTATTGTGTAACAAAATTAGCATTTTTTTTATTTTTGCCTCACCACCCACCCGTACCTTCAAACACTTCATCATAATGAGCTACACCCGCAGCTGCTGCTTATGATTATTATAGAACTGTAAATGTCTAAACACCCACAAAGTGGAAACAGGGACAGAGTGAGGAGGACAGCCAAAAAGACAACCCACAGCTTGCTACCAATATCCCCGGTCTTGCTCAGCAAACTGTATCTAAATCGTCTAGTCAGGCTGTGGTCTGTTCACCCTAAAGCACACAATGGCCCGAGTGAACCACCATATGACTGATGTGCGTAAACACCAAAATGTTGGGTCGCGCTTGTTCGTATGTGGATACTAATCTGATATATTTAGTACACTTCGTTTCCCGCTTTGCATTGTTGCATTTGTTGACTTTGAGCAAAAGCCAGTACATGGTCTAACTAGGACAAAGAGCTGGCATAAGCAAGCCTCTGGAAAATCATGCACAAGCAAATGAGAAAATATCTACTTTCCCTAAGAAGATCTAGGAAGACTTTCACTCTACAGTCTTTCTATTTGGTTTCACACCACTTTTTTTCCCGGGAACTTAATTTCTTCCACTTGCCATTAAAGTTGTTAAGTTCAACACTTAATTGCGTCACAGTGAATTGAACTTCATATTTATAAAGAGAAGCCTTGACACTCAGCAGTCTCGCGAAGTTCACAAAGAATTTTTTTTCTCATATTGTAGACTCTCGTCAATTACACACAGATGGATGAAAGGGTGAAAGCCTTCTTTTTGGTGATTTGCTTCAAAACATCCTAATTCTTTCATGCTGAATCAGGGTTGTTCCAACATGGCTCGGATGAAACTGGCATTCCAAAAGAAATGGGAATGATTATATGATTAAATCATGCCGCAAAAATCTACAGATGTTTCTTTGCACTGAGAAGATTATTGCCCCACAACCAGAGTGCATGAAACAAAGCCGTGATGTTGCATAATTATACTGAATTAATACATTAGAACCTGAACTTTTAGAATTTAACACATTGCAGATCAACTTATACCACGACACTGTTGAAGTATAAATCTGATTGGCTAAATGGTGTTCATTTCCTAGGTCATTTCATTTTATAGTTAGTTTTAAATGATGCATTTGTTGAAATACTACATCTGTATATAAGATCAATGTAAAGTTAGACTTTTATGATGGTTGCTCCACATAAACTAAGTAAAAATGGATGGTATTGAAGTCATCTTTTTATGATTTAGAACATGGGAAAATCCACAGGATGGAGATGTTTGAAGTTTCTCAGCAACATGGCATGTTGTTTTGTCTTACTTACTTACTTAAAAGAGTGAAAAAAAGAAAGGATGGTGAAGCAAATGACTGTTTATAGCTCCCATGACACAAGTTCTAACACTTACAGACATTCCGCAACATTAACCGTCTGAGACCCAAACTCTACTGTTGTGTACCTTGCATTTTCTCCTAAATGTTTCTCTATTAGGACCTGATAACTATGAATTGAATTAACGTCTTCAAACAAAAAGAAGTCCGGCAAAGGTCCCTGTTTTGCAACCAAAGCAGCAATGCAGTGTGTGTTCTGTCACCTTTTCAACAATTTGAACTACAGTAGCTCTTCTACTGGATCGGAATACACGGACCAGCCTTGACTTGCAGGTCCCTAGTTTTCCTTCCTTGGACCATTTTTGGTATGTCCTGACCATTGCAGTTCAGAAACATCTCACAAAGGTTGAAGTTTGGGAGTTGCTCCGACCCAAGACATCACAGTAACTACAGTTACAATATCTAATTACAGTGGCACGTAGAAGTGGGTGGAACATATCAGGCAGATTGTGACCCTGAAGTTAATGTATTGGAAGCAGAAAAAATGGGCAAGCATAAAGATTTAAGCGACTTTAGCATGGGCCATATTGTGATTTCTAGATGACTAGATCAGAGGAACTCCAAAACGGCAGCCCTCGTGGTATGTTCCCAGTCTGCAGTGGTCACAAAATGGTTTGGTAGATGCTGAAATTTGATGACAGAATTGCTGGTTCTCATAGATAGGTGTCAGACCACACAGCGCATCGAAGTTTCGGTGGCAAAAAGTGGGACCTACTTAATATTTGGTGGGTGGTTAAATAGTCCCATTTTTGGGTGCTTTGGGTTACATATATTGTCATATTCCTAATTCAATAAGCTCCATTTTGATACCAAGTTTATTACTGTATTTATTACATGGTCGGTTGCTGAGATATGGCAAGTGCTTATGAGATACGGCAAGTTTATTTAAGACAAACGAAAAAAAGGACATAAAAATCCTATTTAAAGGAGGACTCCATAATGTGGTAAGAAAGAGGGAACCCTCAGCCTCATTTGACAACAGGATTTCCCTGCTACGCCTAAAATGACTTTAGCAGCAGTGCAGTTTTAGCAAAAATGTAATGTTGGATGGTGTTCATTAAAGTGCTTTGAACAATAAAATAAGCGACATACAAACAAATTTTCTCATATTTTTAAAAATATCTATTTTTTAAATTTGTAGTCTGTTTGAGAGCACTCTTGCCACGATAAGAAAAAAACCTCCAGTTTTAACATTCCATTAATTGTTTGTGCAATGCACTGAAAAATTATTTTAAAATTAAGAAAAATCCAAAATGTCATTTTTATTTAATAATAACATTTTGATTATTATATGTACTTAGAGGAATTATGATTGGATCATTATAATTTGTGAGCTAAAGAGATACTATTGGATGCTTTGTCCACCCAGGGCTTACGCACACAGCATACTTTTAGAAAAACGCACAAATTTAATGAGACTGATGAATGGATGCTGAGCTGTTTCAGATTGCTATGAGTACTTTGAAACACAATTATGAAAACCACTATCCAGTTCAAGTGGTTCAACTCAGCGTTATAAAACTCTAACATTGGTGATGGAGGTTCTGCACTCACTCCATGTCCAATCAAACCATTTTATAAAATTTCTTTAACTGTGCATCAATTAGCTGACACAGCATTCACAATCTTTTTTTTAACATTTCAAAGTACTTTAATTTCAATTACTGCTATGGTTCTTCTTCTTGGTACTACTTTTCTTTGGTGGCATCTTACCAATTTTTGTGCCTTATTTGCACGTGGCACAATATGCACCTGCCCTTACATGGTGTTTAGGGGCATTGCCTATTAGTATGTAATTACATACTAATCCTATGCTAATCCTATGCACCTCCAACTTTAGATCAAGTGGGATTCATCATTTAGCTCACCTGAGTAAGAGGATCGGGGTGGTTAAGTCATTTGGTGCATCTGGCATTGACTTCTATAATTTTTTTCTCTTAAGAGAAAATTACAAGGAAAATTTAGGAGAAATGCAAGAGAATGTTGCTTCAAGAGATGCAATGTTTAGGATTATAATTTTTTAACTCAGGAAGATAAGATGTTTATCAACCGCTTTTTGTCAAAAATTTAAATTATCGGTGTGCAGTAGGTGAAATATAAAAACTGCGAAGCTTAATAACTGACTTGATATGACAGGTCACATATAGACAATGTAGTTATTGTATGTTCATTTTAGACAAACTTGCAACTTTTATTTTTTAGCATCAGGAGTCAATAAATGAAATGGTTAAAGCTGAGATGTGACATTGATATGGATTTTTCTTAAACACTGCTGATTTTCTGGCACTTACACATTAAAAAGGATAAAGGACTATATCATAACCCCTTACATCTATAGCTTTTTATTCAGGTATTAATCATAAAAAGATTACTATTCAGTAATTCCAGTGGTATTTATAGAAAAGGGTACAATTACAAGAATGAGAAATATATATCTAGATGCGTGTAAAGCTCTTTGGAGTTTAAAGCCCTAACTCAGGTATTTTAAAGACACTCCATGAACCATAAGGCCTCTTGTAACAGTTACAGACTTTACACTTTTTCTGCTACGTTGGCCCCTACAGGTCAGCATGCTGACTGAAAGTTACTGACCCAAGACCCATTGCAGCTGGGGTACATGGCCGTATGACTTTCCTCCGAGAGAGACTGGTTACACAATACTGCTTTTGACTTCAATAGCGCCTGAGCGTGTGGGCGAAACTACAGCCGGTGTGAAGTCACTGGTTAGGAGAAAGCCTGCCGATCCGTCCTAATTTCATTGTAAACAGACGTCAGAAAATACTGACATTTAAGGTGGGATTCGAAGTGCTACATTTGAACATGAAGTGAAAACTAGCCTGCAGGAGGTGTTCAGATTTAGTACCACAACACCAACAACTGTTAAGTCGGCCAACAGCTTCTTACTTTGTCCTTTAGACATAACACAAGCTCTATCACGGTTCATAGACAGAATGGTATGTTTTAAACAAGGGTGGCTGTTTTGCATTAGAAAAAAAAAAAATCATTGTTAAAACAATGATGCACTGTTTTGCACTGCACTTTTTTTTTATCTGAAAGCCTTCACCTTCAATTCATCCACTTTCCTAAAGTTAAAGCAAAGAAACCCCGCTAAATGATGCAGAATTTACAGGCAAACATTTGTATAATTACATTTTCTGACTAATTTACTCAAATCTTAACCTGCTTTGTTGCGTCTCGCTGGTCCTTGCCCAGTCAGATATCGAGAGTGAAAAGACTGCAAGTGGGACTCACTGTCTTGTACATGCACCTTATCACTTTATACTAGGACATTGCTCAGACAAGCAGCTCAAATCAAACATTTTTGTTCATATCTGATTTGAAGAAGAGAGATTGCATTCATAAAACTGTTTGGACTAGATTCAAGCCACATGTGTCCCTGGTCTCACTGAAATAAGGTTAACAGTAGACTTCTAGACATGAGATTTATCACATAATTACAACGGATCAAAAGAGATTTCATTTGAATTGACCCGCCACATTTTATTTTATCAATAAATTTGTGACAAGAATTGCACAAGCTTGAAAAAATGAGCATGAGCAAACCTCAGCTAATCACAACAAAATGGCGACCTGGCTCCTTTTCAGAACTTTCAAAGCTGTCAAGCTATCAAGGCATCAAGCCGTATGTTGCAGATGAGCTGCGGAATTTGCCCCCGATTTCTTAGATTGTACTTGCGTTCCTGGTGACAAACTTTACAGTCAGTGAAAAATCAGGAAACATTTATAGCAACTAAGCACTTTTATGCACCTCAACTTTAATTTAAGACAGACTTGAAAGAACGAACTATCCCTTTATTACCATTTGTGTAAATATTGCATTTATAGCTTTTCCTCAGTTGAATAGCCATGAATGACTTTGAGTGGCATTATAATAATATCTAATATAATTTATGATATATGATATATTTCTACGATAATGCTGCAGATATGTAGATATGTAGGTAATGCTCCAGATTGCCTAGATAAAAACATATTGTTAAACAATTAATTCAAATGAATATTATAACCACTATATGATACAGTATATAAGAGAAATCCTCTTCGAAGGAATCCTGCTACCAAACATTTGCTGCATATGTGTGAAGATCAGCAGCTCAGTGTAGGCGTGTAAACTCTGTCTTCCATTAAACTGTGGGCTTCCCAAGTTGGGCTGCAGACCTACCAGCTGAAGGTTTTATTATGACAGATGTGTGGAGTTTGGGGCACAGAGAGCTGAGAAAATGGGAGAGTAAGAAAGAAAAAAGAGCAAGGAGGAAGAGAGGGTAGTGAAAAAGTCATGGTTTTAGATAGATGGACATTTTGTTCTGTAAACACCGAAAGTAACACACAGGAAATTCCGGGTGCTGTTTGTTTCTCCAGTGAATAAAAGCTGGTCGAGGAAGAGTTCTGTCCGTGTAATGCGTGTGCGAGTGAATAGGGCTAATGCGAGCACTGATGTGGGCAGCTTCTGGATGAGAACATGGCCTCAGGTCACCATTTCCACTGACCAAAAGTTCATAACATCCAAATACAACAACAGCTCTTGCTGTCCTCAGACTCCACTTGCTCATAAAGCTTGTAACCAAGACCTGATGCTTGTGCCAATTCATGATATTACACTGAAGTCATTCCTTAATTATTTTTTTGGTAGGAAACTGTGTGTCAGATCATGAGTCATCGTATTTCTCACAAAACAGTTTATAATGTTATCCTACATTATAAGACATTCCTAAAGATATTAATATTAACCCAAGATGAGATTTTGATATAACATTAACAATTCGTTTTTAAAATATAGGTGATTAAATACATTAAACATCAACTACTGACTATTTGCTCACCTACAGTAACCTCTGACCATGATATTATATAGGAGATATGGGGCAGAATAATGTGCTGCAATGTATGGGGCAGAATAACGTGGGGGAGGGAGCTTAGCCTTGATAGTCCATTCAAACCTACCACTCATGCTCATTATTACACATTCTACAATCTTTATCAATTTTTAAAGGTCAGATTTAGATTTATGAGACAAATTATTTAACAAGTAACTTTGTATGGCTCTAAATCAAAATCGGTTTCTTCCATGTTTTGAAAGGAATCGTCTGTTCACACAAACATCTGAAAACATCTCCGACTGACCACAGACGTCCATGAAAGTCCATTATGACCTGACATTAACCGATCCATAAATATGTTATTGAATAATTTTAAAGAAGGCCTTGTTGACCATTGAATTCGTTGTGAAAAATCTGTCCTGTTTTAGTATATTTACAAAGCGTGTTTAAGTCAAACCGGGTAAATATATTAAAACAGGACAGATCTTTCACAACGAGTTCTCTATATGATGTGGTATCAAAAAGTTTCAAGACTAGTTTTGTAACATGCCAAAAGGTGGCAGCACAAGGCTGCAAGCACAGTCATAGGGAGCACCGCCCTTCATAAGTCAGTGTGCCAAAAGACACGGTCCTGTGTACATCAGGTGCTGTGCCATTGGGGCTATTCTGACAACTTGCATTACCATTTCTGCTATTTCATAATGGACAGCAAATTAAAACAAAGAGCAAATGTAAAATTCTGCGTGAAACTGGGCAAATCTGCAACTTGACATGAGTAGTTTGAGGTGTTTTACGTGGCACACACACATCAAGAGTGGAAGAACATTACCGGAAAACGACAAGAGATCAAGAAGACCTTCATCGAGCTCAAGCCCTGAAAATGTCAAAACCATTGAGCAACTTGTGCATCATGATCGTCAAATAACAATCCACAACATTGTTGCCATTGTCGGTGTCATACGGAACAGTCCAGGCAATCCTCACGTGTGATTTGAACATGTGTCGTGTTGCTGCCAAATTCGCCCCCAAGCTGCTGCCCCAGGAGCAGAAGGAACACTGCATCAAAGTCTGCCATGAACTCCGTCATTCATGTTGAGGATCATTACCGGTGACGAAACGTAGGTGTAAAATCC
>JAOVVB010000026.1:21770496-21780533 GCA_028570985.1 Heterobranchus longifilis
CTCACAGCATATTAATGATGGTACCATCATTAATCTCTCTCTCTCTCTCCATGTGTGTGTGTGTGTATATATATATATATATATATATATATATATATATATATATTCTCTTAGATGAGGATGTGCTTCAGTTTAAGGCAAAAATTATACAAATAAACCACCAATGAAGGAAAAGCTTAACATGAAAAGTGTGATATGCAAAATGTGTCACAATGAGTATGCGTATGATGGTAATTACTAGTTGGTCTACAATGACAATGTACTTCTGCGTTGACAGCTGTGTCGTGCTTGTAATGTTAATGTATTCTGTAATAGATGCTTATGAGTAATCCTAGTTGATGTATACTCTATACGTGTACTGTACTCTGGGTATAGTAATTGTGAATGGTGGGATTGATTTTCAGAAAATACTAGTGAAAGAAACATTGTACTGTGTGGTTAAACAGATTATTAACTGACTATCGATTGGGTTACTCAAACCGAGTTCCATCACTACTGCATATGCCATTATAATAAATCTGTTATGTAGTTATACAATGTTTATAAATACACTTGATTTCCTGGAGTGGCGAACAAATGATAAATAAATTAGCTAGTCCATCAGTTTAGTGGAATTTTTAGTAAAATGGAAACAAATGTCACATATAAACATGGTAGCTGTCCTACCTTGTAAACTTCGCTAAAGCCACCTCGGCCCAGCAGGTGCAGGAGCAGGTAGCGGTCATTCAGTGTGGGGTGATCTTTAAACCTGACAAATGCAAACAAAACAAATACGATTGATGCTAAAGCAGCATCTTCCCCCTAAAACCTGCCACACCTGTGGCAAATAACTGATTAGCATATAAAAGATTTCTAACATATTGAAAAATGAACATAAAGCCTGTTTACCAATAAATCACTTCTAACAGATTTTCGAGGCCAGTGGTTGGGGGAGTCAATAAACACAAAAGTAAACTTTTGAATTCTTTAGTCGAGTGCATTTACAAATGAAGATCTGGTTAGTCATTACTAATGCAGTTTTTTTTGGATGCGATTGCTCACAGATGATAAAACTTCAGGAAAACTCTCTTTCAGGAAAGTAACTGAAGAGAATTTTTTGCTCAAATGTTAAAAGTTTGAATTAAACTGCCTAGCAGCTTTAATAAAGACATTATTGTTCCAGGGTTCCGGCCATAGTTTGCAATTCAGGTTAACTTGTCACATTTTTGAAATCTTTGACAATATTCCACAGCAGCTCAAAGACATCTATTATAAGCAATAAAAAAAGTGGGACATTATTAAACCGAAGACTGAAACATTAAAACAGGAGAGAGGAGGAGACGTACTGGGAGTTATCTTCATTGTGTATTCTCTTAAGCTCTCGGATGTGAAGATTACGCACTCGTTCCAGCCTTTCCAATTCAACTTGGATCTCAGCTTCCTCCTACACCGCACACACAATTTTTGAGTCTCAACATAATTTTTTTCGTCAAAATAAACACACCAAACAGAGAATGCCAAGTCTGTTACAACAGCTTAGAAATTAGAAACTAGAGACAGCAAACATCTGGTTGACTTGTGAATGCTCTGTACCTTCTTTAAGTGACCGAGTCTCAATTTGAAAATCTCTTCTTGCTCGTGATATTCTGCTAGCGATAACCTATTGGCACAGAAACGGCACAGAAAATAGAAAAGGTAAAACATGTGAAAACGAATAACAATGCAGCTGGAAGTTAAATGACGGTCCTCTATTGCTTCTGCCGTACTCACATCTCGTTCTCTGCGCCGTTGCTTTTGTTCTTGCGTTTGTTGGGTTCTAGGTTGGGCGGTGGAGTCTGGGCTGCGCTGGGTGGCTTCTTTTTAGCCAGAAGCTTCCTCTGTCTCTCTATGTCCTCTCTCTGAGAGTTCACCCGCTCTTGCTGCCTACACACAAACAGAGAAACAGAAACTCAGCTAAAAGTTATTTTTAAATAAGCACAAAACTGCAAAACTGGTACTTAATTCTCAATCCTAAGAAATTTTTCTTTTTTATGGTAATAGTGTTTCTCTTTTTTGGGCTTTAAAATGTAAGCCACATCCCAAGCCTTAACCAAGGCTACTTTTAGGAGTCATCACATGTGCAGAATTTTAATAGAAATGGCTTAAAGGTCCAAAAACTTTTAAAATGAATGAATGTTTGTGAAATTCAATATGGTGGTGCATTTTACGGTTAGTGGGAAAAAAAAAAAAAAAGTAATATAATTGGTGAAAAACACGACTGAATTCATTTATTCTGCTGTGTTTAAACCCTTCTTCGAACCAAATCCCAAATGCAACAAAAAGCGAATAAATAATGCACATCATATTTAAATGATTATATCTCAAGTAAGTCCATGCAATATATAGGGTATTTAATCATGATTCAGCCCAAAAGATTTTTAATTATTTGCTAGTAAATAAAAGCAGATCGACAATATTTACGTATAATACTGAATCTCTCAAATAATAAAACCCATTAAGCTAATGAGATTTTAAAAAATTGACGTAATAAAAAAAAAATGAATGAAACAATAAGTTGAAAATAAAACTTCAAACAATCTAAAAATAAAAAAAATAAAAAAATACAGCTTAAACATACACCAATCAGCCATAACATTACAGCCCACTCAAAAATTATGCCAAATATTGAGTTGTTTTCCCTTGTGCCCATTGGGCAGGGGTGTGTGAGCAAGGGTGTGCTGTGATGATTGACAGCAGGTGGTTGTCGGTGAATCCTTTGGGTGCTGTGGGTTACAGGGTGTGGCCTCTGTGAATCAGACCTGTTTTTCCGGAGAATTCCTTACTTGCTTGATCAGCCTGGGACCTGGAGAGTTTGGAGGCCAGGTCAGTGGGCTTGGGCTCTTTGCCTGCTGAGTCATGTGTGGCCAGCATTGTGGGATCGGCCCAAACATTAATTATGCTCCCTTGAGCATAAATGATCTTTGGGTGCCTATAATCCTATCACCAGTGTACTGGTACGTAATTAATAATCAATGTTAATGTTTCAAAATCATGTTTTGTTAATATTATGACCAATCAGTACCTATAAGCATCTCTAAATACCAAACTGATTTTTTTCTTCTTATACTTTTAAACTATTACGTAACTATTAATACCTGTTTGGACATTTTGGAATTCCATAATTACAGATGTAGGTTCTACTTGTCTCACTAGAATGCTTTAAAATTGTAGTAATTTGATGATGCAGATTTTATATCTGATCAAAAATCTGTGCTTGAGTTCTGAAACTGAAAAAAAATATAGATCACTACTTCACACTGCCTGAGGTCTTACTTGATTAAATTCTGAAAGGCATATCCATCAGTCCATTGCTCTGTGAAGGATGCACCATGTCGCACTGTAGTGAAATGGCCCAACCGGAGACGGTCCTGCATGCTCTTGTCCCTGCACGCCATCTTTTCCTGCTTGGACTGAACACACACACGCACTTACTTAACACAGGTGTCACATTATATTAACTCCAACCACAAACATAGAAGTGAGATGTCCATACCTTCTCAATAAGCAGCTTCTTGCTCATAGTGACACATTTGTTGAGACGTTCCTTACAGCGCTCCAACATTCTCTGTTGCTCATCGATCTGCCTGCGCAGATCACAATTCACCTGCAACACAATCATGTATTGTTGTTTAATGTGTGGGAAAATGTTAAGGATAAACAAGAAGTGGCTGACTCTACAGATGTATGAAATGATAAACGAACAGGAACAAGGAACAATTAAAGAAACTTGGCTTCGAGGATGTCTGGAAAATGGCTGCTGTTCAAAAACTATAGCCCACATAGCCCAAAGGTAGAGATTAGGTTTGAGCAAAAGACACAGGAACAGACATGTTACAGAAGGACTGGATTGGTATGAATTCACATTTTAATGAGGCTTGATTAGTGGAAATTTTTAGATATAACTTTTTTATAAACACAGTAATGTGCAAAAGTCTTAAACCTTCTTTCATGTTATATTAAATAATGTAGATTAAATGAAAGAATGGAGGAAAAAGGCAGGCTGCAAAGTGTCTAAAGATAAAATACAAAAAATGGTTGTTTATGTAACCTCGGCAGCAACCTCGTTTCCTCTCGTCTGCTCCAACTGCTCAACATTCAACATCACCAGTATACTAATCACCTGCCTGATCATCTACAATCTGCACCAGTTTCTCACTGGTGCCTTAAGTTAGATATTTTTTTAAAAACACTTAAATGATTCATAGGTCACTGTGTGATGTAACAAATAAAAACATTCCTCTTAAACTGGTCAGGTACAGGAACTAGACTGAAAATGGCAAGAACTTGACAAATATGAGAGCCAAAAAGGTTCTACACGAAGCTTGGAAAAATATTTCTCAAGATTACAGTAAGGACTTTTGCACATTACTGAGTGGGTCTACAGTAGCAAGATATTAGTTCTTCACAGTTACACACATACGCATTTCTCCTCTGTGAAACTCTCACAGCCACACAGCTAGGAATGACAACAGGTTTCTGATAGACTGTAATTGTGAATATATTATCTAATCAGCCTGCAAAACGGTGTCCATTAATTTTATTCCTTCTTACAAAATCTTAGCAATGGATGTGTGCAGGTTCATGCAAAACCCTAAAAATATCTGTTTGGGCCAAACGTTCCGGAGATGTGAGGGAAAATGTTTGAACAGCATCAATAAGGTCTGAAATTTCTTCAGATTCATATACCATCCAAATGTGTGCCGCTCCTACAGTACTTACCCTGAGCAAATCATCTATGCGTCCCTCTTTTTTCTCCAGGTCTGAACTCTTACTGCTCTCCAATGCAGCTAGCTTTTCCAGAGTCATGTCCGACTGAGGGAAGAGGAAAGAATTAATAAAATAAATAGAAGAATTCCAAAAGTCCCTCCAAGCATGTTATAAATGAATTTAGTACAAAGGTCATAAGGTGCAAGTGTGTGAATTCATGGTACCTGTGTTGCCCGGTGCTGCGTGTGTGTGAAAGCTGGTTTGAGGGTGCACGATGAGTGGGAGTGGTCTGTATTGGAATTGATAGAGGACGGACTTCCTTGCTGCACCTGTCAATCACAAAACATAAAACTCGTCATACTCATCTTCAGGTACTGAAATACATGACATCCACCATTTTAAAGTACATAAAAACATGGTGTGCCAGTACAGGCTTAATTCTAATTGAATATTTGTGCTGGGTTAATGGACACACTATGCAGCCAGAGCAGCAGAGAAACATGACTGGGTGGCAACTGGAGTGCAGAAGAAAAGAGTAATGAAGAAAGGAGAGAGAGTGAAAGCAGGTGACTCACTGCAGCAGGAGGGTTGGAGAGAGAGTGCTGTGGGGAAGAGCGCACCACAGGAGGAATACCACGCGCCGGACTAGTGCCAGTACCACTACCCCCCGCAAACTGAACACACAGAAAGAGAGAAAATTGTTAGCATAAAGGGTGAGCGATTAGTATAAAATCTGTGTGGTTAACAGAAAACAGTCTTCATCTTAGCATTATGCGTTTTTGATCCGCACCGATCAAACTAAACGACTCCATTAGTATTCACTCGAGAGCCGATGCCATATGTTGCTGTTTACAGGATGCTGTTGTTTTCGGTGGCAGCCATCTTTTCGCTGCTACACAGGAATGCTGGATCATTTACAAATGCAACCTGGGTGCAGTTGCCTTACCGGTCTCATCCTGAGTTACTCTCTAATGTCACATAGCAGTTCTCAGGCTAATGTGCAGTCACTGCCTCTAGCTTGCTGTTCAGATTGTCAAAACATATTGCTCTCCCAAGGGTATTTGTCACAGATTGTTAAGCTCTTTTGCTAGACATAGTTAACTTCATGGAGTTAAACACCTTTTTCTAGCTCGATTTTACAGAAAAGCAGAAGTCAGCTAGGAATCCATAATAAGCAGACTACAGTGTCCCTATTTTACTTGCTTATGATGCTGAATGGAAACCTAAAGCCAGAAGGAGATATTTTGGGGTTTGATTAATAGATTTATAACAGCACCTGAAAACATGAAGACTGTATATTTTCACTTGTTGCAAAAAAAAAATATCAAGCCATTGTTTTTTGTATGCCTTTTAGGGTTTTAAAAAGCATGTACAAATTATGATAGAGCTAACTGCTAAATTAATTAACATGAATCCAGTACATTTTTTTCAGCAATGAAATTGAGCACGGCATTCAATAAATATTGATAATCCATTTCTGTTTCGGGTTGGAAATAAAATAATTACATATACACAGTCAAACTCTATGAACTTACCTCAAAATAATCACTTATTTTGTGTCCCCGGCCTCCTGCTTTGGCTGAGGGGCAGACAAGGAAATAAAAAAATAAGTAGATGTGAAGCTTTCAGAATTTCAATTCATCAAGACTATGTAAATAATCTACTGCCAATTCCACAGTCTTTAAAAACAGAGTTGAGTAACGCTCTCCTGATTCTATCAGGGGGGGAACCTTGAGAGATCAGGTAGAAGAGAAAGTGAAACAGTCAAGGAAAAGAAAAAAGAAAAAAACAGAACACCCACCTTGACTGTCAAAGGGGTCTCCTTTCCTCTTTCGCGTTCTCTGGTCATTCGGCTTCTTTTCAGGTGTCTGTGTGTGTGAGAGATTGAGAGAGAGAGTGAGCAAAAGAGAGCATGAGAACGAGCAGGCAACGAAGGAATTTATGACTTCACTCATTCCACAATTCCTTTTGTTCTAGACATTTCCTTGAAGATGCTGGGAAGTGTGTTTTCTTACAACTTGCAGACTAGATAACAGGCTCACTAAGACTAAACAAATCAGTACTGTTCTATTGTGATGCACGCCATCTACTACAATACCCCATCGTGAAGATCCTCTCCCACACCAAAAAGAAAACACTTTCCACAACTAGTGAAAAGTAAGTAATTCTAAAAACATTTTTTAAAAAATAATAGAAAAATTAAGCTTCTGATACTTTCCGTATCTATGAGTGACTTATGTTAATTACGAAAAGCTTGATGACTAAAGAAATCAATGCATTAGGAATGAATAACCCAGTGAACGAGTGAAGAAATTCTCACAAACCACGCCCTGACTACGGCATCGGGTTGTGAATGGACCGTATTTGCATTTCATTGAGACGTGACTGCAACACAATGATTAAAGTGAGAATGCAATGCTACAGAAAATTACATGTGTATAACATTTTTTTTAATAATGTAAGGGCAATATGATGGTTGCTTTTCACTATGTACCAGTTTCCACATACTGCTAATAAAAAGCTCTTTGAACATAGCATTTTACAGATGGATGTTCCCCAGCTTCACCGCATTAATGATCATTTGTTTTACATTACATATTTTTAACATTCACTTATTATTGGTTTAAGAGTATTGTTGCACAAACACTAAAGTGATTAGGAATCAGGTGGTTGACAAAAACAAATTAGAAGGAATGCCTTAATATAATCCTGTGATTTGTCTTGCAGCCACCACTACAGTCAGAGCTGCTGTTATAGAAATATCAGCACCTTCTGGCCAATCGGCGCTGCGGGAGAAGCTATATTAAGAGACCACAGGACGTAGCAAGAAAAGTATGCGCAAGATCCTGAGCCAACATTAGGAAGCTGAATTTAGGTAGTGATTTATCACTTCTAGCTGCATTCAGCTAAAATACTTGCACAGATTGAATGGTGTGTAACTAACCTCAAGCTCTTTGTCACTCAGAGAGCCCACGCTACACAGACTATGATTGGATGACTCGTTGTGCCCGGAACCCTACAAAAAGAAGAGAAGCACAATGTTAATTAATACACGAGTACAGAGCTTCAAATGTTAAGACATAAGAGCTGCCATGAAATGAACATCCTGTTTACGAGTGCACGGCTCCGCTGCGGCACCAAGATGGCCTTCGGATCATCCAAACGCTGCTATTCATTACCCCCTGACATTTTTCCATCCCACCAGGCCAGAGGAACGCAATGCCAACAGCCTTCAAGGTTGCATAGAGAGATGACGGGATGGGGTGGAGTGAAAAGGAAGTCTTTTTTTTTTAATTACAACTCATATCTCTCTCAGGCCATTTCAACCTCAGTGGAAAAAAAAGCATGCATTATTTACAATAAGATGGCGCAATCTGCCGACACACCTGACGGGCATCGTGGAAGAGACTCGTGTTTCTAGTGAAATGTTTCTGCTGCCTCTGCACTATGCGTCACAGTTTAATCATCGCTGCGAGATGTGGTTTTGCCACATGCCAAATAATTTGAAAATATGTTACTGTTAAATATGTTAAATATGTGACTATTCACTTAACAAAACACCTGGTGCCTCTAAATGACTCAATTCAAAACTGAGTCTCACGGATTTATCATATAGACAATGTGAAACAAAACATTTTTATGAACACGTGTATTTTTATAACACTGACTTACGCTGCTGTTGCCTACAATAACGAATTACTATTTAATAGTTGTAATCTTTAATATTTAAAAGTTCGGAGAGGATGTACTCTGCACCTCAGCCAATTAGAAGGCAAACTGGACTTAAGCTCATTCACATACATACATATTAAGCAAGCTTAATTAATTAAAATGAATATACCTGTATACAATTTCAAAAAGAGCAAGCTGTCAATGCGATGCACAGATTTATCAACCTACAGAACAAAATATGTACATTTGACTAAAAATTAAGAGAAAGAACCACCTCTGCTAAAACGCATATTCGCAGGAATAGTGTGTAACGGTAGATACCATACTTTCCTGTCTTCCCCCCCATGTGCCAAAATCAAAGTATCATCCCATACACGATTCTGAGGTTTTACTTACAAATCAAACAACTGTCAGTAAGCTCTTAAGAAAACTAATGTAATATTATGTAATATATGTTATGTACAATATGGAATATTTTTGACCTCTGTGTAGGGTGAATAGACAACACAATCATTAAAGACATTTCAGTCCAAGTGTTCACGAAATGCTAATTTTGCCCTTGTTTTGGTGTTCGCTGCGAATTTAACATAGCCATGTTTATTAGATACACCTGCGATGTTTTAGAAACAGACAAAACATCAAGAGATCAAATCAAGGAGATGCCTATTAAGTGACTGGACATGAGATTAGGACAAGAGAGTGATTTAAAAGTTATTGGAGAGAGAGAGAGAGAGAGAGAGGAGATATGTAGTTTCTATTAGCATATATTGCTAAGATGTAGCAATATATGCTAATAGAGATGTAGTTTCTATAGCATAAACAGAAAAAGAAAAGCAAATGAGGGTTTTAAAAGAAATTATGGAAAAAGGGGTTTGACAAATCAGAGCGGAGCGCTGTTACGGCAGACCTTGGCGACTCCAACCCCAGTGAATCGAGCCTCGAGCAGCTCCTGCCTCCGAGGATCCAAGCTGTGCAGTTCCTCCATCATGACTGCAAAAAGAGAGAGAGAGACCAAGAGAGATGGTTTGCATCTCATTACGTAGCCATAGTGATGCTGGGAGGTTTGATACCACAGTAATGTCGGTGTGACATGTTGAGTCATGGGCCACTGATGCATGTATTTTCGAGACCTTTCCTAGACGTGAGTCTCACTGATTGATTTTTTTCCCCATTGTGCCACGGGTATGAAAATGTCCCACAGACCTGCTGAGACTTACAGCATCGTAAAATCAGGACTCACACAATCCCACAGAACACACACATGCTAAATCTGTGCTGTATGAAACTACTTAAAACAATTGGACCCCCAACACTCATCACATCATATTTCAAACTATAACACTGAACTGCAAAGCCAATTTAGCTTAACAGGACCTGAATAACTACCTTAGGTCAACAAAAGGTCCAGGGTGGTGGCCAGAGGAGGGGAAAAAAAACAAACACAAAAACAAACTAAGCAGCTATACACCGAGCTAGCAACCCAAGCATACACAGGCTAATCAATCAAGCCATAAGGCTAGCTCCTGAAATATGCCATCATTAAGGATGCAACAAAGTTAATTCCAGCTCATTTAACCTAAAAGTAAAATGCAAAACGCATATTAAGGTCTCACCGAAAGTAATAAAAGCACTTAGCTTAT
>JAOVVB010000026.1:21795941-21812484 GCA_028570985.1 Heterobranchus longifilis
TAACCCATAATAAAGTCATAAAAGAACCAAACTTCATGAATGTTTTTTGTGACAAAGAAGTATCTGTTCCAATCACTATCAGAGAAAAAACAGAGTTGTAGAAATAACGGGGAACTCAAGAGAGCCATGATATGTTCTTTACAAGTGTATGTAAACTTTTGACCACAACTGTATAGTAAATGCTGGTATACTGTAAGTGTATCAGGCAGAACATCAATGTTAGGATTTTAAATCACTGAGTACACCCATGGCATTTGATTTGAAAAACACAATTTACTGGTCCAATTATGTATACAGTCCTCTTTTGCCATAAACACCAGGGTGGTGAACTACAATTCCAAAAGTGATTTTCCAATAACAGCATGTCCCGAGGTGACTGATTATAAGACTGCCTCTTATATTTATGTTATGTTTACCTATGCTAATATTTTTACTATTTATCTGATAACCAGACAAACCTTTTAACTGTTTAAAGCTATGTGTAATGTTGCACTTGCCTGTATACAATTCTATTTGTCTGAAAGATCTGAGAAAGTATCAAATTTAAAACTTTAATTCATTGGAAGGCAACATATTCTCTTTTTTTATTATTTCATATAGATTATAAAGAAACTGAAATCAATTGAATAGCCTACACTCGACTAAAAAGCACAAATTTGCCATTCCTTTACTAGCATCAAAAGGCTCTCACACACACCGAAACGCTAAAATGCGACTGTCCTACTATACTCACTCATTATAACGTGCAGCACATGGAGCAAAGCTGCGTCGATGAATAACATATCAAAACTCAGACACAGACATCAATCACCTTGTATTTGGTGAGCCAATCATGGCCACTCATTAGTAGGCACTGAGGGCAGGCATTTCTTTATAAATATTAAAATTTCTGCAATATTTAAGAGATAGTCTATTCCTCTTATCATCCAGAATATGTGCAGCCGTGCTGAATAGTTGCTCAGTCAGCACGCTTGCATGGAGCGGTAATGTAAACCCGGGCTGCCTTAGCCAGAACTGGGAACCGCTCTTTATTTCTCTCTGCATTATTATTTTTGTGATAATGGTTTTAGTCCTTTTCTCTCTGCAGAGTAAGGCTTGAGCTTTTTAAGGGTTTCTGCTATAGGTGGCTGAGTGAGGGTTGGTTTACAAGATTTAGTTGCTGCCTTTGCTGATAACTTTTCAGACTCAGATTATTTATGCAGCGTTGTTCTGCTTGAGAAGAACCTTTGCATATTGCAAATTTAACACCTTTTAAAGAGACTTGGTAATATGCACAGACTGATGACATCTTGTATTTTGAGTCATCGCAAAAGTATTGGTTTATGTGATCTGTCAGGTGAGAGATAACCAATCAGTAAAAGTAGAATGATTATCAGGCGAATTGGCAGCCAATCGATTGGAGCACCCTTACTGTATCTGACTGGTCTAAGCAGTTCTCACTAAATAAAGTGGTTTAAACTTCATCTATTCAACTGGCAGTGGGCAGATCTTTGGGTTCTAACTGCTCACCCTTGGTCTGAACTCAGCGGTAGGATAAGAGCTGACCTTAAGTTAACGTCGCTTCCATGGAAGCTCCAGCTATTTCCACACCAATGGTAATTACAGTAATGATGATTCATTCAGCTGGCTTTCGTTTGATAAGATAAGAACTGCTTGGACCAATCGACTATGAGTATTTTCTTGATTATGGGGGAGGATCCTGTTATATCTTTTCACGTATAACAGCTAAAGATACAAATAAAGTTATTAATGAGAACAAAAAAATCATCTACATATATTACTGATGATAATAAAAGAAAGAAACAAAAAATCCACATTGGTGTGGATTTCAAAAGTACTGAACACAGAAAATTTCACCATACCAACAATGAAACTCTTTAGTATCCAACTTAACGTCCCAGTGTAAGCTGTTCCTATAAAAAAGTGTAACTTTGATAGAAGGGAACCATGGGTGAAAGTAGGCTAGTACGGTCCAGTACAGTGTATTGTTACCACTAAAAGATTCAGTGGTGGTCGGCAGTACAGGTGCCTGCCAAACCCAGATTCAAAACCAGTCACATTTAGCAAGAAAACAAATCTGTTAACATTGTCATCTTAAACAACACTTCAGCTGCTTAGTTATTGCATTAGTTATATAATGACTTTGTTATATAAGTCATCCTAAATTTCCTCTGAACTGTGTGTGTTTTTCATAAAAAAAAACATAACTACATTTCTTTTGTGCTTTTCTCCTACTCTTTCATTTTTTTTTCTTTCTAAACTGTGACCTAATAGCTTTGACCGTATCTTCTTATTTATATATCATATGGTACGGTATATATTGACAATATTATGAATGATCCGTGGCATTTTGCAGTGTGAGTGATTTTAGTAGTTGCTTTGCAGATTAAATGTATCTAATCTGCAAGATACAGTACATCTAATCTGCACATCGTATAAAGTTAGATGTGTACTTTTTTTTTTTCTTGCTCCCTCCTGTCAACCTGAGCTGATGTCCACTAGCTCCCTACCTCCCCAACTCGTATTTCTTTCACCTACCTTGCTCGCATACTGGAATCAGGGCAATAATGAGGTTAATTAACCCATACGGTGACATAACAAAATGTGACATTCAAAGCGGTGATAGAAAAGCAATCGTGCAAATGTTATCATCATTCTGAAGTTTATTTTATTTTATTTTTGCACACGCTGTGCTGCCACCGGAATAATGCCACCCTGGGTTGTGAGTCCTGACCGATGAGAATCACATTCTCTGTACTCTGTTTTGTTAGAGAACATGACAGACAGGCTGAGGGAAAGAAGAGGTTTCCTTTTATCCACTGACCTTCCACTTTTATTCTAACCTGTAATATTTATCTCTCATAGATTTCACTTTCATTCTCAAAAATACAGAACAAATAGCGTACCCATCAGGTCAATACGGATCAAGTCTGTTAGTTACCAATTACTCAACGATTCTGTTTTTTTTTTACGGGACGGTTACTAACCCTACTCTATGGCTGTGTCCCGTTCCAGTGCACTTCAGAGGGTGCTCCCTACTCCCTGTGCAAGGAATGTCGGTTAAAGGAACTTCCTTTGACGAAATTCCACTATTTAAAACAGCGTGCAGCTTCACCAACACAGACGTCACTTTCTCCGTATTACATATTACCCTGGTCACATAGGCACCTTAGATACCTGTTGCTGCTTATGTGGAAATTTCACACTGCTCCAATTAAATAGTGAATATTTACCGCAACAAAAACTGATACGATTATAAAATGTATACCACTGAAATGTTGTATAACTTGTGGATAGAGCTTATCTTAAATTTATAAAATGTATGAAGAATTTATTAATGTCCTGGTTTCCTATCTTTTCTAACCTATATTATAGTAGTATAATAGATTTATTGATTAAATTTAATTCAAAATGGTTGTTACAATAATCTGTCATCCTCAATAATAACAATAATAAATATATAATTCCCTTTTTGAGCTCCATTTTTTCTCATGCTCCAGCAAGGTGCAATGACTAATGGGGAATTTTTCAGTTCCATTTCTGGCGAAGTGATGAACCATTGCTCACTACACTGCTCACAGTTCCCTTTGATCTAAGCAGCTTCGTTCCTTGCGGTTTGGAATCACACTTAACATGGCTGAATACCCTGTGCAGTGTACTTCGCAGGGTCTTTAGATGGTGATCGGATCTAACCCCTAACAATCTAACCCCTGATCACAGTTAGTTATGTTTTATTTTCTTCACCCTTCAGCGAAAAAATCTAAACTACTTTCACCCCCGATGAGAACATTACAGTGAACCTGTGAATAATAAATGATAGCCCTGAAATGTAGCAGGATAACTCAGAGTATTTCTTTGAAGGTGTGTTCACGTTTCACATGTTTGATTTAATTCATACAAACTCTGATGGTAAAGACACCATATACACGGTCATAACATTATGACCACGTACTTAATATTAAGTAGCACACCCGCATCCCTCCCCCCAGGTTATTAAAAAGAAATAACCTGTGTGTTCTGACACCTTTCTAAGGAAACCAACATTAAACTTTTCCTCAATTTGATCTACAAAAGCTGCTCTATTGGACCAGACTACACAGGCCAGCTTTCCCTCCCTATGTGCATCAGTGAGCCTTTGCCAACCGGTTGCCAGGTCACTGGTTTTCCCTTCCTTGGATCACTTTTTATATATCCTGACCACTGCAGCATTGTGGAACACCCCAGCCCACAAGAGCTGCAGTTGTGGAGTCGTTCTGACCCGGTTGGCTAGCCATAACAATCTGGCCTTACAGGTGGGATATATTAGGCAGGAAGCGAAGGTTTTCCCCCCTGAAGTTGATGTGTTGGAAGCAGAAAAAAATGCACAAACATGAGGATTTTAGTGACTTTGACAAGAGCCAAATTGTAACGGGGACTGGGTCAGAGCAGCGTCCTACACAGCGCACTATACTAGAGAACTAAACGTTATGAGACGTCAGTACTGCAGTAACCATGGAAACCTGCTTACTCTCCAGTGCAGTAGTGTAGTGCGCATGCGTGGATAGAAGTACTGTATCTGAACCAGCTTCTGGTACATAACCGAGTGTGTTCCCAGAATAAATACATCTAATCTACATTTAAAGCCATGAAAAACGGCATCAATCATATTTATCATTTTATTATTAATAATAATAATAAAAACGTGTGTGTACAGATATTGAGATATTTCATTTAAGCACTTTAAAAGAGTGTAGCGATAAATAGCGCAGCTATTTCTCACACGCGGGCTCGCACATACCAGGCGTTGTGCTGAAACACTTCCCGCGGGTCTGTGAGAAACCGGGTACCGAACTGAGGCCGCTTGAGCCCGTCCGCCGCCTCTGGTGTCGGTCCATTCGCAGAGTCTGTCATGTTGTCATCTGCTGGCTAGGGCACCGGCAATGTTTTCCCACACCCGTATTGCGACTAACCCCGCCTCCTGTGCTTGGGTTGGCTTGAAGTTTGCGTGACGTCACATATACCACGCCCCTTTTCTGCTAAAGGATGAGGAGAGCTAAAGAATGGAATGGATGAGCTACAGCATGGGCTCTCAGCAACACACACACACACACACACACACACACACACAGATAAAAATGACCACAGAACACACTAATTGATTTAGTACCCTTGTTATTCATTTTATCAATTATTATTTGATGGCTTACTGGTTAGCACTGTTGCTTCGCACCTTCAGGGTGCGGGTTCGATTCCCCACCTCGGGTCTGTGTGCAGGGAGCTTGCATGTTCTCCCAATGCTTAATGGGTTTTCTCCAGGTACTCCTGTTTCCTCCCACAGTCCAAAGACATGTAGATTAAGCTAATTGGCATTCACAAATTGCCCGCAGTGTGTGAATGAGTGTGTGTGTGTGTGTGTCCTCCAATGGATAGGCACCCCATCCAGGCTGTACCATGTTTCATGCCCTAAGTCTCCTTGGATAGGCTTCAGGCCGTCCTTATATACAGGATAAAGCAATATATATGATGAGATAAGTATTATTTGGTACGTTTATGATTGAATTATATTTGCACATGTTCAATTTTATTTCCCTAATCATTTATGTAAATGAAGCTTTCCCAAAATGATTTACATTTACATGGTTCATATCTTTTCATTAAATGATGAAAGTTAATTAGTGTTTCAGGAAATTAACATCAAATCAGTGTCATTGACACTATTTATTAAAGCATTAAATGACAATGATTAAATAATAACTAAATAAAAAAAAGATCACCATCATCACATCATTGTTGTTAAAACAACAATAATGATAATATCGTGTACTCCGGTTTCCTCCTACAGTCCAAAGACATGCAAAGTGAAATAATTGGGCTTTCCAAATGTGCCGCAGTTCTGAGTGGGTGTGTGAATGTGTGTGTGTGTGTGTGTGTGTGTGTGCCCTGTGATGGACTGGTCCCTGTCCAGGGTACACTCTGCCTTGGGCCCGAAGACTCCTGGGATAGGCTCCAGGCCCGCCGTGACTCTCTATACAGGAAAAAGCAGTATAGACAATGAATGAATGAATGAATAATAATAATAATAATAATACATTTTATTTCTATAGCACTTTTCATGTGGACACATTTGAAATGCTTACATGAAAAGATAAACATGAACTTTACACCTTAGGACCTTAGTAAAAAGGTAGGTTTACAAGCCTGATTCAAAGTTAAATAATTTGATTGAGTGTCCTGTAGTCCCTATTTTTCTAATTTTTTTTGTTGTTGCATATATAATGTTTATAATTTATAATATTCATTGCATCAGTACTGCAGTGCTACCAGTTTCTGTCACAAAATCCTATCCTATAAAAAATTATAAAATAATAGCAATTTCTTTTTTATGTTAACACATACATTTATTAAACATGTGTAAAAAATACTTTGTAAAACTATTCCTTTTTCATATAAAGCGTATCGGTCACATAGACTTTAAACAGGCACATCCCCCGAATTCAGAGAAGGGGCCACTCCGTGTGAATCATGAGCCAATCACAGCACAGGAGGCAGGACTAATCGGAAAACGGGTAGGAAATTTAAATGCTTCGGCATGCTTCTATCAGAGGGCGCCGCCATGATGTTTTACATGAACCGGATGTAGTTTTTAATTCCCCTGCCCTGTTTTTCTAAAGTTATGTGTTATATCGCCATCTAGCGATAATAATTTTAGCTCAACAAAGATAGAATAGTTTCTAGTGTTATTAAAAATATATATTATTTATTCTTATTTATTATTATCGTTGTTTTTACGGCACCAACTATTAAAATCCGAGAATGTTATTATTATTATTATTATGTTTGTAATTATGCCTGTGCATTAAACGTATTGAAACGAAAAAGACTAAATGCTCAAAACTCAGAACTGCTTAGCTAGTAAAAGGCTATCCATGCGAATAAATGATCCATGTTACACAGATAACATTGATAAAAATATATTTAAAGTAATGCTAAGTTGTTTTCTGGTTTCCTATCTTTTCTATTCAAGTAGCACAGAACTGTAAAGCAGTATATTCAGTGCATGAAGGTAAAAATGTGAAAAATCAAGTAAAAGTGGCAATTTTTCAAACTACTGGGCACAATAAATACAGATTGAAAATTTTATTGTATATGTATATATATTTTTTTTATATTAAAACGATTTACCATCTGCACTGAATCGTGTCATTGACGGCAGAAGAAACACAGTGCTTTTTCCCTCCCTTGAGATATTCTGCTGCTTTCCATGGCATGAAAAATAAGTCAATAAAAGAACATGAGAAATTGATTGGATTTGGCTCTCTGCCTGACATTTTCATGAATGACTGAATCTGCCAAACTCCAAACTCCATCAGCATCTGAGCTGCTGCTTCCATGGCAACCAAAGTTCCGAAGTAAAGCAGTGAAACTCTAAGACATGATGTAGTATCTATGGCAACGGAAGTTCCAGTGGGTGAAGTGACATGTCCACATGAGCGCCATCCTCTGAGGTTTACTCCCCACTTACACAATCCCAACACTAAACTACATTAGCTGTTCTAATTGGGCACCGTGACAACTTATCAACTTTTTTTTTTTCCAGCAGTCATTATTTCAAAACCTAAAAGCCAGACTAATTAACATTAATATGGCTTTAATGTCATGACAGTGAGGTGAGGCCTACCGCCTAATGGAAGCTCTAGTGATGTGCTCGAGGGTAGAGGGTCATGTGGTCTGGCATGTCGGTCTGGCTGGATGACAACATGTTCCTGATAAAGGCTGTGCAAATGCCAGACTTCAGTTTCTATAAAACTTACATCTGCATATTATGATATTAATTGTGAAACCGACTGCATTGTTTTGTTCATATGCCTCAAAGGTCAGCATTATCTTTCATTATAAACTTAGCTGTGGTTTATTAATTTGATTGGTTGAGCAGCATTCCAATAGCAAGAGTGCCAATATTTTTTATAACTGGACCAGGATGTTTTACTGCATGTATCACTCCACTCATCTTTGTTCACTACATAAAATTCGACTTCCTAGTTCAAACTGTTGATCAGTCGGGGTAATGGCATCATCAACCTTTTACTTACAAAATACTTGCTAAACCAACCTACTGGCCATGGCACACCATGTGGTATACAGACATCAGTTCCGTTACAGCAGTTCCTCCCGAATTTAATATTTTTCACTTTAAGTGAAGAAATTGCCTTCATACTATGTTCACATCGAACTTCTTGTTTTCTCAAGAAGTTCTTCTTCCCTCGTGCTTCACCATAATCTTTTAAATGTGTGTAACACAGCTGTCTTAAGATGGTCTTTAACTCAACTGATGCAGCCAGCTGTTCACTGATGACTTGTGACTGCAGTCGCTCAATAGATCAGGACCGAAATTCCCACCGACAGTTTTGTTCCTGAGCCTCCAATTAAGAAATGGACTCCATACTAACTTAAAAACATCTCCCTTTATACTGGACTCCCAGCCTCCAAACACACGGCATGACTGCAGATCAATCCCTGCTATCTGATCTCACCCAAATGAGGATGGGTTTCCTGTTGAGTCTGGTTCCTCTTAAGGTTTCTTCCTATTGCCGTCTCAGGGTGTTTTTCCTTGCCAGCTCATCAGGGACAATCTGATCATTATGGTTTATGCATATTTCCTCACACTGACTCATTTCCAAAATTTCATTTGATGTAAAGCTGATTTTGCGACAATGACCAAATAAAACTGAACTGAATTAAGTCTCTTTTAGCCAATCATTGTTAAAATAAAAAAAACTTTTTGACAAGCTTAATACTTGCATCACTCTTTCTTTTACTCACCGGAGTACCTGGAGGTGGGTTTCTCCAGCTAGTAGGTGAGCATAGCTTCGTTAGTGTGTGTTTGCAGCAGTAGCGGAACAAAAATAACCAAAGCATTTAGCCATATTGTGTACAAAATGTCCTAAAATACCCTGTGCTCCTTAGCTAGCTGAACGGTGTTAAAATGTAGACATATTTAGCCATGTATAGTAACTGTGACAAGTGACTTTTGGAATGGCTCATGAATAATTTGTATTAGAGTTAACAAGAGAGGTTAATGTGGCTTTAGCCTTAAGAAACTCTAACATTAACCCTTGTCTTCATATGGTATCACTTTATGGTATTATGACATTGCGTGAACTTTCTCTATCTCTTACATCTTTTTTTTTCTTCTGATATTACTCTCCCATGCTCTCTCTCTCTCTCTTCCTCTCTTGAGCTAACACTTCCTGGTTTATTTCCAGACAGACATCTATACAACTTCCACTTTTTGTTCTCCCAGATTTCACCAAGAAAAGTTGAAATGGTTTATGTTCTTTGATGTAACAAATGGACATGACGCCTGGCCAAACATATAAAAACCTTTTTGCTGACGATAAACAGAGAGAGAGAAAGAAAGAGAGAGAGAGAGAGAGAGCTTCTCAGATATCATTACGTTTGCTGTGTGTGGTTTGATTATCTCGCTCCCATCTGAGAAGCATGCCAAAGCCAGACAGTGAGCATATCTGAGATCGACGGACGCTTCGAACAGTTCTTTCATCATTTTTAGAAAATGTAACAATCACTCTGTTTGTATTTTGAAAATTACAATCATTTTTGTTAGAATGTCGCCATGGTGTACTAGGGCTGTACTTAAAGTAATAAAAAAAGTGGAAATAAAATATTTTTAAATAACTGACACAGAACATCTACAGAAGGCTACAGAAATGTTTACAGAGATAACACTATTACCAAGAGCAGCATGCACAGATGGATGAAGAAGTTTAAAAAAAGGGGAAACCAGCATTGAAGACAAAACGCACAATGGTAGACAAACTGCGACAAAGAGGATTTTCAAAGAGGATTTAAGCGTTGGGTTTAACGATGGTGCACACACATCGCCTTCATAGAGGAAGAGTTACTCTACCAGCATGTGCAATATGAACCACCTATATCAGATAACGAAAGATTATGCTCACTTTTGCATTACTTTCGGTACAGCCCTAGTATTATCACGTATGTTAACAAAGTGGTAGCTATTCTATCTAGCTAGGGCCGAACGAATGGTGTATGCATACCTCGGATAAAGCTGCAATATTTATTGAAAGTGGATGTTTTGAGTCAGATAATCAGGTAAAAAAAATAGAATTATATGAATTACATATTCATAATTTTGAGGATTGAGGGTTTGCTCAATCCATAAGCACAGACCATAAGAACTTGGAAATGAAAGGTTCTATATGACAGTTCTCTGACAAGGGAAAACATTATAATTTGATGTTATTGAGCTGATGTGAGTCACCTAGACAACTTAATAATAGTAATTTACTGTCAGTTGGGTTTCAGAGCTGAGATTTTGGGTTTGAAATTAGTGGAAAATTTCAGATACATTTAAAGTCATCATGCCCCAACATTAGACATGAATGCTTCCTAATTTTGAAGAATGAGAACACCTTTATCAGCCCGCTTGATCAGAGGTAACAAGCTAACCAGTTGATGGAAGCCACTTCTGTTCGAGGTTTTACTCTTTCATCTGGTCTGCAGTAACTCATTTCCTGTGTGCAAATAAGTTATTTTACTCCTTTAAAATTGAGCAATCCTGACTTACAGTAGAAATACTGGTGCTGCATTCCAAACTGCATGCTACTGTACTAAATAGTATCTCTCCACAATATTAGTGTTATACTATGTAGACATACTAGTTAGTGTGCATTGTGCAGTTCGGGGCACAGCTTTGAGCTCTATCTGAACATGTGCCCTCACAGTTGTGAGATTTTGTTGAAGCACAATCTATGTTAGGTAATGTTCCCCCACATCTAGCTTGCAATATCAAATATAGCGAAAGTCATATGACCTGAGATTCCAGCAATATTTTGATGGTTAACTTCCCACACATAGTAGGATGTTTATAATGTTTGCCAAAATAAAAAGTCAGAACTTAATAATTACATGATCTTATTTTGCTGAAAAAACCTAACAAACAAACAATGTTGAGATAATCATGGATTAAAAAAATCTATAATTATCGAAAAATGTTGAGATAATCACATTTAACGGTGTCTAAGCACTTCGGTGATTCTTCTCCAACTTTTCTCCTTCAATATCTCTATTAAGATTTACATTTGTAAATACAGTCAGGCCACACATTTTGGAACAAAGATACGTTTATTCATTTGCATTATAAAGCGGTGTCCTTCAGTTCATCCTGCTACTTTTATCTTCAGTCAGTCATCAATAAACACCAGTGACCTGGTTCCCCTGCCAACCATACACGCTTATGCCATAACACTGGTGGACCATGTTTGACAGATGATGTGGAATGCTTTGGATCATGAGCTGTTCATTTCTTTCTCCATATTTTTCTCCTCCTATCATTCTGGTACAAGTTAATTCAGGTTGCATCAGTTCAATGAATCTGGCAAAGTTTTCTTGCAAAGTCTAATCTGACCTTTCTGTTCTTGTGAATTACCAGTGGTTTGCAATTTCTTAAGAAGTGCCTGTATTTACTGTCTCTTGTATGTTGCTGAAATTGCAGTTAATTTCCTCTTTTTAACAATGTTCCAAACTGTT
The DNA here is from genome assembly GCA_028570985.1 of Heterobranchus longifilis. Taxonomy (NCBI): domain Eukaryota; kingdom Metazoa; phylum Chordata; class Actinopteri; order Siluriformes; family Clariidae; genus Heterobranchus; species Heterobranchus longifilis. Next base: position 21,807,489 of record JAOVVB010000026.1, read on the forward strand.
GTATTGGTCACTAACAATGTTTTTGCAATCTCTCTGATGGGTTTAATTATTTATTTATTCTTCCTGTAAAAGCCTAATGATGGCTTTTACTTGATTTGATGCCTCATGTTGAAAGTTCGATTGAACAGCTACCAAATGCAAACACCTACAGAACCACCTCCAGGCCTTTTATCTGCCTGATTAGCCATGGAGTAATGAGGGAACTGGCCACATCTGGCCATGCAACTGCTTGTCAGACATTTTTTCCATTATTTATGAGCCCCCAAAATGGTGGCTTAAATTAAAGCTGAACGTCTTGACATTGCTCACTACTTGAGTTTCATTTCAAATTCAATGTGGTCATGTACAGAGGCCAAATACCCAAAAACCTTACCTTTGTTCCATGTAAAAAAAAAAATCATACAGTTAATCTTCAACAATGCTTACATTCCAAAAAAAATTTTTTATTAAAAAAACAAAACAAAACAAAACACAGCAACAACAAAAAGCAATGAAAATAATTTCCCACAGTTTATTTTAGTATCTCACCTTAATTTCATTGTTTTTTTCATTTAAAATACTATACTATTATTATTATTATTATTATTATTATTATTATTATTTCTGCTTTATGTTTGTGCATTCAACAAATTCAGCTGAAGAATCATATCCATAGCACAGATCTGCTTGGCGGCACAGTGACAGTGTCCAGTTCCTCATCAAGGCCACAATGCTGACATCATCGATTTTTAGAACGTGTGAAGTTATTCACAGAAATGTTACTTGACCATCACTGAGACAAGTGACTGTTGCTGATGAAGGTGTTAGGTCTTTAGGAGTTGCCACGATAGGTCACATTTGTAAAAGTAGTAGTAGCTCCTTTATACAATGGGTTATTAGCCTAAAAGACAAGAGGCAATGTTTCTCAATTAAAACATTTGTAATACATACGAACATTTCTACAAAAACTTGAGCCGGGCCGAAGGGAATCTCCATGCACTAAAAAAGCTGACGGTATTCAACATTATAAAGACTTAAGATGTTCAACCATTGAGATCAGAAAGACATAAAGCAGACTAATTAGCACTATGTAGCAGAAATGCTGGACAGATTCTAGAGCCACTGCCTTGCTAACTGTGGATTGGTACAGAGCGTGGCTAACAAAGGTACTACCTGTCAGGCGGGAAAAAAGCATGACAGCCAGGAGGAAAACATGAGCATGTGAGAGAGAAGACATGACAGTGTGGGAAAGCTGTGTCCACACAGTAGAGCACACTACCATGACAATGACTTCTACATTGGAGCCTCTTGGGGGAAAAAAATAATGCTGCATTAATGTTGTTAATGGTTTTTTTTGTTTTGTTTTAAACAAACTATCCAAATCTATTGTATGTGTTAATGCCATGTTACCTCCATGTTGCTGCTAATATATTGAAAGTATTTAAGGAACTTTTACCTTCTTTCTACATAAAAAAGTGGGTAGGTTTTCAGAATGGAAAAAAACAGGACTAATTTGCATGATAAGATAATTTATTTGGTGTGTGTTATTATTTTTAAGAGAGAGAAAAAAAGTCTAGAGATTGCAGAAGGGGCAAGCAATTAATAGCTGCTATAAAAATCTGTAAGCAATAATAGAACCAACATCTCATTAAATGTGACTATAAATGGTTAAAAAGCCTTAACTACTTTTATTAATGACTTTATTCATTAAGAAATGAAAATTTGTAGGTTCATATCACACTCTCCTTTTATATAACAGCACATCCTGTTAAGTTTAATATATAAGCACACACTGTTCTCTTAAACAGACCTTAAGAGATTATGAATTAATAACCAGAATGTTTTTTTATTCACGAATAATCATAATCTTAGATGGGGCTAGCTAACTGAATACTGTTTTCATTATGACTCATGTTTCAAATCACAAAGCTCTGACAAAAAACTGCGAGACTGCAAATAAAGACCAGTCTTTATATAATGATTGCTAGTCAACATCTGAGAAAAAAAAAATTCCCACAAAGGTTCTTTGAATTGTAAAGAGCTTTTTAAAAAATAAGTTATTTGCAAATCTATGTTCTTGATCCATCTGTTCCTTTGTAAATACCACATTATTAAAATGCTTTGTTCTCTAAACAGGCCTTAAAATAATAAACCACAACTCATTTGCTCCTAATTCAGCTCGGATTTAGTAAAAATAACAGCCTTTATCATTTTAACCACTATTTTGCAGCCCTAGTAGGAATAAACAGGCTATACAGAACTTAATCAGAATATCCTGCCAAAATAAATTACATCGCACCTTACATAATAGCCGCTGTCATATCCCTGTGCTTAAGGAGACAGCGTGAGCAGCTTTAGGTCTTGCAGCAGGAGACGAGACGTGACATGAAGCCACACTTACTCACTGGTATAATGGTAGTTGTTGAGAAACTACCAATTACCCCCCATCCAGATACACCAGACAGCCAAATAATGTGGGTTTTATGTCTTTTACTAGTGCATTGTGTGTGTTTGTTTGTTTGTTTGTCACTCCAGCTTACCGCTTCCCACTTGGCCTTAGCTCTTTCCTCCTCAAACTTGGCAAATTCCCGGCGGTCATGAATAGTGACTAACAGCTTCCACACCAGCAAAGCAGCCAGGCCCAGCAAGAAAATGGAGCCAATGACGGAAGCCACAACTACCAAAATATCAGGACCTTTGGGGCACTCTAGACATAATAAAACACACAGATACAGTAGTTAAAGTGAGTCACTTTGGTAATGAATCCACTTGTTGGACCACAAGTCAATGGTTTCAGTCTTGTCAAAAACTCAGATGAAAGTTTATTCAATCTTGTCTTGATCTTGGCCTACAAGATACTTTCCAGTTGTAGGTAATGTCTGTTACAATGCCTACCGCTGCATGTGGAGTTATACACCGATCAGCCGCAACATCAGCACTGATTATCAATTATATACAACAGGATCATGGGCACCCAAGGCTCATCTACTGTATGCCCATAGGGACCAAAGGCTAACTTGTCTGGTCTGATCCCACAGAAAAGCCAATGCAGCACAACTCGACGAAAAAGGTCAATGCTGGCCAAGACAGAAAGGCATCAGAACACCTGATGCACCACAGCCTGCTGCATATGAGGCCCAGCAGGCAAAAAGCTCCAAGACTCCTAACCTTGCTTCAAAATTCCCCAGATCCCAATCTGATCAAGCACACTTGTGGAGTCATGCCCTGCGAGTCCAGAGCTGGCCTTAATGTTTTGCATTGCATCTCTATAAATTTCAGTAAATTTAAAATTATATAGCACACAAATAATAATACACAGCTGTATTTGGTATCAGAAAGTTGAATCTATATTTTAATGCATGCATCAAAGTACTAATACATATGAATTCTACAATTTTGTGCATTTTATTTACTTGCTGTGTGCTTGAGTCAAAGTTGCAAATCTTTATGACCAAACCATGTCATTTCATTTACCACACGCATGCTTCTTATCTACCACCACTTCCCCCAGGAAAAGTGTGCTTTACATGTGCTTAACAATGATATAAAATAGGCTTACCCTGCAGCACTTACTAACTTAACATGTCCTATGTCATACAGTATATCCTGTATACTATGGAATGAGCTTATAATTTTATTAAATTTAAGTTAATTTCATAGTAATTTCATGTCAGATAAGGAAGCTACTATAATCAGTAGATTAACACGTCTGAGCAGCTCGTCCCAGTCCTGACTCGAACTTAGACATGTGTCTCTTGACTCTGAATCCATTGGCTATGTTCTTGGTCTTGACCTAATGTAGTCATAAAACCAGCAGTAGGTATTGATCTTGTATTTATTAATGTATTAATTTCCAGCCAAAGCTTATTCCGCAATTAACATATTTAGTTTGACTCATTAGTCGTAGCTCACGTCCGACACTAAAGGAAGCTCTTACCTCCTTTAAGGGGCGACTATTGTGTTCATGCAGGGATAAGTGTATACTTATCGAAAACATGCACCCATAAACTGCATGGAGCAAGACTCAGTGTGAAGTACAACCTGTGCCGACTCAAAATCTCTGCACATGTCTGTCTATGCGTCTCTCACCGGGTTCTTTAACGAGGTAGAGGAAGGATTTCCCGCTGATGTCTTCGTAGTACTGGAAGTGATTAATGCAGTCGTCCTCGTCTTTGTAGCTGCAGTTCACTGAGCTTTTCTCATGGAAGGCTGGAGAGAGAGAGATTGTGAGAGAGAGAGAGAGAGAGAGAGAGAGATGGGCTGATTATGCAGTGTGATTAGTAACCTGTTTGGGGCTGTGTGCAGTATTTAAAGGATTTGCAGCTATTTATAAAAAACAAGCAAGCAAGCAAGCATCAGAAAATGAACCTGGGTTAATATAATATACTTTGAGCAGAACATCTATAAATATATATGCTCTCAATTAAGTTACATTTTAAAATAATATACAGGACAGAAATATGGAAAACCCCGAAACTGAATTCAAACATATACTGTAGTATTTATTCCTCATTGTGTATTTCTTAGTGGTATAAGATATGACCTTCAACCAAGGCTGAGGAGGCTCATGACTTCTTCTTCTTTAAGTATGTCCCAACCAATTGTGAGATCTGTCTATGGTCAAATTATAACTAGCAGTGTATAAAATTAAAATAATCATGACTGAGTGTCATGACGCAGAAAAGCTTCACATCTAAACCATTTACAGCTAAACCATTTCCCTAAAACTGCTTGTCTTTGTGTCATTTTCTATCTTCCCTAAAGTGACTCAGATAGAGAGTAAAACATGATACAGTAAGACATGTTAATTAAATGGAGTGTAATGTGTGTGTGTGTACCTAGCTCATCCACCAATATAATTTCGTCTCTACAGATTGCATTTTTGCAGTTGTTCTTCTCAAACAGTGGTCCTCTCTTATAGTGCTTACACTCCACGCAGTCCCTTTACACACATACAAATAAGTATCATAGTTATCAGAGTTGTCATTGCTATTATATTACACTCTCACACACACAC
>JAOVVB010000026.1:21820777-21840041 GCA_028570985.1 Heterobranchus longifilis
TATCTATCTATCTATCTATCTATCTATCTATCTATCTATCTATCTATCTATCTATCTATCTATCGATCTATCGATCTGTATACATCCTTGTACTTGTCAGTTTCTTTTTTTTTTTTTATTGTAGTCAGTGGTTTAGGTGGAAAAAACTGCCTAAGTGCTTCACAACACTAAAAATGACAATAAAGTGGCAATAAAAATAGAAAAAAAATACAAAAACTAAATAAAACACAATTATAAATAAATAAATGAAAAATATAATGAAAAATATAATAATAATAATAATAATAAATAAAACAAAATGATAAAATTATTAAAAAATTATAAAATTATGAAAAAAACATGAAATTATAAAATATTCTAAGCCATACTAAATAAGTGAGTCTTTAGTTTTGCTTTAAATGAGGGGAGGTCTGTAATCTTATGTAACTCAGGTGGAATGGTGTTCCAGAGTTTAGGACCAGCCACTGCAAGGGAGCGATCACCCCATTTGCACCTTGACCGAGGGACAACTAGCAGGTTTTGGTTAGCAGAACGTATGGCTCTACTTTGTTGATAAACTTTCTTACACAAGTAGGAAGGTGCCAGACCATTAATTGCATTAAAAACAAACATCAAAAGTTTAAACTGAATCCGGAACTTTACCGGAAGCCAGAACCACTGAGAAGACTATTATAAATATTATTATTATTATTATTATTATTATTATTATTATTATTATTATTAACAACAACAACAATAATAATAATTGCTATTATTATTATTACTATTATTATTACTATTATTATTATTATTATTATTATAGAATATAGAAAAAAATGAAGGATTATCTTGGGGCAGAGACTACACCATTACTGCAAGAGTTGTTAAATGTTGCAGCCCAAAATACAGGATATGAGCAGATGAGGTGTCTACAGCTTAACAGACATGTTCAGCTTGTATCAGCATGTTTGTTAAAGACGAGAACATGAAGCCAGAAGAAAAGAATTCCACAGTCTAAGGCTGTTTTCATGCTTGGGTTCTGAACAGACCAGAGCATGTTTACTCGGAGTACAATGTTTGGTCATGCTTGGTTATAAACTTTTTTTTCCTAACCCACATTTTGGTGAAATCAGGGTAAAAAAGCTGTGATCCCTTGACACTCCCACTAAGACCAGATTCAGTTTTTGTTGTGGACTTTCAGGCCAAATTTAACAACTCCCTATGAGCATAATTGCCTGTGCCTGGGGAGGATAAATTTACTTCCTCAATGATAAATACAGAGCTATCTGTGCATGACTATGACTAACATACCATATAAAAATGAGAAATCTGAGCACAATTAATGTTACCCTGAAGTGTTAATGGCAATAATGGTGGTTTCTTTTCTTGGTGCAACGTTGGTGCAAATCCCATGTAACTTAAGCCTGGATGATTGACTGGATTTTTATGAGTTACTTACTGTGTCTCCGATTTTAAGTCCTGAGCAGGATTTAACGCCGGGCACTAACTGTCCATTGAGGCATGTGGCATTAAACGATAAGCTCAGCTCATCTGGAACACCCAACACCTCCAGTTCTGCCTTTGACCTGATATTCTACAGGAGTAAAAGGGCATAAAGTCACTTTCATATTGTTCATTGTGCTATCAACTTACTGTATCCTTAGCTTAACAGTTTTCAATTTAGTAATCCAGATTGGTGAGAAGGTGTTTTGTTTTCTATAACAGCACAGATCTCACAGTATTTCCATCTATAATTCAAGTCACACGTTACAATATAAAGTATGTGCTTGTTATACCATCTAGTATCTAGTAACAAGTGTAAATGAGTTACAGGGACTTGTACAATATGTAATCTATTGTTTATAATTAACTGATTTACATGCATTATTTAACAAAGAAAAACATATGGTTAATATAGTAATGTTATCTGTGAGAATAAATTAATGTTTTCATAGAGCAATAATCAACTTTGGGGTGGTGAAGTTAATTCCACTTCACACTAAACAGAAACATACCACCCCATCATTGACTATTTTTCTATTACTGCAAGTTCCAAAGTGTTTTATTCCTTATATATCAGAATAGTGACTTTCACACAGCTGCAGAATCAGAGCAAAGACATGGATGTCATGTAACAATTTCAAGTAGGGAATCGTGTAGTGTGTAGCTCACCGCGTACGCATCCAGGATGAGTTCGATGACATTTTTCGAGTCCTTGAACAGTTTCCCAACAGTGGTACCAGGAATCAACTTACTGTAATTCTGAGAGATGGGAAAAAACAGAGAGTGGGTACAGAGGTGCAACAGTGTGCAATGTGACAAGACAGTAGGCAGCAATAGGCGCTTTAATGCAAGAACGTGACTGTGTGTGTAAAAATAAGCCGAGAAAAAAAATGTGTGGGTAAAGTCATGTTTTTTTCTTTAACTACTCACGAGATACAGCGGTATCACATCCTCAGTTACAGCAAAGATAAGGTTGATATTATTCTCAGTCAGTTTTTCAGTGAGTATTCCAATGGAGGGATAGTCCTATAACGAAAATACACATACATTTCACACATTGCCAATCAGTTCACAAATGTATTTCTGTATTCCAAACCACCTTTATTTATTTGATTTATTTTCCAAGCCTGTATCGGAGAACCAGTTTCAATACACTTTATTTCAAACAGATTTTTTTCATTCTACAGACAAAAACAATAATAAACTCAAACACAGCTACTCAGACTGACCAGTATAGTAGTCTTGTCATAGATGTTGTTGTCGGTGTAACATTTTCCATCATTGGGCTGGACAATGCCTGCGATTTTGCCGTCCAATGCCGTATGGCTTGCAGCATCTGTAGTGAACACCAGCAGGTGGGATGCGTCAGGCCGCCACCCAATTTTATCCTAATAGACAGATAGTAGCATGTAGATGTGTGCATGTGTGAGTAAGAGAGAGAGAGAGAGAAAGAGAGAGAGAGCCTGCCATTGGCAGGTAACATTTTCCACACTCACTATGAAAAATTTGAAAGAAATAGAAAACAGGTATCTTCTTAAACTATAACTATACATGTTAAGGTCGGTGTAGTGTTTGCTTTTCTGAGACAAGTCTCTCAAGTCTCATAACATACACACACACAATGTACAGTAAAAATTCCATTGGCATTGGTGGAATTCAGCAACTGCCCATAGATTTCCATCTCCAAGTAAGTATTAATTATTGTATGTGGTAATTACACATTTGTTAGAGATTCCAAATAAGTTGAAAAAGCTGCATATTATTTATTTAAATTATATATATTATTATATGCAACATAATAATATGTCATTTAAATATTATTATATGCATTGCATTTTAAGTAATCAATGGTCAAATGTCTCTTTAAACTACACACAAGAATGAATTAAGTAAGTAATAAAACACAAATGAGTATGTTGTTATAAAATTTTATTATATTTTTACTATTAGTGTTATTCTGTAATATTGTGTTATGCAATAATGTGGCATGATGTAAAATACCCTATTATGTCTTCTGTCCCTGTTATATAGCAAGTTGTCAGTGATTGCAATTTTAATTTTTATAAATGAACAACATATATATTTCTTCTGTTTATAGTTACATTCAAATGTTGTAGAATGACTGTATGACCATTTAGTTTATGCTATTACCTAAATTACAGCAGCCTTAGATATCTGCTCAATAACAAGTCCTTTTTTTCCCTCTCTTGTTCAAATGTCTCTTTTCTAAAGACTTTCCTGCGGCAAAAGACAACATAACAGAGCACTGACATTGGAGACTCCTTCCATAATTGTTAAATAAATATCTCCTGAAGTGTCAGAAACATTTTTAATTCTTTGATTTTGGGCATAGATTTTGTAGATCCCTGCTGTATACTTGAATAAGCTGAATCTGTACAAAGAATAATTTATAGAAAAAACCTGTAAAATTATATAAGCCTGTGATTTGAATTATAGTAGGAAATACTTCCAGACCTGTTGTGAGGAAAAATTTATCAATGTTTTTAATTGGGATTGTGTGCATTACCTTGCAGACCACAGCCTGCATGATAGCATCAAATCCTCCTTCTGGCAAGTCTCTATTCCTTGATACTTGCTGTTTTTTCACTTCCTCTGTGAACCGATCCACCTGCTCTGTCAGTGAAAGGATGTTCTTATAACCAAATTGTGGCGAGCAGGTAGTGGGCTGGTTGAAACCCCTACAGTGCAAACAAGGTCATGTACAGGACATAGACAACAACACTGATAATAATAATAATAATAATAATAATAATAATAATAATAATCAGGAAAAACTTTTTAAAACTGGCATTTATATGACTATGGATCGAATAATTTCTTGATTAAGGAAACTTATAGTGATTTGCATATATTACATATTTTTAAATACACATCTCACCTAAGACATGGGTTGCTTATGGCCTCAGCTGGAAACATGTACATGTATGGGGAGAGTGTTTTGTCCACAAATGCCCCAAACCCCATGCGCAGGTTACTGGTGGTACTACCCATAGCTTTAGCCAGCTCACTGCCAAGGGAGCGGAGGTTGCTCAAGTCATCTGCCATAGAATAGGACAAATCCATCAGGTAGTAAAGATCTACAGGGTAATCAGCCACCTGCCGAACGGTCACTTTAAAACGCTTCGAATCATCTGTTGGCAAAAGGGTAAAGGTAGGGAATGATGGATAAACAGTAATTATTAAAATGTTTAGATATAGGATTATCATTTGCCATGATCTAATTTCTCATAATCTAAACATTATTTGACTTGGCTTAAATATTCTCCAAAAAAAATCAATTGATTGCATTTAGTATTAATGTTTAGATTTGAACCCTATTGTATTACATAAATAGTAATTAATAAAAAAAGTGTAATACAGTATGTTAAAGTTGATATTAACAATGCTACTGTAAGTTACTGAGGTTTAGATTAGGAAAGAATAACGTCCTGTAAGGATTGCATCGTTGAGCAGTTATAAGATCATGGTCAAAAAAACGTTGTCCCCTCTAGCTATGTCACCCTTTTGTTTCATTAACATCTGGAAATATATATATATATTTAAAGTAAAAAATAGCAAATATGCTGACTCTGTATATGTGTCTTCTAATACAAATAATTACAGTACCTGTGTTCAAAAACATACCTGGCCTTAAGGTCAGACGGATACGCTGTGGTTGAATCTGAGTGATGTCACCAGCTAAACCATGAGCATGGTCACTAACAGGACGGTCCTCTTCCACTACAATGCTACTGGCTGGAGATTCAATAAACTCTGGTTTACATCCAGACTCAAGCAAGATGGACTTTTGGTTACAACGGGAAACACTGGAGCTGTTGGAAACCATGTTCTGACACAAATAACAAATGCATACATATACTTGATATTGATATTCTTAAGTGATCAGCACACAGTGATGACAACACATGTCAAATAAGTGCAGAAATGTACTGGGGACAAATGTGATGGCAGGTCAAAAAACAGTGCTGTGAAAACATTTCTGAAGAATTTTTTTGTTTTTATTCTGTGATATATAAGTGTATAAATGACTTCACTTAAAGATGAATAATGCCAACAATATTGGACTTGTCCAAAAGTGGGCCTGTACATCCGCAGCTTCACGGTATAGACTTAGGGCTTTTATTTTTAGATATATTTATTTTGCATTGTCATTATAAAATCATTTCAGATATAAATCTTGTCTACAAAGATCTGTTAAAACCAATACATAGCATTACACATATATGTGTCAAGTTAATGTCAACATATTTATTATTCTTAATATAATTTTAGTTTGGAAAAGTAAATGTGGTGGTGTAGCGTTAGCACTGTGGCCTTTCACCTCCAGGGTAGAGGGTTTGATTCCTGCCTTGGATCATTACAACATATTCAGCTAACAATCAATTGATACTGTAGCTTAGGAACTTTACATTTCAAAAGTTAAACTAAACATTATTACTGATTGTGTTAAACAAGTTTGTACCTGTACTGTACATACTTTGCTCAACTTTGGTCAGATCACTCCATATACTGTAGCCTACAGCATTAGCTCTTTATTTTGTTGGAATCCTTCATGTTAGCAGGTTAGCTTGCATAGCAGGACTCTGCTTGCTTTGTGGCTCGTAGCTACTGTAACTCTACGTAGATACCATCAATTTGTGAAAAGTCAGAATTTTTTATATGGTCTCAGTGTATAGTAAAGGTGACCAGTAATGTGTACGAGTGTTTGATAGCAACAGGATTTGACATTAAACAAACTGCAGGTAGCATTGTTAGCCTGTTTCATTACTTTGATAGCTAGTTAGCTAGCTGCTACCATTGCTATCCTGTATAATGCAAGTAAACATGGGCATACTGCAAGCATATGGAATATTAAATGGTTAAAAGATGTACCAAAACATTATAATTATACAGAAACCACTTCTGTAAACATAGGCCGCTTTCATTTTGATTTGAAATTGTTTTTTTCCTGTCCTTCTCATGTTGGGTGTAGCTCAGTCATGATTTGGTGTGTGTGATAGCAATCAGTGATAGAATCAATGCACTTCAATGTGTGATTGTCATCTGAAAGGTAGTCTTCATTTAAAATGTAGTAAGTAAAATAAAAGTTTTTTTTCATAAAAAAAAATGTAGTGAGTTAAAGTAACTCGTTTTACTTTGTTTCTTGCCTTTTACACAGCTGATCCGCAACCTGATCAGACAATCTGACTGGATTTAACACATATTCTCTGGTGTAGCTGTAATATTTGTTCTTCTTTCACACATTTTTGGATAATTAGCACACCAGGACACAATAAATAAAATACTTATAACACATAAGCATTTTGTTAATAAGCATTTTTGTGTAATATTTTCTTTTCCTTTCACAAGTGTGTACTGTAAGTTTGTACTAACTTTCTGAGAACACCAAGTGCAAGACGGATGAATGGACAGACATTCTTTGCACGTTCCGACTCCTCTGGAAGTACATATGTTTGAGTCTAAGGATAGAAAAATGCACACATAGGAAAAGTCAATTGTTTTTGTCTTTTTTCCTAGCTCTTTCTCTTTCTCCTTCTAGTCTTAAGGTTACAGCTCTTGCCTCTTTAGCTTGAGGGCATGGTATTACCCTTACATGTTAAGTCATGCATGAGAAGCCACAGAGAAGCACAGACATGTGTTCATCAGGCCTGATCATTACCAGCAGAAATGCTTGTGCGGTGTCTATGTTCTCAAACACACTTTTTCGTTTCTTTACATTCTACACAAAAGCAATGTGTTGTCATAGGCATCAACACTGGATTATTCTACCTAACATTAACACCATATTACATCTGTAAAGAACAATTTTGTTCTATTCATGAACAATCAATTAATAGACATAATCTATATAAATATCCACACAACCATATGTAAATGTTTGTCAATAAAATAATTATGTCTGTAATGAAAAATAATAAAGTCTAACATGTAACCTAGCACCATGCCACTTTGACGGAAGACAATAACTTTGCCACACCACTTTAAGCAAAAATTTTAAGTAAACAAAATATAAGAAACTCACCCGAAGCTATAGAAAATGCTGTTAGGACAGTCAATACTGCCCAAATAGGAGGCAAAAACATCCCCATATAAGAGGTCAGAGATGTTGAGGCTGATGCCGCCTTGTTTGCTTCCTCTGTGTGTGAATGTTCGTGTGAATGTGTGTGTCTTTTGGTGTGTTGTGGGCATTCAGTGTAATGAGCAGAAGCTACGTTTTCCTCATTCTTTGACAGGATGGGTGGGTGAACCCACCAATTCTAACTCCCCATGTCCAAAGTTTTTTCTCCAGTTAAAGGGACGGTTCGTAATAGTCATAATGTACAAATGCAAAGCAAACACTGATAAGCCCTCCCTTTCCCTCCAGCAGACCCCACCCTTGTGTTACAACTACATACGCTTCATGAGTTTCCTTTTAGGGAGAAGTAGAAAAGCTGAGTAACTCCATTCCAGATGGAAGTGGAGCTAGACAGGAAATATACAAACAGGGCAGTCGAAAAGATGAAACAAGACAGAACTTTTGCATTGTAAACTTAAGGTATCTTTGGAAGCGCATGCGGTCTAAGAAACATTTTACACTTTAATAACTGAAACAACTTTAATAATACATTTTAAATAGGAAACATAGCCATTTATCGATACCCTTAAAGGATGTTTAGCCAGCCTTTTAAACTTTGTTGCAAAAAAAAAAAAATATATATCACAGGTATGACACAAAAACATTTTTTTTATTAATAGCTGAACATTCTGGTTTTGTGAAACATACCTCTAATTAAATTAACTTATTGTAGTTAATGACAATTTTTTCCCAGAACAATTACAAGAAAACATATGACAGCTCTTAACATTGAAGGGAAATTAACATTTCTAAAAACAAAGAAGTCTAAAAATGCTAATTAGTCTACAGTTAAAAGAGAATGCTTACTGATCTTAATGAGCGGCTGGACTCGGCTAGTTGAAGGAAACAGTCTCAACAAGAAAGCTGTCAGTTAAAACAATGCAAAGGATTATCTAAAAGGCTAAAAATGACAAAGCAATATTGCTTGAAAATAAAAAATGGACAACAAAACTATAAAAAAAACAATAAGTGGAAACAGAAGTCTACATTTGGGACAGAACTGTATGAAACTGGCCAAATGAAATTAGATCTTCTCATAGCAAAGTCAAACAAAAGGCAGTGGTTACTCAAACAGTTAATGCTCTGCATTACTAATCACAAGGTTGACACTTCAAGCCCCAGCACTGCCTATGTCACTGTTGGGCCCTTGAGCAAGACTATCTGCTCCAGGGGTGCTGTATCATGGCTAAACCTGTGCTCTGACCCCGGCTTCCTAACTGGGACATGCAAAAAATATTTTAATTTGCTGTAAGGTACATATGACAAATAATCGAATCATAATTATTATAAGCTAAAACTAACACCTAAATAGAAAAAAACAAGGGTACAATAAGCTAAAAAGAAGCAGTCATGGAGATTGGATGGCAGTGATAGTAAATGATAAAACACAAATCTGCATTGGCCACGGAGTCTTGGGCTGTTCTAATGAAACATAAAAAGATGACAGCCAGAAGAAAACAATCCCTCATTTTCTCCCTCATCTATGTAAGTAAAAAAAATGCTTAGTTTATACATTGGTCAGAACCTGCTCTTTTAAAGATATTTAATTAAACTTTGCCAGTCGTTCGATATCTAGCCAAAATCCTGTGCCATAAATGAAATCAAAATGTTGACTAAAAGGGAAGCTATGAGCAGATTTGTGCCAGAAGACGTCACAGCGGCTATCGCTTTTTTGGACAAATATAACACTTTTCCCTCAAGGTAGGCATGGATATACGCAACATTTAACAGAGCCAATCAACTTTTTACTGAACAATACTGATGAACCTATAAGCTAACACAATCCTCACCAAACACAAACAAAATCGTGACACAGCATGGCTTACTTCAAAAATAAGGTACGTACACTATGAAAACTGAACCTTGCGCCATAAATGAAATCAAAGTGTTGAGTTGAAAGGTAGGTAATTTTATCTTTAACCTTTTAACTATTTATACGAACTCTTTACCAGTCAATGATAGGTACTTAGACTAGTTTATAGTATGGTAGAAGACCAGGGAAGATGGCCACATTTTGGACACTTTTTTGATTCCATCAATAGAAAAAAATTTTGGTGGTAATTAAGTAATTTTTTTCAGAATGATAATACAGAACAAATATCGTTCAAGCTTTTTAAGACAGGAATGTCATCTTAACATGACCAGCAAACAGTCCAAATTACAGTCTATGATTATCAGTCAAGTGCTGTTCAATAAGGTTGGAACAAACTTGATGTAGAAATTGTTTTTCCTTAGGGAAATCCATGCCTCAAAGAATACAGACTGAGCAGGAATACTCAAGTAACTATTGTAATTATTTTTTGAAAATTCCATAACCTTTCCTCAATAGTGTGTATTTCCATACTGTATACTTGATCTAAAATTGTCATTGATTAAACTAAAGGTATATATTTTTTTAGCTTTTTAAAGCTAGGATGTTCCACTATTAAACAAAAATTGTTTTGTATCACATACGTGATTAGCTTATTTGCTATGAAGCAAAAGCTGGGTCATTATCTCTAAGTGTGATGATTCCAAAATTTTTGCCAGGGGTTGCATTCTGGCGTTGTGCCTAATCACTTTAACGGTCTAATCTATTTTACCTGTATGCATCACCACAGGATGGTGGTGGTGACTCAGTCTGTAATTTAAGTGAATTTTCTGGCCCGCTTAGTAAAATTCGGAACCTGCAACAGAAAAGTAGTCACACAGGAAATGATGATATTAAAAAAAAATAAAGAACAGTATGATAAAAGCATGAATGTTTCTTCATGAACCCTGATGAAAGCTTTCAATCATATGAACCAATTTCTGTACTGGCCAAGTGCTGTTCTACATTTATTACCCTCATTGTTGTGATGAACTCATGTGAACCTGGTTGCCAGAACACAGGCACAACTCAGCCTTGATTTGACCACGGGTATGATTTGGTCCAGATGGCCTACTTTTAAGTTTACCTTTAAATACCACTCACCCATTAGATATGCTTGATCGCATTTGTGTCCAAATTCAGAATGCTCTTGAAAATCTTAAAGTTGTTTGCTTATAATAAAAAGAATAGTCCAAAATGTACTTGAGGTTTTCATAGCTTATGTCTGTATAATTCATAAACATAATCATATTTGGCCTGCAATGATCTCCTCCAAATAGGGAATTACAGTATATATCATTCTAGTGGATTGATTTGTTTTTGTCTCTTTCAAGCAAGTCAAGTACAGATGAAGCTTCTTTCCAGTCAATCCTCTCTGTTGAAATGATATATGGTAAATAAGTAAATTAGTAAAGTACAAGACCAATACAAGCCTCCAGAACAGCTTCAGTGTATCTTGTAATACAGCCTAGAACATGTTGAACCCCTCCAGGTATTTCTTAAGTTCATATTTGATTATGGTATTGGGGAGCACCATCTAATGCATTGCTCCAAAACCTCCTATACTGTATGTGTTCCACTGTTTTTGTTAATCTGATGACTCAGAAGTTCTTTTTCATTCTTGTAATTTTCATTCTCACCAAAGCATTATGTAAGCCCCCATGACCTGTGGAGGAGGGTGGTTTCCTCCTGGAAGAAAGCACTTCCTTCCTTTATAGAATAAAGATGATCATTCAGAATAAATTGTGCAATAATTTTAAGCGAACACTCTGTCTAAGAATAAAAGTTAACTGTGCTAACATCTGGTGGTCCTTCTAGCATGCTCTCAAAATTACACAAAATTAATTCACTTTAGCCATTATGCAGTATGTTAAGAGAATAATATGTTACCTATATCTCTGGAGCTGTGATACCTGATCCTGGTACTGCTCTCTTCCTGTGGGCTTTCTTGATGTCTCTTGTATGTCTGATTGTTTTAGATGCAATGCTGTAGCTGTTTTCTTCCAGTTTGTGCTTGGAGTGTTTTAACGCTTTGTACCTTTCCAAAGCAGTTGACTGCTAGGACTCACCCTCCTGCTTTAATAAATAATCTCTCATGGACACTCAAGTCATAAAAAGTAAGCTATTCGTATTCTAGTACTTCTATTAATGCTGCATGATTATACCAAAGACTGTATAAATATAAATGGACTAACTATCTGACATCACACTTTTTCTGAAGAGCTTTTTTGAAGCTCACCTGTGGAAGCTCGGATTGTCAGCCCCTTGACAGAAGCTGATTCCACCCAAATCTTATTTAATCCATATATGGGCATGTGGACAAAGCGAACATCACCTGGTTGTCAGTTGTAACCTGCCTAATTTGATCAGTTAACCACAACTATCTAGCTCAGCTTTAACCTAAATAAAGTGCTACGGTTGCAAATGTTATATTTATGCTAATATTATTTTGCATTTGATTGAACTTGGTCTGCTAAGGTCCTGTCAACTCCTCCGTTTCTTGTGGTTAGTTAACAGACCACAATTCCAGTTAGCTGGTTACATAAAGTGATGCATAACAGCTAGCGGTTTTATAGTTTAATATAATTTTAGCTCAAAAGTTACGTAAAAATTCACCCCTATACAGTTGTCATGAATGGAAAATTTTGCTATGGAGACAAAAAAAATTTTTTTTGTACAAGGCTATAAACATGTTTATCTCTGTTGGCGTTTTAACATGGGACTCTATAGGGACTGGCTCAATTTTGGAGTCAACTGCCAGAGGACATTCCAGAAACTGCATGCTTTGACACTTCCTTGTTGGGTTAATTTTTCAGAACTGGAGGTTGTCCATTGGATTATACCAAATATTCTGTATCCTTTCAACGGGGGTATTGGTGGCTCAGTAGTAGGTGTCTCACATGCCATGCGGAAGGTCCGTGTTTGATTCCAAGCCAATAACCAAACTCCAGGCACTGTATAGAGTGCCAATCCCATGCTCAGATAAAATAAAAGGGTTGCATCAGGAAGGACATCCAGTGTAAAACCTGTGCCATGTTGTATGTAGATGGTATGGTCTGCTGTGGCGACCCTTTGACCCTTTTTGAGATAATGGATTTTTTTCTCAGGAGTTGTAATCATCAAAATAAAAAAAAGCTTGAAATAGCTCACTTTATATGTACTGAATATAGACTATATGAGATTTTGACGTTTTTAAAATAAATTATCAAAAAAAAAACTTTTTTTCGATATAAATATTTTTTAATAAACCAATTTATATAAACCAATCAGCCAAAACATTGACTACATTTTGCCTCCCTTTAGCCACCAAAACTGCTACATTGAGGCATGGACCCCACTAGACCTTTGAAGATGTGTTGTGGTACTGTATCTGGATCCTTTAAATTCTTTAAGTTGCAAGGTGGGGCCACCATGGATCAGACTTCCCACATCCCACAGATGCTTGATTGGCCTGAGATCTGGAGAATTTGGAGGAAGTCAACACCTGGAACCATTTTTGTCATGTGGCACTACTAAATAAGACCACTGGAATCAAGAAAGACTGTTTCCTTAAAGGGGTGTACTTGGTCAGCAACAATGTTTAGGTATGTGGTTTTTAAAAAATAAAATCCACATGAATGGCAGGACCCAAGGTTTCCCTGATGAACATTACCCAAAGCATCACACTACCTTTGCCTCCTTGGCTTCTTCCGATGGTACATCCTGGTGTCATCTCTTCCACAGGTAATGTACACACACCAGGTCATTCACATGATGTAAAATAAAATGTGATTCATCAGTCCCATACTTGACAAACCGCAATGCACTGTGTGTTCAGACACATTTCTGTTGGAACCAGCATTAACTTTTTCAGCAATTTGAGCTACAGTAGAACTTCTATTGGATCGGACTACACAGGCCAGTTTTCCTTCCTTGGGCCAGATTTTGTAGGTTCTGATGACTGCAGACTGGGAAAATTGCACAAGAGCTGAAGTTTTGGAGTTGCTTTGACCAGTTGTCAAATCATAATTTGGCCCATATCAAAGTTGCTCAAATCCTAATCCTTGCCCATTTTTTCTGTTTCCAACCCTTGATCAACTTCAGAGAAGAAATTATGTCGTCTAATATATCCCACCCACTTCCAAGTGCCATTGTAACAAGATGATCAATGTTATTTACTTCGGCTGTCAGGGGTCATAACGTTACTGCTGATCGGTATATATATATAGCACATAGCATTAACACATTAACATTGATTATCAATTATTGTTATTGTTTACACCAGTAAGATGGTAAAAGGGTCATGGGCTCTAAGTGTAGCAAAGGATAGCTTGTCTGGTCTGATCCCACAAAAAAGCCAATGCAGCACAACTTGACAAAAAAAAGTCAATGCGGGCTATGACAGAAAGGCAACAGACAGCTGGTAATTTATTTTTTTCAACTGGTTGTGGTATTAATGTATGTATATAGAATCAGAGCTTGACACACAGACACAAGCTGAGGTATTTAACAAAAATTGGGATTTTATTAAATAATGGAAGTAAAAATAAAGCTGAGACAGGGGATTAGGAAGAGGGAAAAGAACAATGTGAGGCGAGTGTAAGTGCGACGCAAGGGCATGGTGACACGAGGGCAGGGAGCTGTGACAGTGGCAGGTTGAAGATGTGATCATGAAACGTGGGTAGCGAAGGTGGCAATAGCAAATTTGCTGGCAGCAAGTTCACGTTGAAGGCCAAAAGAGCCAATCACAGTTTGGTGGCAGTGGCAGCAGGCTGGAGTGAAAGCAAAGAAGCTGATGTGGCTGTTGCAGACCGGTAGCAGAGGCAGCAGGCCGGAGAACACTCCACAGCATGAAAGCCCAAAAAAGCACTCAAACACACCAAGGCACACACAGCACGTCTTGCACCATCTCTAGCCCTGATCTCTGATTTCTCCCGAACTCCCAAACCAGCGCTTTCACTGCCACTGTTTTGGTAGCAGAGAATCAGAGATCTTAACCGAAGATATGCCCTCCACCCTACATAAAGAAATTGTTGCAAAATTGCAACAGTACGTCTTAGTGATTCCAAATATCACCACATTCATTTGAACAATGTCCAGATATTAATAGCCACTTAATGTTCAATAATACAAACGTATGTATCTTATAAGCTCAACTGATCATCCATAATGTAAAAGCATTAATAGCTGGAGTGAATAATATTGATTACCTCATTATAATAGCACCTGCCAAGAAGTAAGACATGCTAAGAATAGAAACAGAAAAAATTGGCAAGAGTAATGACCTGATCAACTTTGACAAGGGCCAAATTATTAGCTAGATGACTGGGTCATTGTATCTCTGAATCTGCCAGTCTTATGGGGTGTTTCCACTGTGCATTTTAGATTGCTCCATATGGGACCTTAGCTGACAGCTTGGGCCACTAGTCTACATGTGGTTTGGAAATTCTAGCTTTTATACTCCCACTATTTTCATTTGCTTGTTTCCTTGCTGGGTTTTGAACGAAATATCTGATCATTAGACTGCTCTGATGGCAGCCTATGAGCACTCTCTGCCAGGCTGTACGCATTATTCAACTTTAGATGAACAGAACCCGGCACTCAGGTTATATCATGGTACCTGCATGAAAGGCAACTATAGAGTATTTTTTTTCTGAATCCTTCACTTCATTGAACTGTTGCATTGCTGCAGTCTCATACCAGCTTTCCATTTCAGCATTATAAAGTGGCTCACTCTTCCAATTCCAAGGGGCAGAGAATCCATCCTTTTACTCATTTCCATTTCTGGTGTGACTATATAGCATAGAAGCTTACCAATGAGTTAACCAAGAGTCTTTTAGTGTTATTATTAACGTTAACCAAACTAGCAAAAAAACAAAAAAACAACAACAGGACGAAAGTGCTACACTTGGGGTCTAGAATCCACTTCCTCAGCATAAAGAGAATGGGAAAGAGAAGCAATGTAACATGGTGGGAACCTTTTTTTAGGCTACCTACTTGGGGTCTTGGTTGTGAGGTGATCCCTTTGCTATTGGGAATCTGTAAGGAAAGAAGCAAATGAAAATATGTCACTACTATTGAAGATACCCCATAACAGTTCGCAATATAAGAAAGCACACCTATTCTGGATAGCATAGACAAATGTTTTTTCAACTGCGTAAAATTTTTATGTATGTAATATAATCTGTTCTCTACACACCAAAATTGGACCAAATGTAAGCAATCTGCCTGCAACACACAAGATCCAATGGTGACCATTTGCCGGTGGTTTATTAACAATAGGCTGCAAATCACTGTTTTTAATCAGGCAAAAGGTGAAACATCATTTACATCATTTGTGTTTACAAACACAAACATCATTTAGAGATTTGTTAACCTACTAAGCATCATGTGTCAAAACACATGTAGGCAATGAATAGGAATAATTCTCAGAAGTTAGACGAGTAATGTTTTAATCCTCAGGAACGGAGGACCTCTGCTGGCAGGGGAGGAAAATTTCCCAACCTAGAGCGACATTGCTGGTTCATTTGATTTGACAGTAAAAAATTCCAAATTAAAATTTTATTTGTCACGTACACAGTCATACACAGTACGATATGTAGTGAAATGCTTACACGACTGCCAGTGACCTTAAAAATAAAAGCTTAAACATAAGAGATAAATATGAATAAAAGAAATACGTTAGACAATAAAATTAACTAGTAAAATATACTGTACAAGTAAAATATACTGTAATAAAAGAAATATGGTAGAAAATGAAATTTCATATTAATGTTAAGTCAAACGTTGTTATCTATTTTAATTGTCTTGGGGTTTTTTTTTACCCATGAATGCACAGAGTTTACGGTAAGTGATAGTTTGAACATTGAGCTGTGCTTTTGATTGCTTGTTTATTGACCACAAAAACTTTTAAGTTACATAATCAAAAATAGTTTCAAATAATTCAGCTACACACCTAACTGATGACAGCTTTGCCAATTCAGGAAATTTTGATGTGGCCAGGTGCCAAATATGCACAAAAAAAGGATTAAAGTAAGGATTAAAGGATTAAATGTTTTAACATTTAAAACTGTTTTTAATTAAACTTATTTGTTTAAAAAAGAATACATTGTTTTGACTTAAAATATAGATTTCAATTTTATACCTGACATTCATGTATTTGTATAAAGCTGCTTTGTGACAATGTTTATTGTAAAAACGCTATAAGTCAATAATTGTTAAAAAGTGTTTTATTTAACAGGTTTGAAATTCTAAACAGAAGATCAGTAATAAATCTGTAATAAAATTAGCACATTCACGTTTTTTCTAGTTGATAATATTATTTTAGTTGATTCCTTAAAAAACAGACATGAAAGGTTAAAACTGAAGGGCATTTTTTATACAGTACAAAACTGTATTAAACTGTGTTATTTCTTAAGCAAAAGTTTCTAGTATATTTATAACAAGCTATCTTCCCCACAGCACTTAAAACACAGTGAAATACAGTGAAAGCTCGGATTCCGAGTAACGCGGTTTGCGAGTGTCCCGCAAGACGAGCAAAGATTTTTAAATGAATTTTGACTTGGAGAATGAACAAGTCTTGGTTTACGAGTCTCCCCTGCTGGGTCTTAGTGCGCGTCTCTTACTGGTATAATCAACATCCGTGCACGCGTGTACTGTTTACTATAACACTGTGAGCACGTTTGTGTGTGTGCAAAACGTGAAGGGGGAAGTGGGGGGGTCCTTACTTTAGCTTTACACACACATACACACATACACACCGTCTGCGCGCACAAATGGAAACACTTATCTGGCTGGATTTATTTTTACTTTTTTTAAGGTAAAGTGCAGGTTAATTTTTTTTTATTTTTGCTTTATATTTTGTGTTAATTTTTTTTTAATGTATTTATTTTTGGGGCTGTGGAACTAATAATTTGAGTTTCCATTATTTCTTATGGGACAAATCGATTTGGTTAATGAGTGTTTTGAAATACGAGCCCGCTTCCGGAACGAATTATGCTTGTAATCCAAGGTTCCACTTTAACCATGTTAGCTTACTAGCAGGATATGTCTTTTGCTCAGTGACCTCAGTTCATCCTTGGAAGTTGGGCTCATTCCTTCCCATGATGTCAGAACCCCTCACACAAATGCACTCAGTTTTAAACACAGTTTTACACACCAGGCAGTGCTGGCAGGTTTATTAAAACCTGGGGGGATTTTTAAGCCCTTTTTGTAACACGATTTGGAAGAAACTACAAAGGTGATTGATTTATTTGTCCTAACACATAACGTCTTGCAAAGCCTCTTCCTTTTAGTGCATCATTACAACAAATAAGATACAGACATTTTTATAGAAGAGACAAAGAATTTCTGGATCTAAATTTTGTGAACGGCAGAAACACCACATCCTGATAAGCTGCAGGGATTTAACACAAAATAGGGAGCTTGAGCTGCTGTTTTATTGCACTTCTTAAATTTCTTTAAGTATTGTGATGACTTATTTATGAGTTCACTTTTAGTCTTATTGTTAGCTTAATTTCTTACACTTTTATTTAAACCTTCAAAGCACACTTTCAATCTCAGAGTTCATTGATCTAACCAACGATTGTACGAATTGCCTGAGTTAAGCAACCAGTTAGTAATTAACAGACTGCGGTGTGGAACACGGGGACGAGCGCCTCCGGGCCCTGCATCAGTTAAATGTTTCAATTACAGTGGTGTAAGCAAGACTCGTATATAACCAGTCATTTCCTATATTCCATCCTTATAAGGTCATGAACTCATTTCATCACTATGCTTTTTCTCTATCTCTTTATCTTCCTCTCCCGTCTCTTGTCTCATTTCAATACACAACCCACAGTACATTATTTTCTTCTCTGTTAGAGAGTGAAATACCATAAAACTGGGACATAGGCTATAAATTATAAAAGAGGAAGAGCATCAAACTTTTAAAAGTGGTTCCTTTATGAAATTGGATGGAGTTGTTTTTGTAGCATGAAATGTGATAAAGTGGAAAGGGTTATGAATTATGGAAGCATGGATCGTTTTGTGTGTGTGTGTGTGTGTGTGTGTGTGTGTGTGTGTGTGTGTGGACAGAGAACATGGACCAAATAGAACTTTGTAACATTATGATTTATAATTTTCTACTTTTACAAATTTGTTTTATCTATCTATCTATCTATCTATCTATCTATCTATCTATCTATCTATCCATCCATCCATCCATCCATCCATATGGTTGTATTGTTCTATCATTCTCACACTCCTTCACCTAAAGAGGTTTTCAATGGCCTGAGATAAAGTGAGCTGTGAATTGAGCCAAGTGTAAAACACTGGAGCAAGAAAGTGACACCACACTCACATGAAAAATTGGGACTCGGTACCGAGCCCTGAGGATCACCCCTGAAAGGTAACATCACTTTTTTTCACATGCACTCAGTCAGAAAAGCCTGGAACCATTTAATTACAATTCTCAAAACTGCCTATATCTTGGAAAAAATATGATGTATAATGGTGTCACAGCCATAACTTAATGTAAGGGATTGACCCCTGGAGGGCGTTAAGCACCCGTGGACCTGTATGTGGTTTTGGTGTTTTGTTTGTTCGGACTATTATATTCTGTTGTTTTGCAACAGCATGCACCTATTTATTGTATTCATTCCCAGATTGTCTGTAGTGTGTGAATGTGTGTGTAAATGTTGAGTGAAGGTCCTACCACGGTTTTAAAAATGGAAATAAATACAGTAGTCACCACTGGTCTCCACGGTCCCTAGTTGGACTACAGAGGTCCCGATACAGTATATATTTATCTTTAGTTATATTTATCTTTATTGTTGTCT
>JAOVVB010000026.1:21845770-21858816 GCA_028570985.1 Heterobranchus longifilis
CGATGAGGCAGAACTGAAGTCATATCCCTCTTTAAAAAAATAATTTAGCATTTTCACTATAGAAATTGTATATTTTATTTTTTTACTTTTGTTACTGTGTTTTGCATTTTATTTTGGTAAGTTTAAATTCTGGATATATATATTGGTATCTATCAAAAATACACCTACACATATTTGTTTTTATTCTAAAATTCACAAATGCATGCAGATAAACATACACATACACACACACGTACACAAAGCCTTGGGATATCTTTGGGATGTCTTGAGGGGATTTAAGGTCACATCAGGCTAACTGCTCATAATGTGCATTTGGAATGAGGCCTATGGAAGATGCTGATCTTTGACCAGAGAAATATTTAACCCACTGGGGACTACAGTGGAAAAGGATGGTGCTACGAGCACACACATGTATGCCTGAGACCCTCATCTTAACCCATAGAAAAACTCATCTCTCCTCAAATAATTGTGTTTTATTTTTTATATTGCCTCTATCTAGGTGCTCATTGGAATGCATGAGGGTGTGTGTCTTTATGCATGTTTGGTTTGTGTGTGTGTCTAGATAGTGTAATGAGACAGCTCAGTATCCTTCACAGAGCAAGAGAGAGAGAGAGAGAGTGAGCGAGAGAGAGAGAGAGAGAGAAAGAGAGAGCGAGAGAGAGAGTATTTTAATTAAACCATCATAAGACTAGCAGCTCTTCCGGTTTCCTCATTCTGTCTCCATCGTCCTCTCTAGCTCACTCTTCCTTATTCTTTCTTTGATGCCAACATTCTGCCAGCCTTCTGCCAGTCACTGGGGTGAATACATGCTAGTGTTCCTTTCTTGTAGCTTGTGTGATAACTTCTTAGAGTTACTTACAGTCACCCGCAGGAATCAAACCATATTTCCCTATGCCAGCTCTTCACACACACACACACACACACACACACACACACACACACACGTAATCACGCTGTGACTTCCCTCTGTTCTTTTGGCTTGGGCTTTATTGCTAAATCATCTTGCTGGAGCGCATAGTGTCATATCACTACCGTGCCACGTAGAGACTGTGTGTGTATGTGCGTGTGAGAGAGAGCGAAACAGAGAGAGAGAGAGAGAGACGGAAAGGCAAAGGTAGTATTATGTATTTGAAAGAAATGTAATGTGTGTACAATGACTTGTAAAGATAGGATAAGAAAAGAAAAGAAAAAAAATTCTCCCATGAGTAAATAATTAGCGGAAAAAGATAGTAAAAGTACTAGTGAAAATAAACCACTCACGTTTCACAATAACACAAATGATGACAATACATAAAAAAAGCACAAACTGTCTATTCCATATTGTCTAGTTCACTCCAGGACTGGAGCTAAATCTGGGAGATTAAAAATACAAAAAAAAATTTTATTCTTTTATAACCACAAATTCTTTTATACATTGTTTCATTCAGTTAATTACTAAAGGAGTTGTGAGAGAAATAGTACGAAATATCATATTTCTTCAGTTTTAGTATCTCTCCACTGGCTTCCTGATGGTTTTAGACTTGATTTTATTACAGGCTTCTCCTAAAGCACTCAGTAACACTACGTGATCTTTTTATAGTAAAGCTTTTAGACACTTCTTCCTATAATTCATTGGTTAGGTCCTAGAAGAAGAGGTTCAAGTACCCAAAACACATTTACACCCCGAAAGCCAAAAAGCACTTTCTGTAAAGGATTACAGAAATCCTGTAAACTCTGTAATTCGTTTCCTAGACCTTCCCTCAAAAAAAAACTTTTATATAAAAGCAATGTTAAACAATAAAAATAAACAAAAAATTTACTGTTTGGAAAACCTGCTAATCTAATCTTATAACTTTTTATTGTTTGTATTGTTACATTAAGAACACAGGCAACGTAAAATTACAGTACAGTGTTACTTTATCATGGATACTTACATTCTCTTAAGATGTGCCGTGAATGTGCATGAAATTTGTCATGTGATCATGTTTAGTTCAAAAACATTCTGATTGTGCATTTTGTCTCCAAACTACCATGCTCCATTTAGACAATGCAAGCAGAAAGAGGGCCATTAGAATGCTTCAATTTGGTGCAATGCAAGCAGACGTCACCAGACGGTTTGGGGTTGCCAGGAATAGCAATTTCAGCCTGTGAATGAGATTCCGAACAACTGGTTCCCCTACTGATTCTATTCCCCAGGTCTGGAAGGGCAAGAGTAGCAACGCCAAGACAAGACAGATTAATTTGATGGCATCATTTCAAAAATCACACAGAAAATGCTGCCACTACTGCTGCTGGTTTACCAGGATTAGACAATTAGACACACGACAAGCTGTCCGATATTAACTCTACATCATTGTCATTTGAATTTCTAGGGCTGATGGACAAACAGATTTTTGTATAAAGTTGAACTTTCTTATTTATTTTACAGAAACAAATTTTGTAAGATATTTATATGGGCAATGTTCCCTTTGTCCAAAAGTAGAAATAGAGTGGTACCTCGACATTATGTGCCTAAGAATTTTCACCTTAAAAACTGAAATTTAGCAAGAAATTTGCATTGGCATACAAAGCATTTTTGGAATACAAGCAAATGAACAAAGCCGAACCTAACACCGGCTAAGTTGTGTGCACGTCCGGAAAACTAAAAAAAGTCAAGCGAAGCGAATTTATGTAATCTTTGTGTGTGTGTTTTTTTTCTTTTTGTACAAAATTTATTGAAGACATAGCACCGTGGGTCTGAAGAATGTTAGCAAGCACGGTAGCCAGAAGAAAACGGAGCCACTTTCAGTTTTGTTTCAGTTGTGTCGGTGACACAAGCAATTATGAATTTAGGTTAAGTGAGGTTTAATGTCTATTTATTTCATATTTTACTTAATTTACATGTCTTTTCTAAATATTTTGATTGTTTTCATATGCAAAAATATCATTATAGTGTTGTAAATTAGTAATATTTGTAATATTTTTAGGTGGCTGGAATGGATTATCTGCATTTACATTATTTCCTGTGGGTCCCTACAGTAAATGCATTTTGCAATACAAAATTTTGCCTTAAGAAATTCATATGCTGAGTTACCACTGTATATATAAATCCATCTATCCATCCATCCATCTAGGAACCTCTGTAGTCCAACTAGGGACCGTGGAGGCCTATGGTGAATATGTATTTATTCCCATTTCTACGACTGTGGTATGACCTCCAGGTAGTCCTGGAGGTGCAAGGTGACAGTGCTTACCAACTAAGCCGTGCTGCCATATATATAAATATAAATATAAAATATAAATAAAGGTAGCACAGTATCTTAGTGGTCAGCACAGTTAATTCACGCCTCCAGGACTCGAGTTGGGTTGCCATCACATCGGGGTTGGGTTGGCCTTGTGCCCCATGTTCCCTGGGATAGACTCCCTGAGACCCTACACAAAAAAACAGTATTGACTATGAATATAACTTAATATAAAAGGTTCTACCACATAAATAAAACAAATAAACATTAAAGGTAATTCAAAGAACCATCAAAGAACCAAACAAATGAGTAATTATGGCTATACATTTCTTTATCTTAATGCTTGTCAGCTTTACTGTGACTGCTATTGTTTGAATTGAGAACCAAAGAGCAAAATGGAACAATATAAGAACAATAAAACACAAAGCAAAGTAAACTCTATTGAACATGTAATCCAATTTAAGTTCTACAGGACATTTTAAAGTCAAAGCCGACCAAAGTGCTGAGCAATTATAAAATCTAAAAAAGGTGCAATATTACAACAGAACAGCACATTCAAAACACATGAATAACAGAGCATGAATCCTCTTATTAAAAGACTTACTAGACACATGACTTGAAAAACAAGAGATTAAATACACTCATATGCCAAGGAGCAAAACCTGTCTTAAGGCTAGATTTAAATTCATCAATAGTTGCAGCTGATCTTACTCTAAAGGGTAACATATTCCACAGTCTTGGGGCAGCTACTGAGAATGCATGGTCACTCTTGAAGTTCCGTGACCGTGGGATGTTAGCAATAATTTTTCAGTATACTGAAAAGCCCTGCCTCAGGTATAATGAGTAATCATGTGGCTTAGGTACTGTGCAGCCAGTCCGTGTAGTGACTTAAAAACAAACAGGAAAATGTTGAAATCATTTGTATACTTGATTGGAAGTGTTATTTTTCCTAGACAGTGTTACCTATCATCTCTCTCTCTCTCTCTCTCTCTTTTTGTTCCCTTGAATATTTCCTCAGGATGTCAGTAAAACAATAAAACTTCCCCCGTCTTTGTTTCACTAGATTTCTATAGAGCATGCAAATGGCTCATGCGCTTTGATATAGCGGATGTACGTCATATGTTTTTACCCACAAAAACTTCTGTGAATAAACTAGAGAATAACTAGCATGCATGTGTGTGTGTGTGTGTGTGTGTTTGTGTGTGTCTGTGTGTGTGTTTGTGTCTCTCCTGCTTGACAGGTGATAGGCAATAATCTTGTCTAGTGGCAGCATTTTTGAATAGTTGCAGACAGGAAAGCGAAGACTGACTAACTCCCAATTGCCAAGCAACTTCTTTTTTTCCTTTTTTTTTTTTAAAGCAATTTGTACTATAGTTACTCTTCTGTGGTATCAAGCCAAAAGGGATAGCCTTTGCTACACATGGTGTGCTCATGATCCTGTTACTGGTTCACCGGCTGTCATGCCATGGACCACTTTTCTCTTTTGTTTGGTTTTTAGACCACTTTGTTTACACTGCACACTGGGAACTTTTATGAAAAAATTATTTGCTAACTGTTAATATACAGCAGACATCACTAAATGGCAGAATCCGGTTCGAATCTGGACAGTGACTTTTTTATCCAGACCCTGATGCTTTTCTGATAAATGAGAATAATTAATATACCAGTAATCTAGCTAGACATTAATGCAGGTAAATGTGCCACTCAACATAATAGTTTACCGTATATAGACAAAGTATGCAAAAGAAACAAATAAAAGCATGACCAGTGATGGCTTACTGCAAGAAAAGGAAAGCAGACTATGAAAACTGAACCTTCAAAGACAAAACTTCAAGGCAAAACATGGATCGGCATTCATATCCACAGAACATATCTGCAGTTCGAGGTGAGGACATGTAAAACACCAGAACTGAGAGCCCAATATGACAGAGCAACCAGAATCCTTTCATAATCATTTACTGCCCAGCAGTGTGCAAATGAAAATTGACTGAAGATCGATTAAAGATTTAGGTTTATATTCCATGAAAGTTAAAATTGTCCACTTTTAATGTAGTTACTAAAAATTTACAATAAATACTATTGAAACGTTATGGAAATTTTAAACTGTTTATTTAATTTTTTTGATAATGACTGCATATAGAGATCTAAATACTAACACAAGTAAGAAATTCGGAGCTCGGTTTGAAGAAAATTTTATTGACCTGAACTTCTTAAATTTTTAATTCAAGTACTCCGAAGTTGAAGTCAAGTACATTGAAGTATGCCTATTTGATGCCATTTAATTTCAGCAAAAGTAAAGTTGTAGCTAACTGAGTTGGAGGCACATCCAGTTTCCAGTATAACAATTTAATAACAATTAAAAATCCAGATAATCAGTCACGTTCATGGTGAGAAACAAGCTAGAAGTAATCACTGCCATTTATGATAGTAAAAGGCAAAGCTAAAGATAAACCATGGAGTAATGTTCAGATTTGTGAATGAGAAAGTAAAAATCCTTAAAAAAAGACACTGTTTGTATAGAGTGGTTGTAGTTGCCATTATCGCTTGGGCTTGATGCATTTCTGGTGATATTTTTTTTTTTTTTTTAAATCCTTACTTGAATGGATCCTTGCTGAGTCTGTACATTTTGTAAATCAAAAAGTAATTAACATGTAAGTCATAAAGAGACCTGGACACAGACAGATGATAGGAAGCACATTATAATTAGATAATATGTAGACAAAAGGGTTCCAGTGGACAAAAAAGCTATTTGCATGTATATTCATCTGGACATGGGCTATAGGAAGTATTAACATATAAGGAATGAGGAAGCGCAATGAGGGTTTTTCTTTTCTTTTATTTTGTTGACATAGAGGCATGAGAAAATTCTCAGAATATCAGAAAATCCTACAGGTGGTAATGTGATCACTTTTTCCTTAGTATCTAGTAGACAAAATTAAATTATGAACCTGCACTTTTTCTGTTCTGCAACCATACTTTTTTCTTTGGCTAAATACACTTAAATTCAATACTGAAATTACAGTAAGTTTATTAAAAGTTTATATTTATGATACAAATCTATTAAAACAAATTGTATGTACTTTATTACATAGGAAAATAAAAGCAAATCTTTAAATTTCAACATAGGCATCGGTGACACCTACTGTACCAGTTTCCTCAGGATAAAAATCACATAGAGTGAGATCTGGACTCCTTTGGAGGCCATTTATGAGGAACACATCGTCCCTGCCAATGTCCTAGAAAATGCTAGTAAGAGCAAAATGGGGTGGTGCTCCATCCTGCATGAAAATAAGGTTGCCAATGTTATTCCATCCATATATCATACTAATATCGTCTAGTTAATTTTCACCCACCCTGTAGAAACAGAGTTAATGACCTGAAAGATAAGTGTGATCAGTAGACAGGTGAGTGGGAATGACACAACATGTGGACTGGACTGTGTGGAGCTGGATGCAAATAACTGGATCATTTAATAACTTTGCATAACCCTCACTCACCACTAGATTCACTGAAATGCATTTCTCCATACTACTTCTCTCTTTAGGATCTTGGAAACAGTATACATCAAAATATCTTTTTTTTTTTTGGCACTATTAGGCCTGATAATTTTAACTTTAATTCTTTAATCTGTTTAATGTGCATCGGAAAGTATGTAGGGATAGTAGCTGGTTTAAAAAAGTTAATAGTAAGAGTTGAACTAATTTGTGAAAGTACCCTTGCATGTAACAACGTGACAGAGAGTCGGTGAGCTGGGGCAATGCCCATCTGGTTGCTAAGGGACATCACTTACATTGTGTTGCTAGGCTGCCAATTCCCCAGCTAAGTGGAAATCTCACTGCGGTCCTTCTCCTGCATCTCTCTCTCTCTCTCTCCCTCTCTCTGTCGATCTTTCTACCCAGCCCTTTCGGCATACCCTCCCTCCTATTTTTCCAACGAAAATAACTTAACTAACCATCTGTCGCCATGCAAACAGGTTGCCTGTTGCTAAGGAACAACTTGGAGGCCTGTTGCTGTATGGCCATATGCAGGCTATCTGCACACTATATTTATAGTACATACAGCTAAATGCATATACAGTGTGCATGTCATCATTAGTTTCGCCAGTATAAGGTGTCTAACAAAGATCTGATTGTGGTACATTTTTTAGTTTAATACAAACACCAAGGGAAAGAAAAGAAGAAGAAACTAAGTGAATCAATAGAGCTTTTTAGTTTTTCAGTCTTCATATTAATTTCTAATCCTTCCAGTGGATAAAGGGCTTATCATGTTTACGTCTGGGTTAATTCTTAATAACCTTATAACCAACTGAATTCATCTTCAGTTAAGAAAGTAAGTATAAAAAAAAAAAAACAGGGCATGTATACTAAATGGCAAAGTACTCTTCCTACTTGTCATAAACATACATAATTAATAAAGCTTGTATGCATAATAAAGCTACTTGGTTTGTACACAGATTAACGAGTAATATCGAACAATTGTATGGCTCAGAAGTCGAGTTGAACAATTAGCTGGAGCTATTGAATTGTCTGCATCAATTATGTACATACACAAGCAGTAATAACAAGCTTTTATTACTGTTTGTGTGTGCGTAAGTGCATAACGGGGCTGGTGTGTAGGAAGTGATAAGTATACTGTAATGTCTGAAAAACATACAAGGCATAACAGTGTAATGGCACCAGTTCCGTAAGTGTATTGCTATGTTTACAAATGTATTTATCTATTAGTTTTTCATAATTTTTTATTTGTTTGCAAGTAGTTCCAAGAAAAACAATGCGGTTAAAAGCCTGCAGTAACTGAAATAAACCCTCTTTACAATTGAGGTGAGCAAAAAAGCATGCACAAAAGCAGAAGATCTCATTGGGTTCCACTCCCAGCAGCCAGGAACAGCACTCTGAGGCTTGAGTGGGCACACCTGATGATTAAAAAAACATTGCCTTGGCTCGTCCCCCATGACTGTATAGAAATATTTCTGAAATATCCAAAATTTCAAATATTCAATCTGCCACCAATAATCATGCATACACATTTCTCACATAACATTTTCTACATTCTGATGTTTGATGTGAAATTTAACGTCCTGGATTTTATGCACTTTACAGTTGTATGAATGTCCAGATGTACCGGCATTTCTTATAATACCTGCAATCAAAATTTGGACTGATACTCTAAGGAGGGTAAAAGTTCATTAAAGAGAATCATTACTGGTGACGAGACATGGATTTATTGCAACGAGCATGATAGTAAACTGCATGAAATGAAAACATCCTAAATCACTGACCAAGAAAAAGTTCAAAAGTCAACCATCAACTGGAAAATCGATGCATACAGATTTCTGGGATTTTTGCGGAACGTTATCAGGAAAAGGGTTCAACAATCAACAGTGCTTGTTACAGTGAGAAGCTTATTGAAAGGCTGAAGCCTAAAATTCTGATTAAATTTCCATGATCTTGCATGACAATGCTCGTCCACACACTTCTGCCCACACTTAGACACTCTGCAAAAACTTAATTTTGAGTTGTTAAAGCATCCTCCCTATAGTCCTAATCTTGCTCCATTGGACTTTCACCTGTTTGGTCCCCTGAAAGCAGCCCTACGAGGATGAAGATTCACTTCGTGGCTCGCAGCTCAGCATAAAACATTTTTTAATGAGGGAATCCGAAAGCTTGTCAACAGATGAACTAAACATATTGAAAAACAAGGACATCTAAACATGATGTATTTGTCTTTTCTAAAACTAATTATAATAGATTCTGCAGCCAGAGTGCAAATCATTGTTGATGCACCCTTGTAGATTACAACTTAAAAAAAAAAAAAAACACATTTTACGAGAACAACAATTTACGAGAACACTCCTTCCTTTGTGGATGGCAAAAATTTCTGTGCAACATCAGATCAGGTTTTTGTTTGCTCTGTCCTAATACCTTAAGTTAACTAAATACTGAGAAGTGACTACTGAGAAGTGAGAAGCACTTTTATCAATGGATACTCTTAAAATGAAGCTTTAGGGAAATAATACATAACTATTACAATAAACTACATTATTTACATTGTGGGTATTTAAAATGTAAAAAAATGTCCAAATATATTGCATCATCACCTGATCTCTAATGAACAGCGGCAAGGAAAACCTCAGATGCAATGAGAAAGAAACACTGAGACCAGACTCAAAAAGAAATCTATCCACATTTGGGTGATACTGGATATTGCGACCATAGATAAATCAATCTCTTATTTTACTTTGTGCTATGGTCAAACATGTAATTATACAACAGGACATTCACTTTAGTTAACAATAAGTACTTTGTTGAGGTTACCAACTGTTTACTATTGAAGACCTGTTATAAAACAGCTTGTGGCAGTTTCAGTCTTCATAAAAATCATAGCAAAACTGTTTGTATCAAGTGTAGTAGAAATCTTCATGATTAAAATTACATCGTCCTCAGTAATTACATATATCATTCAGCAGCCCATAGGGGGCTATTCATGGCAGTGTTCTCCATGTGATGGGAACTCCTAGGTCTGGTGAGCAAAAGGGGTTTGGATGTTCCATAACTGTGGTACTTTGTAAGAGGAAGTTCTGGCCCCAGCTGAAGCCTTTATTACATGAGGTATTCACAAATAGCCTGCACTTTTTTTGCATACAGATAATAGAATACCAGTGGTTCACTAAAATAAGCAAAATAATTGGGCTAAGCACCCAATGTCTTATGACTTTCACATTCCTTAACTTTAGTAAGCTGATGTCTATCATCTGGATTTGCTCCAATATATGACTGTATGCCAATGAAAATGTATACAATCAAGCAAGGAAAGCAAAAAGAATGCATACAAAATTTCTCCATGAAGAAATAATTACTACTATAATCAACATTATGCATTATTTACTGTTCCATCAAATTGTAATAGCAACTTGTAATGCTCATATAAATATGTTAAATGAATGATGAGGCTTCTTTGTGGCTCGTAAATGAAGCTAATCAGTTATCCATCACTAATCGATGACTTTTATCATCAATTAATTAATTACTCTTACAAAGAAGGAAGGAACCTGTGCTCAAATTACATTAGAAGTTCTTTTGTTACTTAATTAGTGTAAAATTAATGTATAAATCTTTTTAAATTAATATATCTATTTTTTGCACATTAATTGTTTCAAAGGCTTGCTTTCTGACAAATTTTTTAGTAAATAAATATGGTTTAGCAAGTTTTAAGGTGTTTAAAGGATTTTGTGTTGTTGAAATGATTATAAGCTACAAAATGTGGCAAAAGCATAAAAGAAGGAATAACTTTGTGGCATCAGATTAAATTGCATTGTATCTCAGCAGCCTGGCAGTTAGAACAGAGCCGAAGGTTCTATATTTAAAATGACAAGAGTGGGAGAAGTTTCCAAATGACTAACATTAGATAATTGGACAGATTTATAAGAATAGAGACAGACATGACTGCTCAGGATGTAGCCAACTATAGGCTGGCAGCCAAAGCCTGTTAGATTTGCTGGCTCAGATAGAAGAACATGAAGAACTTTAAGAACATACGCAGGGATTAATTCTTTCGTTTAAGCCATGAAATGTATGACTTCATGGTCAGCATTTCAAAAAGGTTAATTAGGTTTGTACGATTACTGAAGTAACATTATTCTATCATATTCTTGTGGAGGGAATAATAAACCACATAGCGTATGTCATCGCATCTCACTAGTACACAGGGGTGTGTTGGTCTAATTCCCAGCACACTTTATCCAGGCTTTTCATGCATTATTGCTCAGAGCATGTGTTAAATTTGGGAATAAAATAAGGGGGAATAACAGTAGACAGCCTAAAAGTACCTCAACTGAAAAGTTTATATTTTTATGAGATGGAAAAGTGCAAAAGAACAATGCCACCATGTACAAAAAAAATCTTATTCTATGAAATCCTCCTTGTTGTAACCAAAAGGTTTTGTTATTATGAGAAAACAACAGTTTACTACAATAAACCATCTTATTAATAAGAGAAAATATCTATTGGTATTGCAAGTGGAGCAGCTTGTCACAACAAGAAATGCATATCATTATTATTAGTAAAGCTTATTGTTATTATTATTATTATTATTATTATTATTATTTTAAGTCATCACATTAAAACCATTAACATTAAACCAACAGTACTTTGGTGTTCCCCTTCTGCCACCAGGTTAACTCTGGTCCCTTAGGGAGTGGCTCAGGTGGGCGTCTGGGGGTATGTTGTGGTGTCTGGCACCAGGATGTTGGCCTCCGTGGATCAGATTTGTTTGTCTGGCGCAACCCATGAGTGTCCAATTGGATTGGGATCTGGTGAGTTTGGAGGCCAGTTCAACAGCCCTGGGCTCTTTGCCTGCTGGATGTTTTGGTGCATTTCTATCATGGCCAGCATTTACTTTTTTTGGCTTTTTTTTGCTACATTGGCTTTTCTGTGGGATCAGACCAATCGGGCTGGCCTTTGGTCTACACAAGCATGGGTGAGCATTGGGTGCCCATGATGCTGGTGTATAGTTGGTGATCAACATTGTTCAGTTCACCTCATGGTGGTGTTAATGTAGCAGCTAACCAGTGTGTATAATATAATATAAAATAAAAAATTTGTTAAAAAACATAAATTATAGGTTCTCACATCACATCATCATCATTATACAGTTGCAAACACTGGTCAGAACTTTGGTGCTGATAATGATGTTGTACTGTATATGTAACATAGTCAGCCTGTGTTGATACAAGTTTCACATCTCAGTTCAGCTCTACCCAAAGAAATGTTCATTTTAATAAAAATTTGTGTTTTGCATAACAACATACCCATCTTGTAGACCTTTAATATGCTATAATTTGTAACCTGGTAGAAATAAAGCAATAGCTAATAACACTGATGAACTTTTGAATTTATATAAATGCATAGATTTAGGAATATGTGCATACTAATAACAATACCATCTGCACTGCTCATTAACATTAAAATCTCATTTTAGTTGAAACCAAGCATGAAGAATTATTTGACTAATTTTTTTATTTGCACCATTTGTCAGAACCTATCAATTGGTAACCATGCAAGCTATATTCATTATGTTGCTTTAATAATATATTTATTTCATACTAACCAGATGCTGTTCTCATCATAACAAGATAGGTTTTTCATAAGTAACAGGATGCTGATGCATTTTTCCTTGCATGGCAGAAAAGTGCCTCCAAACAAAGGTGTCCTACAGGGCATAAAAGTTTAAAAAATTCTCCTGAAAACATAACAGGATACACAAGATTAATGAACAAATGGTTTTCTCAGAAGTGTCAGGAACATCTGGTTCACTTTCATCATTAATAATTCAGTAAATATTTTGCGGTACTCTGGACATTCATAACAGCAGAGTACTTTATGTGACATTTATATTGAAATAACAGTATGATTCACTACATTAATTTCTACTGGGTTCTGCAGTCAGTTCTTAGACCCCTTGCGTTTTTCCTATATTAAATAACTGGGCTAAGTCAATGGCATACGTGCATGGGATAGGCAAGAATGGTGAGTGAGTAAGTGAATGAGTAACATACGTATGTACGGCCAAAACAGTATTGGTGCTGATAAAAATTTTTTTATGTTATGCATATAATACAAAAATGTGTGTGCCAAAAAAAGCTATGTCTGAAGCTTATGCAACATGGAAGTGACCAATCTTGCTTCCCTAAAAATTTCAAGTTGCTAACTTCAGCTGTTTTGGAGAGATAATTTATATGTGCCCCAAAAATAGCCATTTTCCAACATTACAGGTGAAACTTGAAAAATTAGAATATCGTGCAAAAGTTCATTTATTTCAGTAATGCAACTTAAAAGGTGAAACTAATAT
>JAOVVB010000026.1:21868956-21879654 GCA_028570985.1 Heterobranchus longifilis
CAACAGTGGCAACTTGGTGGTTGTGGGGTTTGAACCTGGGATCTTCCGAACCGTAGTCCAATGCCTTAACCATTGAGGGCCAGGGTCATTTACCCCTGGCCTGTGCTCAGGGCCTAGCAGGCAAAGAGCTCAAAACCCAGCCTCCAAACTCCACAGATTTAATTGAGCACTCATGGAATGCGCTGGACAAATACCCACATCACCCAATGTATCTACTGCCAGTGTTCTGGTGCCAAATCTAGGTGGTTTTACTCACTCATTGCTTATGCTGCTTAATCCTGTATACAGGGTCTTGGGGGGTGTGAAGCCTATCCCAGGAAACTAAGGGCACAAAGCAGGGTATACCCTGGACAGCTTAATGCCAGTTCAACTAATGTGCAAACTCCATGCACACAGAGGATCGAACCCGGACCCTGGTGATGCAAGGCGACATTACATGAACTGGACTGGAAGTTATTACCACCTTACCTATACAGTCCTGACCTCACTCCAATCCATTTTTACATACTTGGGTCATTGAAGCCAGAGGTCTAACCACGGTCATAAAATGGGAATAAATACAATAGTCTCCACTGCCTTCAACTCCCACCATTGACCTCCACGGTCCCTAGTTGGACTACAGACGTTCCTAGATTAATGGATGGATGGATGGATCATTAAAGGGGTTCCTGGTGGTAGGCCAGCATTTCAGACATGAAGCAGGCAGTCTGATCATCTGTACTGAGAAAACGTTCTATATTGATGGTATCCAAGCATGAGTGAAACACTGGGATAAGTGCATTTGTTAGTTTTCACTCTCATAACTACGTATGTTCTGTTATTCTGCACAATCAAACATCTTAGTTTGACTTGAACGGCACTCGTATGTAGGGCGTTGTCTATTTTCCTATAAGTGAATTAAGCCAGTTATTTATTTTTTGCAGTATTTTACACTATATCGAAACGGGACGTTTCTAATACTAAATAAACTATTTCAACACATTGCTCTGACTAGGTGTTCTACCTTATATGCAAAACAATAAATATCTTTTATAAATATCTTGTGTAGAACTTAGCTGTCAGGCCTGTTTTCTCTTATTTCCTGAAAGACATATTAAAGATCCACGGCTCCTTGCTTGGTTTTCTTTCTTTTTTTTTTTTTTTTAACAGTTATTTGTCCTTCTCATTCTCTTTCTTTGACTTTTATGTCATCTCTTCACACTTCTCTTCGTGTCAAAGTCTTTCTCTCAGTCCCCTATCCAATCTTTGTCCAAGCTTTAAACTCCTCTATCTCCTACCTTGCCCACTGTCATTTTCTCTGCTTCCCCCTTTTTGTTTTTTCCAGGTTCCTGTTATTTTTCTTTTCTATTTCCACCTGCCCATTTTTTTTTCTGTCCCTCTTTAACCTTTGCCCCTTCTTGAAAATGGTGATGTCTGTGTAAATCAGAAACAAAGCTTTCCACTTGTAACTACACAAAAACACATGCTGCTGGAGCATGAATTTTCTTTTACCAGTGGAAGACACCAGATAAAGTGACTTTGACAGCGTCTTTGTAAAAAAAGAACAAGTACTGGGAATATTAAAAAAATACAGTCTCAGCTAAATATTAAACCTGCCACTCCTATTCTGCTTGAGTAGCTATGAATCAGAAATGCTGCTACAAGGCTTAGAAAGATGCAAACTCCCACTCCATTCTAGTTTGTTTTTGTCTGTTTTTTAAAATACAGATGTCTTATGTAGTTAAATATATTTTATTTTTTATTTAAGAATAAACAAGAAGCTTTCTGGTCTCATGATTTCAAATCATGATCATCAAACTCTGACGTTTAGCAGGAAAAGCTGGTAGACAGTTGTAACTTATAAACGTATACATTCATTTTATGATAAATGTATTAAATTGTCTTCTTTATTACCTACAGGCATGGATTTGTTGGGGGTCCGGCTGCATCATTTGTATGCAAATAATCCATATATAGGACAATGTTTGTTATATGGATGACATCCTCGATTATCAGCGTCGTCGTTAGACAATCCCAGATAACTCCACTTCCTTCTGCTACTGCTAATGAACTGCTAGATATTTTTTGGCCTGCTTCTCCTCAGTCAGTTAGAAGTGATACAAAAACACTTCCTACTCCTAAGTGACAGTCTTGTGGCTGATTGAGAATGTAAGCTTGCCAGGATCTGAATTATTGAGCCAGTTTAAAGTGAAAGATCTGGTTGTAGGAATTGAAACCAGGTGGTATTCAAATTATAAACAAAACAAAAAAGCAAGCATAAAATTCTCCGGTCTCTTGCCGCGAGTTCTGGCTCCTCGCCGTTGACATGGCTACCGATTGCCCCTGTGGGGTGAAGCATTAACAAGAGCTTCATTTGGTCCCCTCACCATTAATCAATAAGATCAAATTTTCCTTAAGGCTCACCTTGTCGGTTTTCTCTTCCGCTTACATCCCCCTGTTCTGCACTGATAAAAAAAATATATATATGATTGAATTGGCGATCAGATGTGTGAGGTAGCTGTACTTTTAGAGAGAGAGAGGCAGCAAAGCGATTTGGGCTATATTTAGTTCAGCTCCATTTCAGCGCTGTATTGAGAGAAACTGACTGAATTGCTGGAGTGATATAACGGGAAATATCAGTACAGCACAATATACAGTATGTGCCATGTCATCTGTATCGTTATTGGCAAATGAATAAGTTGAAATGTTCCTGAAAACATGACCGACATGTATACATGAACTTTTTTTTCTCTGAAATGCAGGTGAAAATGTGCCCTAATATTTACAGTATATGCAACAGTGCTTTATTGAAAAGTAATTGCTTGACACAGCACAGCTCTATTTTCAACTGGATTTTCATCAAGTAATGATTAAAGCCAAAGGCACACACACATGCAGAGAGAGCAACTCATCAGGCAGGTCTCGGGGGTGGCTTTTTGCACCAGCTGCAAAATAAGATCAACGACTGATCGCGGAGTTTGTTTCCTTCCCTCATTCCTTCCCTCACCTAAAATGTGTTAAAGCCCAGTAAGTGACCTTTAAGGATTACATTGGTTTGCAATGCTGCTTGCTCAGTAGTGTAAACCTGTTTCTGAGAGAGAGAAAAAAAAGCCTCCAGCGTGCTGTCAGGGAGCAAAATTGAAGCAGGAGCGGTAGACAATGACTTAAAAGAGGTGGCGATGTCAGAAATCACAGAATGCAGGCTGAAAAAGAGGGCCATGGCTGTCACCCACAGAGAAGTGGAAACACATCTATCCATTTTTGCGGAGGCAGAGACAGAGGACAGGCAGGTTCCCTGGGGGCTGCAATCACACAGGTGTGTCATACACCTGTCTTATATTTGGTATAGACAGGACCACATTAGCAGTGCTGTTCTTTCTGAAAAGATGATGCCCACGCAAGGTTTGAAGAAGGGAAACACCTACAGCAGTCGTTTGCAGGGTTGTTGCAAATTGTTCAGTATCCCCTAATTATAAATTAAGAAAAAGTTTTTAGATTAGAAGGTTAAGATTAAATTAAAACTGGGTTCGATTTAGATGAATGTTATGGTTCTAGTATTCTAGGATTTCTAATTGTTCATAAAACATACTGCAACATTAACTAGGTAATGGATCTGATATACAGTATGCTACTTAAAGGCATTATTTTTAGCGCACAATAATTAATCAAATATAAATGGGGTAATGCTTCAGAGCAGGTCTATGGTTCAGATGTAAGGTCTATGTTAAGTCTCTTGATTGATGTACTGTTGGCTCTTGCAACTGAGGTAAACTGAGGTTATAGTTATTCTAAGGTAAAATACCCATTTGTTATGTAAGTTGAGGAACGTGATGTGAGAAGTGCTTGGAATTGGGAATGTTTGGTTTATACAAGGCAGCATGGTGACATAGTGGTTAGCACCCATGCTTCATGGATTTCCTCCGGGTCCTCCAGTTTCCTCCCACAATCCAAAGACATTGGCACCAAAGGCAGAGTTGGTTAATTAGCATTGGCAAATTGCCTATAGCATTTGCAAAGTGTGTTCATGGTTATGATCGGCAAAGGATTGGCACCCTGTACAGGGATTGACTGTTTCCGAGTTCCCTTGGACAGGCTCCAGGCCCCCTGTGGACCAGTACAGGATATGTGGTACAAAGAAAGAAAGAAAAAAAGAAAGAGAAGGAAAGAAAGAAAGAAAGAAAGAGAGGTTTATATTACTAAAACTAGTGCTGAAAAAAAATATAAATGTCTTCATATGTTGAGCACTGGTGTAAAAGCATGAAATAATTTGATGTGTGATACAGTAAAGCAGTGGGTGGGGGTAAGTCTTATGTAATAAGTTGTTAAATTTCTGTCCACCCCATTGTTGATGGGTGCTGTGAGAGAGAAGTTGGTGTGCAAATAGTAGCCTATAATGGGTAATAAGGAATTGTTCTGGTGAATTCACACAGGGTACTCACTGCAATAGCATGTGGTTGTTTGGCCAAGGTGATGAGCTTCTTTGCTAGTGGAAAGAATTGGACACGGATCAATACAGTGGGAAGCAGAAAGAGAACCTTCTCACTGGACGGTTTTAACATTATATATAAAAGTAACACTGGTGCAGATAATCTCCATGTTTTCTGGGCTTCTTTCTCTATGCTGATGGGAACTTTAATTCTTCCTTCTATAAGGAGTTTGTCTATCCAGAGCATCTAATGTTTCACTGTCTCCTTACACTCTGTTAACAAGAGCACTGTATATTCATCCTGTAACAGCTTCCAGCAGCCAGTGCTAGATTTCGAACATATTATTCTGTTAGATGTCAGAATAATATAAGGTCATTTAAGGTTGTTAGATATAATTCATGCTTTATGACAAGAATTTCAGTGAGTACTTTACAGAATAGTGGGGAAAAAAAGGATCACCACTTCGGCAGATCTCTGTCATATTGTTTCTCTATAAAGAGCAAACTGCAAGTCGGCACTAACACTGCTGAACTGTGAACTGTCAGCTGTTGAAAAACTGATTAACAGGACTCCAAAGAGAGACAAGGATGGCAGAGATCCGTTGAGTGCACAGCCTACATCAATGAGGTCTTAGTGAATTTCACTCACACGTACTGTACCGTGCCCATGTTATTGGCATAGCCTTGTATCATAAAGGTGGACAGACAGATGAAAATGAAGATGAAAACACACTAGAAGGGGTGGACGAAAATTCATAAACGGACAATGACGTAAGTAAACAAGTCAGAGCAATTAGGAGAAACTAAGGTCAAAATGAAGGACTAAATAGACAATAAAGAAAAATCTTAGTACTGTTACGGGCACAATGCTGGAGTGAAGTGTATGAGTGAGACTTGAAACCTGAGACCGTGAACAGAAACATTTTAAACCCGTGCTGTCTTGCTCCATTCCAACTTCCTAATAGGTGCCTTCTCTCACCAACCTCTTGCTTCCCTTATGTTCCCTGTAGTCTCTGAAGCACTTCCTGTGTACGTACATTTCTCTGGTCTTTGTGGCGCCTACTGTGATCAATCTATGACCTCTTACTTCTCAGTCAATCCACAGACAGTCAATACCCATTGCTTATGTTGCTTTCTGCTTGGCCTATTGATCAACACATGTTCCTTATTTCATCTTATCCCTAGAAACTACTCAAACCCTCCTTTTTATAGATACATTGGAATGTTGGATTGAGAGTAACTTGTGTTTTGCAAGACAAAAATTTTTTTTTAATAAATTTTAACCGGATAAATGAGTGAGGTCTTAAAAAATGAGTAGTATGCATACGCTTTGTCTGCCGAGCATCACGTGATCCCACATGAGCTAATGGTTCTTCTCTCTCTCTTTATTATGGGTAATCATCTCCCATGCTCAGTCTCAGTGCACGTGTGTCACACATATAGTCAACATCTGTACTTGTTTACTATAACATTGTGACCATATGTGTGTGTGCGTAAACCTTTTTTTGTTGTGTCCAAGTGTAGTGACTGTTCTTTAGTAACTGTTTTACAGTGACGGCCTCCGTGAAGAAAAAGGTTAAAAAAGCTGTAGCAGTGCGGGAGATGACGTGCGTCACATTTCCGCGGAATTCTCCAAAGAAGGCAAAAGCAAGTGTCATTAGAGAGGTTCCTTGTTTTAGACGGAGCAGTGTTTCTGTAATGTGTGTGTGTGTGTGTGTGTGTGTGTGTGTGTGTTTGTGTGTTTTTGCACACACAAATGTGTGTGAAAGTCGTCACGTGTGTGTGAAAGTAGCCACGATTCTTTTCAAAGGTAAAGTACTGGTTAATTTGTTTTATTTTTACTTTACATTTTTGTATTA
Source organism: Heterobranchus longifilis (assembly GCA_028570985.1). Classification (NCBI taxonomy): domain Eukaryota; kingdom Metazoa; phylum Chordata; class Actinopteri; order Siluriformes; family Clariidae; genus Heterobranchus; species Heterobranchus longifilis. The sequence goes on from JAOVVB010000026.1 coordinate 21,875,221, forward strand.
ATTATTTTTACATGAATATTTTGGGTTGTGGAACAAATTCTGAGTTTCCATTATTTCTCATGGGGGAAATTCTCTTTGATATACAAGTGCTTTGATATACAAGCACGCTTCTGGAACGAATTATGCTCACAATCCAAGGTTTAACTGTAATCTCGTTATAATTTTTGGGATGAATCTGAACGAGTATAGATTTTTTTTATGAATGCTAACTCACTTCTAACCCTAACCTCTACTTTTAAATTCAACTTGGTTCCTGAGAATTTTTACATACTTTACATTTAGGCATTTGGCAGACACCCTTATCCAAAGCGAGTAACTTTTTTTTAAATCTCAATTTACATTTGAGCAGTTTTAGGGTTAAAGGTGTTGCTCAAGGGCCCAACAGTGGCAACTCAGTGGTCATGGGGTTTGAATCTGGGACCTCTAAACTGTAGTCTTAACCACTGAGCTACCCCTGTCAACTTGAGACCATATTCATTCTCCTGTGTTTTGTCCTGTACTTGTTCATTCACTTTCATTTTCAATTCTAGAGAAAATTAGACTTGAAATGTTTCTTTAACTTTACAATTCTTTCTTTGATTGTGTTTCAGAAATAGATTATACAACTTTATCTCCACTTTCAGCGATTCATTTGACTGGGATATTCTTTACTTATTGGAACCAAGGCCATTTTGGCACTTTTATCAAGATAAAGAATGACTTAATCTTTGAACTGAAAAGTTTATAAAATGTGGTAGGGAGTACAAATCAGAGCAGAAACACTCAGGATTCAATATATCCATCGTGATCTGGTACATGATGCTCCCTACTTTCATTATTGAGCGTTCAGCAGCACACTGATTGAAGACCAGTCACATTATGAAAGTTATCTAGACATAAAATAGAATACAACAATAAATAAACGAAAAATAAGAAAGAAGCATTTCAGTGCCTGCATGCTGTAGCAAAAGAAAACCGTTTCTTTCTGAAACAATTGTCCTATTGGGGAAATTATATTGGTTAAATTCTGTGCCCCAAAAAATTAATATACCGTAGAATAATTACACTCACTGTACATTTTATTAGGAACATACACTAATAATAATAGAACACTAACAAACATGAAATAAATAAATATATAATTAAATATTAAATAAAATGTAACCATCTTTAGCTTTAAATACAGCACACAATGTGGTAGCTGGTGCATGTGTCAAAATGATTCCTAATGCTCTCAGAACCACTCTTTCACAATTTGACGCATGGAATATGGCATCAGGGAAGAAACAAAAAACTCCATCCAGGTCGTCAGCTGACTTCAGTTTATTGTCACATAACATTGCTGAGCCTGAATCTGACCAACTGAAGCAACAGCGCAACTAAAGGATTGATAACTCTTATTGTTGAAGATTCTAAATGAAATGCTTACTTTTTTTTTTTCTTTTTTCCTTTTTTGGAAATTCTGACTTTAAAGGAAATATTTTTTTCATCATTAAACTAGATTGGGTTTTACCCAAGAAAAGAAAAGTAGAATAAAGAAGTAGGTGCCATTGTGGTTGCCATGGAGAACTTAATGTTCTCTACTATTGTTTTTTTTTATTATTAACTTATCATTATTCAAATAAATGTAAGACAATAATGAAAAATATTTCAGCCCAACACAGTGTCTGTCTATTTAGATTTGTAAGTAAGGCTAATTATAAATTCATTATTCATTTCTGCTGCTGGCAGTTATTTTTAAAATTTCTTTTCCATCTCACTTGTAATGTTTAATCACCAAGAATAACTATTCCTGCCAGTGAAACTTGTATGTATATACATGCGTGGGTGTTTCTAGCGTCATTCATCATGCACTGAATTTTTTCACCCTCTTTCTAACAGAGATCTTTGCTGGACTTTACAAATATCATTCTGTATTTGCTGTATTTGTGTAAGCGTGTGAGTGTAAGATGTTTGTGAATCACTATTTTTTTTTCAATATTGTAACCAAAATATACTTACAATAAGTCAGTCTGGTTAAGAAGTTTGTGCACACACATATACGCACATACAGTAGTCACACATTGTGTCACCACCACCTCGAAGTCTTGCAATAGCAGGTTGGGGTTTCCATGGGAACCAAAACAGATAATGGGCATATAGTTGAGCACATGCTGCAGGGCGTGTATACTAGTATGTGTGTGTGTGTGTGTATGTGTGCGCGCGAATGTGTGTGTGTGTGTGTGTGTGTGAGTGAGTGAGATAAGTGAAATAGAAGGTGATTTCATGCTACGGTCTTGGGCATAGATTCCAGTATGCTAGACCCCAAAGTCCATTTGTGTAATGTGAACACTCCATATCCTGCCTGGGCATGGATCAGTGTACTATGCTCTAGCTAAGTTGAAAGTTAGTCTTGAGCAGACCACAACGTTCTTGGGCATGGCTCTAATCAAATATGAAAGCCAACCATATCTAAGCACAGAACTGGATTACTGTTTAGGACATGATGTCATCAATACCATGTGCCTTCTCCAAAACCATAGCAATGAACTGGTGGATGATCAGTCACATCACTGATGTATTAGTATCTCTGCAGAAGAAAGATTGAACCTTTGATACGAATAAACAATTTTTATATATACATTTTTTTCACCAACCAAGTGTGTTTCAGAGTGTAGGAATCAAGTAGGAAAAAGTGCAGAACTCATGAAGGCTGACTTTACAAAAGAACCATTCTTTTCACATACAAGCATTTGGCCAAAAGTATGTGGACCATCAATCCCATGAGTATGCCATCCCCAAACTGTGGCCACAAAGTAGTTAGCACATACTGTCTTTATAGATGTCTTTGTATGCTGTAGATTTACAATTTCCCTTTACTGGAACTAAAGTGACCAAACGTGTTCCAACATGAGATCACTCCTGTATACAATACAAAGCCATGAAGACATGGCAAGGTTGATTTGGAAGAACTTAGTGACCCAAGACCTGACCTCAACCCCACTGGACACCTCTGGGATGAATTGGAATGCTGACTGCACACCAGGCCATCTCACTTAACATCAGTGCCTGACCTCAGTAATGCTCTTGTGAATGAAAGAGCAATGCTAGATCCATGCTCCAGTTTTTCCATTATCCTGGAGTCTATTATGGCAGCAAAGTGGGGACCGACCCTGTGTTAAAGGTCATGGTACAGGAATGAACACATATGGGTGTGATTAGTAGATGTCCACATACTGTACATTTTTTTTTAATATAAAATGGTAAAGGGGGCCAGAGCATACCAAGACCACATAAACACATTTGTCAAGAAAAGGGGGAAACAAAATGGGGAAAAAAAAAACATTGATAAACAAAATGAAGGTACAACCACAGCAACAGCACAAAACAGGAACCTCAACAGATATGAGTTAAGAGACCTAGTGCATGACATGCAGCTTAAATAATATACGCATATAATTACCCTCAAATTACACACACCTGTGAGACTGAAGACTAGTCAGTGAGAAAAAAAGCATCAACCTAAGTGAAAATAAGTGTCCCCTATGCACAACACATAAAGAGGTTCATGGGCGCAGAGCACTCTCCAGACATTACCCCTGACAACATTTGTCATAGTTTTAAATTCTTGAGTGATTTGATCAAATCTTGTGGCTTATTTCAGGCTTATTATTTGACTTGTATAACCCTGCTCCTCTACTCAGTTCAGAAGCTTCTTGTAGAACCTTATATGTCTCACTCTCTATGTAAACCTCTTTACAAAGGTAGATCCACTAACTATGCAAATAACCCTTATTTTTAAGAGTGTATGAAGTAAATACAGAGTTCTGTCTTTGAAACCTACATTACACTTCAATATGGAGTTGGTCCCCCTTTTGCAGCTATAACAGCTTCCACTTTTCTTGGAAGGCTGTCCACAAGATTTCTGTATAGCATTTATGTGATGAGGCACTGATTTTGGACAAGAAGGCCTGGCTTGCAATCTACGTTCCAGTTTCTTCCAAGGGTGCTCAATGGGATTGAGGTCAGGACTCTGTGCGGGCCAGTCATGTTCTTCCACACTGAACTCATCAAACCATGACTTTATAGTCCTTGGTTGGGCACTGGGGCACCGTCATTTTGGAGTAGAAAAGAGCCTTCCCCAAACTGTTGCCACAAAGTTGGAAGCATAGCATTGTCCAAGATGTCTTGGTCTCCTGAAGCAATAAAATTGTTCTTTACTGGGGATAAGGGTCCTAACACCCTAATTCAAACACCCTCAGATTGCGAGTAACGCGGTTTCCAAGTGTTCCGCAAGACGAGCAAAAATTCTTTTATAAATTTTGACTTGAAAAACGAGCGAATCTTGGTTAACGACTACCGAGTATCATGTATCACGCATGCGCTTCTTGTTTTGACACCGAGCGTCACGTGATCACAACTGAGCCAATGTTTTTTCTCTCTCTTGCGCTGCGGAATTGTGGGTAATCGTCTCCC
>JAOVVB010000026.1:21879923-21891664 GCA_028570985.1 Heterobranchus longifilis
CTGTGACCATGTGTGTGTGTAAAACATATTTTATTTCATGTTTGTAAGCATGTGTGTACAGTGCGCGTGTACTGTTTCTTATAACACACGTGTGTGCGCACGTTTAAAGCAAAAGAAAGTCTCATTAGAAGGTTAAAAATCCATTTTCTCCCTCAGCCTGTCGTTATGTGTGCGCGCACGTAATTTGACTTCGTGCCAGTTTACACTCTCTTTTTCTCGCCTTTAGTGTGTGTGTGTTTGTAAACCGGCACGTGTCAAATTACGCGCGTGCACACACATAACGACAGACCCAAACACACACACACACACAGCGCCTGCGAGCATAAATGGAAACACATATCTGTCGGGATTTATTTTTACTTTTTTTTTTTAAGTGCAGGTTAATTTGTTTTATTTTTACTTTATTTTTTGTGTTAATTATTTTTATGTATTTATTTTTTTGGGCTGGGGAACGAATAATTTGAGTTTCCATTATTTCTTATTGCAAAATTAAATTTGGTTTACGAGTGTTTTGGATCAAAAGGCTGCTTCCAAAACAAATTATGCTCGTATAGGCCTTACTCTTTTACAGCTTTGTTAATGCGGCAAAATGGAGACAACCAGTGCTGCACCTGTGAAAGCACAGTAACATGCCATTTCTTAACTCTTGGGATATGACAGTTATAATGACAACTCCATTTATAATTACTGCCAATTATATTCCATGAGGCTGCATAGTATTTATACAGGACCATGCATGTATCACAAAATGACTTGTCGAGAAATGCCTTAATTTCAGTGAAACTCAATAATTAAAAAAACATAATCTGAGATATATGCAAGAATAAATATTATTTATTCAACAAAGCATCTTTTTTCAGGTATATTTACTGTTGCCAGGCCAGATATTTTTTTACCCTCATTACAGACAAGATTCCAAATAAAAAAAAAAACAGTCCTTGTATAATAGAAGCAAATCACCAGACAGTTATTGGCCTTATTGGTTTATTGAGTAGCGAAAAATAAGCACATTCTTTAAGCATAATTGAATTCTGAGCCTATGGTTATCATTAAATATCACAATATTGAGTTAAAATGTATCATTATTGCCAGTCTGTGCACAAGTGTACTTAAATTGGGCCTCATTTCACAGTTGATAAGAATGCATGCTTTCCATTCAGTGACATAGAGGACATCCTGACAAGAAACCTGCTGTAAACACTGATGCTTAAACCATTTTAGTATGCATCATGTTTTAGTTTTTTTTCATGTTCGTGTTCTCTCTCTCTCTCTCTCTCTCTCTCTCTGTCTCTCTCTTAAACACATTGTCTTGCTGTAATCACACTTCAAAATGTCAAATTTACATCAAAATCACTTTTTACATCAGAATTGCCTAGGCTACAGAAGACGGTGGAACTTTAACTTCTGTGTGAAAAACAGAACAATAGAAATATACACAGAAAAAAAGAGCACAACATGTGCTAAAGCAGGTGTTAGTCAGATGTTGCAAATAACAGTCATTTTCTTTGCTACATTAATAAAACAAAGTTGTTGTTTTTTTGCAGTATACTATACAATATGACAGACCCAAAGGCAAAATTACAGCTTTCAAAAGCCCATTTAAATTTAAAATGCATTGTTCAATGTTTTTGTTTTTTGGCGGCACGGTGGCTTAGTGGTTAGCACTGTCGCCTTGCACCTCCAGGGCCTGTGCTTGATTCCCGTGTTGGGTCTATGTGCATGGAGTCTGCATGTTCTCCCATGCATGCTGGGTTTCCTCCGGGTTCTCCGGTTTCCTCCCACTGTCCAAAAACATGCAGATTAGGCTAATTGGCGTTCCCAAATTACCCATGGTGTGTGAATGTGCATGTGAACGTTGACCGGAGGTCCTACCACGGTACAAATGGGAATAAATACAATGGTCACCACTGGCCGCCATGGTCCCTAGTTGGACTACAGAGGTTCCTAGATGGATGGATGGAATGCTTTTTTATTTTTTAATTTTTAATAATGTTTAACTTAGGTTCGGATGTATAGACAATCAGTCCAATGTCTTACTACTCCAGTAACATAGACACATAGGACACTCTGACTGTCTGATCCCCCCTCTGATGATGTCTGCTCTGTAATGAATAATGAATAGGTTCTAAATAACTAAAGCATTAATACCATATTAATGTGCTACTTACTCTCAGTGAATGGAGGCACATTAAGGTTCCACTAAGAGGCGTGAGAGAAATGAGATTTTAAGTGTCATAAAATATCTATGATAATCTTAATTATGCAGTAGTGAAATGTGGGTGGGTGGCACAGGGGCACAGCAGGTAGCCATTCCTCATCACATCTTTGGGGTCCCCAGTTCACTGTTGAACTCGAATGACTTTGTCTCTACAAAGTTTCATTGGGTTTCCCCTGGGCTTTCCAGTTTCTTTCCATCTCCCAAAAGACCTGAAAATTCCAGATCCACCGACATCCTGACCAGAATAAAGCGGTTACTGAAGATGGATGGATAAAATATGTGTCAATTTTGCTTTAGATAAAGAACGCAAAGTAGAAAAAGTGTAGTTTACAAATTCTCCATAACTAAATAAAGGAATCTTGGCCTGATTGTGCATTTCACAGAAAGTTAGAGCAAGTATGCCTACTTCCAAAGCACCCACACAACCTTCAGAGGACTGGAGATACAGGGGCTCTTTCCCTGAACGTAAAGCCTTCTAACTCAGCGAGGGAGGCTAAGATTTTGAGTAATTGCAGGCTATCTAACAGAATGAATGTTGACTCAATACAACAAGCAACACCCTCAGTGAGCATTGTCCAAATGCATTTTCCTGGTTTCTCCTCAAGAGCACAGCGATGGAGCCATGATGAATCGCCTCACTCTATCGCTTTCTCCCTTCTCATCAGTTTAAATGCACTCATATATCTTTACTGCATAATTATGATAACTATAGATATTTTATGACACTTCAAATCTCATAATCTCATCCTTTCCCCTCCCTTTCACTCCCTCGCTCTCTGGTGCCCACACAGTGACTGGGCTTTTAAAAATAGCGGCGATCCTTCCAGCCTGTGGCGCGTGCCATGATTAATTACTATGTGTGTGTTGCTGTGTGTGAGGGTGGGATCGGTGTGTGTGTGGGTTAGAATGAGAGAGAGAGAGAGAGAGGGAGAGAGAGATAGAGAAAGAAAGAGAGAGAGAGAGAGAGAGAGAGAGAGAGATTGTTAGGTGGATGAGAATCAGAAGCCTACAGTGGCATTTAAGCGGAAAACACATTAAGAAACCAAAAAGCATAACAAAAACAACAACAAAAATATATTAATGAAATTGCCCTTTGTTGGCTGTACAATCAGAAGTGGAAAGTAATAAATTCTCTTTACAGTGTGTATGTACATATCTTAGAGTAATAGTACTTTTCAGTTATATAACTTTTCTTTATGTATGTATGTGTGTATATATGCATTTATTTATTTATGTATTTATTCATATATTTATTTTCATTTATTTTCATTTTGAACACCACAAATGTTTTTAACTTGAAAAGACTGTAAGCAAAAAACAAACAAACAAAAAAACAAATCACACTATATGGGCAAATTTTAATTAACTCTATTTTGAGAAAGTATTTGAGTAAGTAAAATACACTAGCTCGATATTCTAATGGTTTACATTATGGAAGCACAAGATTCAATTTTTCATAAAGATGTGTTTTGAATGTTGTGCAACGATAGCCTGTTGTATTACAGGTCTTCAGTATAGAAAATGCTCAAGATTTACATTTATGGCATTTGACAGATGCCCTTATCCAGAGTGATTTTTATAAAAAAAAAAAATCTCATTATACCGCTGAGCAATAAGGGCCTTGCTTAAGGGCCCAACAGGGGCAACTTGGTGGTTGTGAGGTTTGAATCTGGGACCATCCAAAGCATAGTCCAATGCCTTAACCAAGCTACTGAAACCCCAACTAAGTTAACTGCACAGGTAATGTTTAATTTCTTTATATAGTGTTGATGTTTACAGCACCTACAACTAGTTTTGGTAACATAATTGTAAAAGAAAAGATAAAAACCTTCACTGCTCAGATATAGACCCTTTTTCTGATGTATTCTGTCAATTGTAGGTGTACACAAAAGTAATTTGTGAAGTACATACACAAGTTATTTTTTTAACCAGATAGCTTGTTTATTCTTACTTCTACTCAAGTCAGGTATTTATTACTCAAGTCAGCCTGTTTCCCAACACTGGTATGAACCAAGAAAAAGATGTGTAGTAATGAAACATCATCCTGGACTGACCTGTAATATATAATAATAGCATTACTTTACATGGGTTAGCCTAACATTTGCCAAATGTCTTTATCCAGAGTGACTTACATTTTTATTTCATTATACTGTACATCTAAGCAGTGTTAAGGGCCTGACTCCCCATAACATTAACACTATTAACATACCATTAACATATTAAAATTGATTATCAATTATATACTGTACAGGCAAACTGGTGACAGGATTATGTGCACCTAAGGCTCGCCCATGCACTCAAAGGATCTACTCAAGGAGCTACTCAAGTGGCACATGGGCAACCTACACAATAATGGGCACACCTTTTTGTGTTGTAATATTATGGGTGATCAGTTTATAGGCCAGTTTAATGGACATTTAAAGAGATCTTATTCAGTAGCTTAACTTTATAGATTGACCTCAAATGCTAAATTCCGTTTGGACTTTAACAGGATTGAATATTTTAGATTTGGATGATGACTGGATTTTTCCAAATCAGTCGTGAGTTTTTCTTTGTTTTTAGACTTTTTTTTTTTGTACAATTAAGGCAGTAAGTTGACAAATAATAGAAGCTCAGACACCCCACCATTGTCAAAGAAGAAAGGGAAAGAGAAATAAAAATGTATTAACACATACACTGCCACCCACACGTTAAATTCCCCAATGTTAAATGAACTCCTACAGTGTTTATATAAGTCCATCTGGACACAAATGTGCACTGTGGGTGTAAATTCAACCTTCAGGTTTTTTTTAACGTGCATATGTTAAACTATTTTTATGTAAAGTTATTCCTGGGACACCTATCACACATGTTTCCTTTGTTCCTACGTCCATAGTGCGGATGAAAGCTGAGTTTGTTTGCGTCCCTGCTCCAAGGCAACGTAACACACGCAGAGGTGTAGCTGTACAAATTGGAGCTGAACTGCAGTAAATAAGCATGGAACAGTCAGCACAGATCCAACAGGATGATTTCTCACACTTTCAACTCATTCAACAACCGGTGAGTCTTTGATGAGTAAGAATCTACCAGCTGAGAGTTTTTACGCATCTGGAAAACATGTGATGGATTACAGAGACTGAAAAAATAGATGAACACATCATGACTTACTGTAAGTAAGGTACAGAACATGAAAAAATCCCTAGTGATGAATTAATTACTACTTTCATAATGTATGTTTATATATTTCCTTTAGCTTTACTGTAGCTACAGAATAATGTGTTGTACTGTATAATAAATAATTGAATAACAACAGCAATAATAATAATAATAATAATAATAATAATAATAATAATAATACAATTATTTGTCACATGTACCTTACAGCACAGTGAATTAATTTTTTCATATATCCCAGTTAAGAAGCTGGGGTCAGAGAGCAGGTTCAGTCAGGCTACAGCGCTCTTGGAGTATATAGGGTTAAGGGCCTTGCTCAGGGGCTCGACAGTGGCAACTTGACAGTGCTAGGGCTTGAACCCCCGACTATATGGTATGGGATTTCAATTAACATTTTTTTATGGTCCAATTAGATAAATTCTTTGCTCAAGTAACTTACATGGCAAGCCTTACATTTTAATGATTAGTTTAGATTTAGATTTTAAGCAGTTTTGATGCCTCATGTTTCTATTTTTCACTAGTGCCATGGATTCGGAATGGATGAGACACATTTATTTTAAATTTAACTTGCAAAGATGAAACAATTCTTTGTCCATACAGCACGTCATTAATTTGATCAGACACTAGACAGGACGAACAACAGCCTTTTATTATTATTATTATTATTATTATTATTATTACATAAAAGTCACTGTTAAAAGAAATAACTACTGAGTTTGCTGAAATGACCACATTTAGGTTCAATACTGTCCAATTCATTATTAATACATGGAAGAATATTAGTGAACCATCCACTTTGCAGAAGAAGTGTGGCGTTAAATAAATGACACGTTTGGGTACTTGCATAATGCAATAAGAACTCACACGATTGGGACTAAACAGGTGTATGGCCATAAGAAAACCACCCGATAGTGATTTCGATTGGAAAAAAGGCTTGAGTTTGCTAGGAAACATAAATATTGAACTTAGGAGCAATGGAAAAAGGATTATTTGGTGTGATGAGTTCAGTTTATTGGTACATTATTGGTACTGCTGTTCTCATAACCGCCAAAGTAAAGTTAAACCTTGGATTGCGAGCATAATTTGTTCTGGAAGCGTGGTTGGACTGTATATTAAAGCACTTGTATATCAAAACAAATTTCCCCATAAGAAACAATGGAAACTCAGATGACCCAAAAACCACAAAACCACAACCCAAAAATATTCATATGAAAATAATTAATACAAAATATAAAGTAAAAAATATTTTAGAAATAACCTGCACTTTACCTTTGAAAATAACTGTGGCTGAAATAAGATGAGAGTGGAGAGCAGGCGGGAGGGGGCTACTGTTTAGGATGACTTTCTCACACACACACACACACGCACACACACACACACACACACACACACACTTACTAACGGAAACACTGCTCTGTCAGGAAAGTTCTTTAACAAAGAACCTCTCTAATGACACACATTAAACAGATTTGCACTGAGACTGAACATGAGAGACGATTACTCATAATCCCACAGCGCAAGAGAGCCACTGGCTCAGTTGTGATCACGTGACGCTTGGGAGACAAAGCGCATATGTACTACCTGTATGTCAAGACCTCGCTCGTTTATTAAATTAATTTTAAAAATGTGCTTGTCTTGCAAACGCTCACAGACCAAGTTACTCGCAATCCAAGGTTCCACTGTACTCAGTTTGATTTTCTGAAAGGCTTTGTTGCCAGCTCATGATGCATATCTAGGTTATTTAGGATTATGCAATCTATTGTCAACTAAGAACAGAACTAAAGTGCTGAATCAGCACATAGACCTGCAGAATTTAAATACTTCTTGCAATAGTGACTTCAGAGTGTATTAAGTGGAAATGGAAACTGTAGGTGTGAATTCAGTTCTGGCAAGTTTGATTGCAGTGTTACAGTCCCTGCACAGTGAAAAGCACTTTGACCACTTCAATGGAGTCCTTTTTTTTTTTTTTTTACACACCTGTCTGTCTCTCTTCTCCAGGCCCCTCAGCCAGTTACAGTCTTCCAGCAGCTCCCTTCAGCAATGTCTCCACCTGCACCAGCTTTACGGCCAGGACACATCAGGGAGGGTACAGTACCACACACACCCACACCCAAAGTTTTAGTGCTGTAACCACCAACATAGACCTAAAAATAATTTCACTGGTGTAAAACATATTGTTATAATACTATCAGGCATCATCCAAAAGAGGATGTGCAGCCTTTCGAGTGTGATCGCTTTTAAGGCTTCTTTCTCATGTTGCATCACTCTTGACATCATCGCCTTTTGCATGTTTATTAAAGATCTAGATCTTAATCTGGGTGATTGAACATTTCTATGCATATATGATGTAATGTTCATCTACTGAATGTTAAACTTTTACATGGGTGAGTGTGTTATGTGAAGTGCTTTCTCTACCAAAAAAAAAAAAAATTAGAAATTGAATTTATCATGTGTAGTGTCAGATTTATATAGTATTATCAGATTACAATAAATAGAACAAAAGAACAGGTTTGGAAAAAAAGAAAAAAATATTGTAAAATTATGGATAATATATGAATGTTTTATATACGTGTTTTCTACAATTTTGTGGCATTTTAAAAACAACACCACTAAAACTCCATCTCCCTTAAATTTTGTCACAATGAATAAATCAGCCAGTTCTAATTGAATTAGATCATTAATGCTCTGGTGGCTTCAATGGCATTAGCAGAGGATAAACACCCTTTTTCTTAATTTCAACATTTTTCAAAAATCCACTGAATGCATTTCAATGCACTAAATGATTTTCAGTTCTAAAGAAGTTCTAAAGTTTCGAAAAGAAGAATAGGCAGTAGTATTCAAACAAAAAAAATTGTTATACTGTATACAAAAATAAGGAAAATAATTTGCCCAAATCAGTAAAATTCTGAAAATGGTCTTTTCATAGTGTTTTACTATCAAACTAATCAAATACAGTATATTATTATTAAAGCTATTTCTACCTATATATTTACTCATTTAAAATTAGAAATACTACAATTGTGATATTTTCTGACGGGAAGAAGTGAAATCATAGAACATTAATATTTTAAATGCTTAAATTGCGTATAATTAGAGTAGAATGGTACAGTATGTTTGAATAATAGTATGTTTGAGTAATAATAATCTCATAATAATAAAAATTTGTTATATACTTATTCCCACATTCAAAATATTTTCACTTCCTAATATATTTTAGTATATATTTAATTCATACTTTATCCTAATATATATATATATTTTTTTTTTCCAGAGCAGTCACAGAAGATCTCTTGGGGTAGTGATACATTCCATTTGTGTAAAGAAGCAATAGCTCCCTGAAATATGGATTTGGTGTCTATAGATTATGTACAGTATGTTGTTCATGAAGTCACCTTATAAAAGTCAAAACCACCAGGGACTAAATGAGCAAATTATGAATTGAGGGAAGCCATTTGGGATGATTCAGGGAACTTAACAAGATGTAAGCCCAAGGATACACCCATGACCTATGAGCATAAATGAATATTAAATAAATTCAGGGCCAACATAGACTCTACCTCTTAGCAGTCTCAGTCTCAGATAGGCTTTTCACAGAACACTGATATCCTTTATAACCTTTTCTGACCCTAAAATTCAAAATCTTAAATGTTGCAATTTGATTGGCTCAGCATTCTGCCTGCAGAATACCATGGCACATCATGCTTTATGTTCTGTTTGAAACCCGGAGGAAACCCACCAACCACGGGGAGAACATGCAAACTCTATACACAGAGACCCGAAGAGGGAATTGGACCTGGACCATGGAGATGCGAGGCGACAGTATTACAAAAACCTTCAGTGTGATGGACAAAACCAATGTCAAGCATTATGTGCAATAAATGCAGCATCAAAATAAAACACATTGCTTTTATAGTGTATTATAAAGTATAAAACTTGAAATCTTCTTTAGTTCAGATAGCATCAGTGTTCTTGATTTACTCCTGCAATAAATAAAGTTACAGTACAACTGTTACAGTATAACTGAAATATACATTGTTATTGGTTCTCAACCTGACCACCTGCGCTTTCCATTTTATTGTTTTCCCCTCTAATCCACTTCAATTAAAAAAAAAAAAAAAAACGCTTTTAATTAGTTAACTAAGATGTCTTGGGAGATGAAAAAACACTTAAATGTGCAGGACAGTGTGTCCTCCAGGACCAGGCTTGAGAACCATTGCATTAAGAAAATAAGGGTTAGATGTACAGTACAGTAGTACATCGTTATGATATTTAAAAGGAATAGGCTGTACCCTGTGCAACGTGCTCTGCATGTAATTTGCTTAGAGATAATTTTGTGTCATTTTGTATGTGTATAAAAAATGCCTCGATTTAGTTTTAACGACAGTGAAACTTTGCCTCTTATCTCCATATTCAAATTCTCCATATTTAAATCCTGCACATCCATAAATATTTCTGCCAAATTCCAAAATGGGAAGCAGTGTGCCCATTGTGTTTAACCCAATTTTCTTTTGTTAAAATAACTACTGAAAGCAGTGTGTAGAGCACTGATTGCAGTACTCAATCACTTCACACACATGCGTAGATGTCTATCCAAAAGAGATGTGTTCACAAAGCACTATCTAGTGGAGGCTCATGGGTATGGCATCCTACAGTCTTCCTGTATAGTGCTAGAGCTTCCGTTATAGTGTTAACTGTTTCTGGATGTCTGTGTGTGTTTCTAACAGACCTTGTAGAGCTGATGATGATGCAGAATGCTCAGATGCACCAGGTCATCATTAACAACATGACCATGGCTGCACTCAGTTCTTTCGGCTACACGCAAGCACCTGGGGTAAATTATACACTAATGCATGCAACATTTTTACTTTTTTTAAATGAAGACTATGTATGCATGCTTAACATTTTTATGCGTTACACTAAAACAGCATCCAGGTCCACCAGTAACAGCTGAGGTGGAGCCAGAGGTGTATCATCACCACTACCCTTGTCCACCCTGTGTATCTTACCCTGTGTGGGTTCCTATTTCTCTGGCACCAATGCAGTCTCCCGTTCCTCTTCAGACCATTCCGAACTTTCATGAGACTATGTACCCTCTACACAATATCCACACAGAACACAGAGACAGGTGAGAGAATACCTGATTTATACTACATGTTTTTAACTACAAGTTGCTAAACAGCTTTAGCATTTGACGTTTATTCAAGAGTTACTAGTTATTATTTGGGAGTCACCATGTTTGTATTATAAACCAAACCAATAGTCGCAAAAAGACCAACCAAATACGAAAATTCACAAACAGCGCACTACAAATTTATGACCGAACATATTTATAAAGTATTACCATATAGTATTATTTTTAATAAAGCAGTGAGACAGCCACCAGGTTTCTTAAACATTTTTTCTAAAGGTCCTGTAATCTGTCCTGTACTGAGATAAAGATCCAAAATGATAACAAAAACAGTAGTGATGACCACAACAATGGTGAAGATGATGACAATGGTGAGGATGATGGTGAGGACAACGCCAGTGTAGATAACGACAATAACAGTGGAGACATCCACAACAACAATGAGGAGAACAACAACAGTGAGGACACTGAGAAAAGGAACAATGATGATGACGAAGACAACAGCGAGGGCGAAGACAAGGGTTATAATGATGACGGCGACAACAACAACGAGGACAACTTCAACAACAGCGCAGATGAGAACAACAGCATGGACAGCGTGAACAACAGCACGGACAACAATAATGCGGGTGATGACAACAACAGGGTGGACGAAGACACAACAGCATGAACGAAGACAACAACAGTGTGGACGATGACAACAACAGTGTGGATGATGTCAACAACAGCTCGGATGATGACAACAACAACTCGGATGATGACAACAACAGCGTGGACGATGACAACAACAACTCGGATGATGACAACAACAGCGTGGATGATGACAACAACAACTCGGATGATGACAACAACAGCGCGGATGATGACAACAACAGCGCGGATGATGACAACAACAGCGCGGATGATGACAACAACAGCTCGGATGATGACAACAACAGCTCGGATGATGACAACAACAGCTCGGATGATGACAACAACAACTCAGATGATGACAACAACAGCGTGGATGATGACAACACCAGCGCGGATGATGTCAACAGCGTGGATGAACAACAGCTGTGAGTACAATGACATCAGCAGTGATTATGATGACAACAGCAGTGAAGACGACAACAACTGACATCAATCAAAATGACACAGACGACAATGATAATGATCATGATGACAATTCAATTCAATTCAACTTTATTTATATAGCGCTTTTAACAATGGTCATTGTCTCAAAGCAGCTTCACAAAAATG
>JAOVVB010000026.1:21892559-21906950 GCA_028570985.1 Heterobranchus longifilis
TCATGTGTGTTATGCAGCTGAAGTACAATATAACAGAAATTCTTTAAATTAACATGAAGTCCAGTTCAGCACAGGGATGAGTCTGCAGATGCAGAAGGCAGATGGGGTCTGGATCACTGGGAGCACAGGAGCAGCATGTGTAGCTTCAACCGTCATAAAGCAGAATCCAGCTGGAGCTGGTCCTTCTCTGGATGCCTCAGGATCCTCGCAACAGACAACAGCAACAGAGGAAGTGGTGACGACAACAGTGATGATCACAGGTGCAAGACAAAGTCCCAACTGTAACATGGACTATAAATAGAGATATGAAACAAACTAAACAATGTGCAGGTGAATACATATGACATCATGTGACTGACAGGTGAGATGCAATGGACTTTGGGAAATGGAGTGTGGAAATAGACGTCAACATAAAAGTCCAACATGATACTGATAAACAAACACTGATGAACGTTTCATTTAAGGATAAACTATTTAGAAATAAATAATGAATATGTTACTAAATACATAATAACTCAATATAGATATAAAAATAAAACTTCCAGAAAATGCTCTCTTATGCTTTACTATACAAGTATTAATTTAATTAAGGCTGTCATTATGCATTATAAAAGGCGCTGATATGTAAGCTAATGTGTATAAGTTTATTTTTATCACAATACTAGATATTTATTCACTCACTTATTGTCTATACCGCTTTATCCTGTATAAGGGGCGTGGGAGGCCAAGAGACTTAGGGTATGAGGTGGGGTATACCCTGGACAGGGTGCCAATCCATCACCGAGCACACACATTATGGGGCAATTTGGGAACGACAATTAGCCTAATCTGCATGTCTTTGTACTGTGGGAGGAAATCTCAGAACCCAGAGGAAACCCACCAAGCATGGGGAAACTCCATGCACACATGGCGGGAATCGAACCCAGATCCTGGAGGTGCAAAGCGACAGTGTTAACCACTAAACCATCGTGCCGCCCCAATACTAATTAATTAATCTAAAAAAGCTTTAAAACAAACAAAACATGCAATAATACAAATAAGTAAAAAAAAAAATTGTTGACATCAGGTTTTTTTTTCAGTTTTATTCAGTTGGAATTCAAATTATGTGATATTGCCACATGCATACTGTACACACCATCACTAACAAACAAAACTGTTGTGTAGGAAAGCTGTTCCTCCTCCACCACCACCAAGTGCAACAGGTACTGTTGGACCAGGCATTCCCCCTGCTGCAGGTACACACACACACACACACACACTAATTTGTTTGGAGGTGTTCATGGTGATCCAGCATGTAGACAGCTTTTCTGTCCAGAGGATAGCTTGGAGTTGACAGCTAAAAGAAATTCCTTTCTCTCTCTCACACACACACACAAACTTTCTTTCAGAGTACTATGAAGCAGAAGGACGGGAGCACAGACAAGAAGAGACACAGAACTGAATGGGAAACAGTAAGCTAACTTGGATGGACTTCCATCAAAACACTAACAAATACTAAGAGGGACATTCAAGTCAAACT
The DNA here is from genome assembly GCA_028570985.1 of Heterobranchus longifilis. Lineage (NCBI taxonomy): Eukaryota > Metazoa > Chordata > Actinopteri > Siluriformes > Clariidae > Heterobranchus > Heterobranchus longifilis. The sequence continues at coordinate 21,894,079 of JAOVVB010000026.1, forward strand.
GGGATTTGTGATAAAAATTTATTGTAAACGAATGTGTGAAACCGATTGAGACTGAAATTTACCCACAGTAAAACATGTGAACGTTTTTAAGAAGGACGTATTGTACATCTGTGAATACTTAGGTGTCTCAGAGCCCCACTGTAGTCGTTCCTGTGAACATTCTGCAATCGGTGGACAACTTGCAGAAGAGAGGGAGTTAGTGCTACATCCCCCATACAGTCCTACCTCGCTCCAAGCCGTTTCCACATGCTTGAGCCATTAAAGGAGTTCCTTGGAGTCTGAGAGGCCAGCATGTCTGATCATGGCTCCGGTGTACTGGGAAAACATTCTCCCTTGATGATATCGAAAAAAACAAACTGGGATAAGTGCATAAGTGTAGCAGTGTATTATACAGAGAAATAAAGGTAGTTTTTACTCTCATAAATGTGTTCTGTCATTCTGCATAATCAAACGTTTGACTCGAATGCCCCTTCATCCAATCAAGAGATAATTGATTATTCTTGCTATGTAATGTGTGCAATAGTGGAGCATAATGTAATAAAATGATTAAACAGCAGTTCAATGAGTTCAATCACGTTAGCCTGTTCCTTTTTTATGTAGTTTTGATGTGTCCCATACAATACCTCTATAATTAATTCTGTAATACTGTAAATTCCAATTCCATGGTATGATTAAGAATGCTCCAGTTGCATCTCTTTACTTTGTTGGTTTGACATTATTAGTCTCTAACTGTGCAGCAGTCAAAAGCGTACTTACCCAAAGTAGCAGGGTGTCTTTTGATCCTAAAGATAAAAGTAGAGCATAAATTTGAAAAAGAGATGAAAGAGAAAACAATTGGCCATCTCCAATGATCAGATAAATATCCATCAAATAAGTAACTTAACTGGCTTTGTAGTTATTTGGTTATATCCATGCTGTCAGAAATTTGCATAGTGCTGTGATTTTCAAAGCTTTGAACTCAGTTAGTGGTGCCAGAAAGCACTGTGGATACAAATGTCATTATTTTTGTCTGTGTGGACTACTATAGAAGACTACTATAGAAGGCAAAAGAGAGAGAGAGAAAAAAAGAGCAGGATGCAGAGTAATTATCGAAATGATCAGTGTAAGTGGGCTCACTGCTAAGCTACAGTAGTTAAAGAGTGTAACTATTTTGTGATAAAATTTACTGTTATAATGATGAAAATGGATCAGAGTCAAATTTTATACTGTACATAATCTTACACATAACTTTCCATTTAAATAACAATCCATACTGTTACTGACACTCTATTAAAATGGCAGATACCCAATTTTTTCATATGTTTTTAAAAATATAAAAAACTTTGAATTTATATAGTATCTTCATGTACATTATCCAATTGGATATAAGTTTTAATATTATATAAATTAATGCAATAATCGACAATTGGGTAGTGTGATGCACCTTATTTTACTTTTATGATTGAATACAATTATTCATTATTTTTGGATAATCTCCTGAAGTGTTTTTTCCTCTTATCCCACAGCAGTTGTCCAGGGATTTAGCATCAGTCAAAGAGTGAGAACCAGTATGCTTATATAAAATTGTGATGTGCCTTGCAGTCAGGTTTGCTAGCAGAGCTGTTGCTATCGAGTCCATCTGATTAATCTAACATCAGAATTCATAAGATCTGTTGTGTTAAAAATAATGAATTAATTTATATCATGCAAAAGTTAAATGGTTTTGACATTTTCTGAGCTCGTTGAAGGTTTTCTTGATTGTCATCTTCCAGTAATGCTCTTCTCCTCTTGAAGCGCACGTGCCACTAAAAACACCTTGAACCACTCATTGCAGCATCGCTTCAAAATTTCTGTCAATCGTCTTTGTGTCAGATTTGCCTAGTTTCAAGCAGAATTTCACGTTCCCTCTTTGTTCTAACCTGCTGTCCATGATGAAATATCTAACACGGTGATGAACATAATCAGTATAGCACCAGTTGCACAGTTTCCAATATACACAGGACGATGCCTTTTGGCACACTGACTTATGAAGGTTGATGCTCCCTGTGACAGTGCATGCAACCCTGTGCTGTTGCTGTGTTCCAAAACTAGTCTCGAACCTTTTTGATACCACCTCATAATAATATCCAAATTTTTTTTTGGATTGTGCATAATAAAAGAACACATTTACTGTATGAGAGCGGAAGCTACCTTAATTTCTCTATATAATCCCTTGCTACACTAATTCACTCATCCCAGCATTTTTCCTGTGCTTGGATACCATCAAGGTAAAAGGTTTTCTCAGTACACCAGAGCTATGATCTATTGATTTTTACAGATCGAGTGTTCCACTTGCTAAATGTTCACGGGGACGTGAACTCTTATTCACCTCGGCTGGGATCGTCATACACAAAATGTAATGCTGTGGCTAAGAATCTCATCACCATGCAGTACTTGAAAATGCTTTTCCGTTTTCATTGATGAGAAATTTTATCATAAGTCCCGGTTTGACTTGTACCAATATAAAAAAAAGGCTTTAATTTTTTAATATATATTAGCTGCATAGTAGACAGACCATTACGTATTCCATCAGTCTTCCAGTCTTCTTATCCTGTGTAGGGTTATGGGAGGCCCTAAACCATTGCAGGGCACACACACACACACACACACACACACACACACACTATTGGAAATTTGGAAATACCATTGAATCGACACTGCATGTCTCTGCACTGTTGGTAGAAACCGGAGTACCTGGAAGAAACCCGCCAGGGGAACATGCAAACACCAAAAACATGTGCACACCTTGACTGGAGGCAAGGTTCAAAATCCCTAACCCTGGAGTTGCAAGGTGACAGTGCTGACCACTAAGCCATTATGTTATTATTCAAAATAATAATAATAAATAAAAAAATCACCTACAACATATTATTAGTTTTTTTTTTATTTTTTTATAACTGATGTTCTATTAAGGAAATTTAAATGCTTACCGTTAGAAAAGTAGTAATTAAGAATGAAACAGTCTGCAAAACACATTCTCAGACACACTACCGAAAAGAAAACTGTCAAAGTGTGAACATGGACAACTGTTAATTGACTCATCTGTTGTGTGAAGCATGGCAGTGAAAGGAAAGAGGGTAATTCCATCGTCTGAACAGCAGAGGGCAGTGAGGGCCACTCTGTCCATGTGCGCATGCGTCAGGGTTTATAATTAGCCAACTGTTTCTCTCTTACATCTGCGTGTAATAAGTACAGGAGGACATGAGTCAAGTCTGAGGAAGACATTGCTGCTTTTTGAATGTGTTTCAAGTGTATTTGTGGTTTAAAGGTGTGTGTGGTGTATTTTTTTTGGTCAAAATTAGGAAACCAAAACAGCACGGTAGCTCTAAGCTAAGATGTACATAAACATTGGCTCTGATTTAGCATTGTGTAAAACCAGTGGTCTCAAGAACTGTAATAAATGTAAGCACATGCAGCGATCTGAGGGGGTCCAAGCACTGTTCCTTCTGTTCTTGTGCAGCAAGAACTTGGGTAGCACTTAAGTGGACAGTTCTTTCTGAAGAGAACAACAGTGAGATAAAATTTTAGCATAATGCCAACTCAGGGAAATGCCCACAACCATTCATCATTAGAAATATAATTACATGTTTTTACAGCAACACAATCCACCAAGTTTCAGTTTGAAAAGTGACTTAAATTCAATTCAGTTTACAGAATCAAAAATATATACGAGTTTAAAAAGTGTGAGGAATCATGTATAAATCATGATTATTATTGTCTTGATGAGCAAACCAAGGGCGATGGTGGCAAGGAAAAACTCCCTGAGATGGCAATAGGAAGGAATCCTTGAGAGGAACCAGACTCAGCAGGGAACCCATCCTCATTTGGGTAGTATGGATTGATTCGCAGTCATAATGTGTGTTAGCAGTCCAGTATAACAGAACAACAGTTTACAACAGAGGCTCAGGTACAAAATTGTTTGTGGGAATTTTAGTCCTGAACTATTAAGCGACTGCAGAACTGCCTTTATCAACTGCCTGCCTCTATCTATATAGTCAAGTGGAACCGTCCCCAGTCACCGCATACTGTACATCCCAAGCAGACCACCTGGGGTCATCCTCAGCAGCAAGTGCGAATCCTCAACTTACCGCTTCTTGATTTGAACTTACCTCAGTTCTTTATGGACAACCCACATCAATTTCTTTACAGACTGGCTCATAATTCATGAGCCATGAACATGCATTAGGAATTTAATGATTCTATACAGCCATGCTTTTAATTATTAGTGACAATGAGACACTACTGAGTATTTTCACACCTTCAATGTTGTCAAGATATGGCAATAATAATAGGACTAGTTTGCAAAAGTAGGTTTTAATAAAGCAAATAAGCTCAAGATCTAAATGAACTAAATGGAAAAAGAAGAAGGAGGAGAAGAAGAAGAAAACCCTAGCAAAATAACCTCTGACATTAAGACACATGAACTATCTTGGCTTAGGACTACCATTCTTGATTTAATTTCTAGCAAAGCCATCTTTTTGAACAATTTGACAGCAAAATGAGATAACTCCATTTTTTGCAGTTTTGAGATTTTATTTTTATTGAGCAAGCAGTACTGCAAACTGATATTTTTGTACGTTTTATTATGAGCATTAAAAAACAAATGTCTAAATATTCAAATTCTTTGAGTTATATAAGTGTTTTTGCATCTCTACCTCCCACAGTTTTGGCACAATCAATAATATGTTTAAGTTTTACCTAAAAAAAAAAGAAAAAAAAGGCAAACTTGTATTATGATTAAGATTTTGTGGTGAGTCAAACAGGAAGTAGTGGCAGAAAATTAGATCAAGGAAAAAGTGTTAAACTGACAAAACCTTTTTAATTACAAAGATTGTTAAAGATTATGAGAAAAATTATAAGCAAGACAAAAATGTCAGTTTACAGCATCATCAGTCTGTGTGTGTGTGTGTGAGAGAGAGAGAGAGAGAGAAAGAGATGAGTTGCCAGAGCCACTCTCATACTTGTGGTTGAAAACAAATACACGTGTATCGCCACTTGTTTCCAGCAAGCCTCCAAAGACTTTTTATAGAACAAAAATCTCTGACTCATTTCTCTTCGCTTCACTTGAAGCAATGCTTTCAGTCAATAAAACAGCCAAGTTTTTTGCATTATCATTTTATCATTGCACGTATAGTACATTTTCTACTTTACAACATTTTATATAGTATTATTTCAAAAAACATTCTGATAAGCAATTACCTAATATGCGACATATAGTATGTATAACTATTATGCACATAAAAAGTTGTTTTGTGGTGGTCTTTTTCACTCAATATATATATTTTTCATAATACACCCGAATATATCAGCAGGTCAAACATTGCTCCTGTTGCTTCTTAAATATCATGTGCTCTCATTAACAGTGTGAATAGCTAATCCCATTCCACAGTGTGTGCGTGTGTGTGTGTATGTGTGTGTGTGTGCTTTGTCGTTAGGGAAAGGCTGATATGTTCGTTATGTTGGTTATGTAATAGCTCTTCTGGGTGCTTTGATACTAAGAGGACAGACACATGCACCACACCCCCCCAAAGCCCCACCACTACAACACACAGTTTATTCTGTTTAACAGGGGATTGACATCAAGTATTCATGATGCTGTTTAGGTATGATGTCTTTAAACAGGTGAATTTAAACTGATATCATGTACAAGTTTCATTGCACTAAAGTCAACTCCATTCATATACTTATGTGGATTCTTGGGTGGCTGGCACAAATTTAGGGCCATGAATATTTACATAGTTATAACTTTCATCTTTTTTTTCTTTTTACATGAATAATTATGCCATATTCTGTATATAAATTTTGTTTACAGTTTAACATTGGAAACTATTCAATGTGTAAATTCCTCACATACAGGCTGTCCACAAGGACCATAAATATTTTTTTTATATATACTGTACCTTATATATTTTAATCCTGATTTTTATTTTCTCATCATTTCATCTTCAATCATTCCTATAAATTGTTGGCTCATCCTTTGCTTCTAACTATCTTGAACTCTGGAGAAAAAAAATTTACACTGTGAAACATTTTCAAAAACCAGTATCACATAGCCTACTGTACCGGTGATTACACCAAAACCCAGGAAGAGCATCAGCGAATGACCTTTATTACATAATGCTCCAAAGCAGCAAATTATTAACGCCAAGCTATTAACTCAAGCCTTTTAAAGCAATCATGAATATTCAACAAACAATAGTTAATTGATAAAAAATGTGTGTGGATGTTTGTGTACGCGTGAGGGACCGAGAGTGTAACAGAAGGCATTAATACCTTTGTTGGCACTGGAACAAAAGTACAGACAGAATGTGAAGGATTAAGAGCTCAGCAGACAAGCACAGGAGCGTCCTGACCCCTCTTCACATTTCTCTGTTCATCTCTTCCACACACTATCTCTGGGGATTTAGATATACAGAATATATTAGAAATGCTTGAAAGCTTAGTAAAGTAAGGCAGACTGATTAGACGGTTTTCATTGTTAAATAGAGAGTGGAAGAGTAAAAGAGACAGACAGCATATTCTTAAACGATGTAGGTAAACTGAAATCACAAAGACAGACTGTACGTACTTGGGTTGTGCCTCTAAATTCCTGTTGCTTTTCCAACCTTAGAATGATCTCATGCCTTACTTGAGCCTTCTGGAATAATTTCTGAAGCTCCAGCTAAATGATATCGCCACTACTGCTATTAATAGTAAGGGGCATTATAAGTCAAATTACATGAAGCCTGTTTTGGTGGAATGGATTTCTTGCTGTTTGACATTTTTTAAGTGTTTAGGCTTTATTGGTTGGCCATTAAGTAAGGGTGACCTTAAATTGACCCCTGTTTTTCAGGACATTTTTGCTGTGGCTGTGCAGAGAAGGACTTTTGAAGGTCTGTCACACTAAACCAGCTTGTTGGCAAAAATGGAACAGAGTGGTGCCAAGGGACAGTCCGTCCTGCTCCATCGCCAAATTCTACTACTGCCTCCCTTTCCATTCTCTTCCCATCTTGTTTTTTCCATGATAATGAAATAAAGCAAGCATGTGACCGGGAACTAACAAAACTTAATGCAAACCATTGCATGATGATTCATAATGATGGAACGATAATCAGTTAATACAGTGGGTGAGTGAACTATTTTAAGAGCATTTGGGGATTTGTCATTATGGGCTATAAATCAGTTGCTCTGCCCACAGAACAGCTGTGAAAACCTGAACTAACAGCTACATTTGTTGGTCATGAACTGGTGGATCCAAACCAAGCGAATTATTTCAGAGAATCAAACCAAGCAGTTGCAAAAATAGTGGTACTTTGGTAACTTGGATTCAAGTATTCAATGATCTAAAACTTTAAACTATAACATATGAATACAGAAATATTGGTGTAAATATCTTGTTTTGTTTGGTTAGTACTTTTGACACAACCTCTGGATGCACAACATCCCTATGGGTGACATATGAAAGAAAATAGAAACCTCTTTTATGCAGCAACTGAAATTGAGTACAAAGTTCTTCTGATTTATCACCATCGTTTTTTATGATGAAGCCTTCATCATAAATTAGTGGTTTCTTTCACAAAGACCTCCTGCCACGCACAGGGCACCATGACTCACTGAATGGCTTGATGAGGATAAAAATGAAAATGGAAAAGAGATTTCAATATCATCATTAAAGCGCCAACTGAGAGAATGTTTTTCAGAAGAACACCAGTAATTCCCTATGGTTCCAGAGAAATCATTTACTTTTTATTCTGGTGTCTTGATGTACCTCAACACCATACTAAGACACTTAGTATCTTTTTATTAGTTTTTTCTTCTTTATTTATTTCTTTTTTACGCATTTTGCATTTAATTTGTAATACATATTACATTACTCACTCACACTCGTTGTCTTTACTGCTTTATCCTGTATACAGTGTCGTAGGGGGCCTGGAGCCTATCCCAGGAGACTTAGGGCATGAGGTGGGGTACACCCTGAATGGCGTGCCAATCCAATATACACACTAGGAACAATTTATGTTTGGGAGGAAAATTAAGTACCTGAAGGAAACCCACCAAGCACTGGGAGAACATGCAAACTCCACGCACACACACCTGGGGTCGTGAATCGTGTTTTATCTCTCTGTATTCCACCTGTATATGAAGCACCGTGAATCATTTTCTCGGACTTGAATGTGAACTTAAATACCCACAAACCAGATATGCAGTGCTGTTGAAAATTTGGACACAGATTCAGGGTTTTCCATTATTTTTAAATGGTAAAACAATACAGGCATCAAAACTATTAAATAACACAATTCTTGGTGTTTTCTAAACCAATGATTTTTGAAGGAGTCTTAAAAGAGTAATACATGTTGAGCACATAGTAATGTGCAAAGCTGTAATCAAAGTAAACTATGGCTGCTTTGAAAAATCTGAAAAAATAGACTCCACAACACCTCTAGGCTGTTTGCCTGCTGGGATCAATGCGTGGCAGGCTGTGGTGAATTGGGTGTACTGATACTTTTCTTTTTTGGTCAGCATCGACTTCTTTCAGCAAATTGTGCTGCATTGGCTTTCCTGTTGGATCAGACCAGACATGCTGCTCATTGATCTCCTCGGGCATTTATAATAAATGTTAATGTTTTAATGTTATGTTTATTTATAGATGTACAGAATATGTTTGCCACGTAAATTTCATGTTTTTTATTTTTATTTTGATGCCCTCACTATTGTTCTACAGTTTAGAAATTTAGAAATTAATTAATTTAATAATAATAATAATAGTAAACTCTTGAAAGAGTACTGTAGAAGTGATCATACTTTTTATAACATTATACACAAAAAAAACCCCTCAGATTTAAACACTTTTGGTAGATAATAGATTGTGCACCCTTTAGATAAAATTTTATCATTTGCTTCATTTAAATATGTCTGCTGTTAGCTCAAATGGTATTTAATTGTCTTTCCTAAATACAGTAGGTTGCTTTGTAGTCAGAATTAACTTAAAGGAAAAAGCAGACCTATTAGGATGTGGTACCATACCGGATACAACATTTTCCAGGAATAATGATTCATTTTTTAAAGTTAAAATAATAAGATGTATATTTACAAGAGTGAAGATTCTCTGATTTGTCTTATGAGTTTTATTAGATTTTATTCAAACCCGTACAATAAAGGTATTAGAAATAGGCAGCTATCAAACCTTTAAATCTGGCTATTGTTTAGTGATTCAGTAGTTAATTTGTTGTGCATTTGACACCAGGTTTAATACAAGTCAAACTTCCTTTTTCTGCCCTATTAACAGACGTGCCTAGCCACTGCAGGAAACCTCCCCCTCTATCACTCTCTCTCTCTTTCTCTGTCTCTCTGATGACTTATACCGATATACTGTCATGTAATTCTCCATCACCAAGAACAGAACAATACATTTTTGTTTTTCAAATATCAATACAAAAATAACTTAAATATCTAGACAAAAGGAAGTATTTACAAGATCTATCAAAAAACTATTTACGAAATTACATTCTCATTCACTTCAATTCTAGCAGTATGACAAGAAAGTGTTTAACACTTCTGCTATATTTGCTACATCAGTCCCATTTCCTCATCACTCTTTCACACTTTATATAAGTCCATTTATGTATTTCCTTATCTCTCTTTTTCTCCATCTCTCTCTCTTCACCCTCTTTGGGCCTCCTGAGACATGGACCGGCCGAGGGTTCTGGGAGCCTTGGCGAACTCCATCCGCATGGGTTTGACAGGTGGCAGGTCCCGTGTGATCTCCAGGACATCTCTCTTGGCTGGGCATGCTCCATCAGGTGCGCGGGCACTTGGCAGGTCCTCCAGGTTGTGAGGAGCACCACGGCCCAACCTCACACCCAGCTCGACTGGCTTGAAGATGGGCAGAGGGAGAGTGTTTCTGCTGGGTAGCAGTCGGTGCTCACCTATGCCAGACTCCACAGTGCCGACACGCACGACTCCTGAAGGACATTGCTGGGAGAGGGGGCGGGCGCGCCAGTAACGGGAAAGTGTCTCTCGCCGGGAATCATCAGACATCCTCATAGACTGGCTGTACATAGAAACATAAAGAGATGTTTCTTTAATATCACTGCTAATTATTTTACATATGTTATTTAAGATTCTCAAATCAATTAAATTTTTAACCAGATGAAACTTTCTGACATATTCCTGAATATATCTTAGTATGTGTACCCTATAATGGTTCAAAGGTTTTCAAGATGTTTTGCACAGAATTATAAAAGAAAAATATCTGTGTGCATGTATTTACTCACCGATCCTCGTGCTGCGTTTTCATGTTGATGCTGTGCCAATCGGCGGTGTAGCTCTCTCTCTGGGAATCGTTCTTTTCTCTGACGCTGCAGCTCAGCTCAGCTCCCACCACACATCCACCACGTTTTTCCAATACTGTACAGACCTGCATCTTTGACAGTCTTGTATATATGCGTGTGTAAACTGCTTAAAAATTGTATTTTACTTCTCTGGAAGCAGCTTCTCTTCTGATGCCCTCCGAGTGTGTGCAGTTGTCAGGGTGAGGGGTGTACGCTTTTATACAGGCTCTGATGCTATTTCTACACTATGGCCTCACTCCACACTCTGTCTGTGCCGACAGCTGATACTCTCTCGATCTTACTCACACACACAAACACACACTGGATGCAGGGTTGGAATGAGCTTTAAAATCCCCTGATGCCAGTAAGTGGTCTTTTAAAATGATCTCTTTAAAACATGCACGTGTGACTCGCTAATAAGCAGAAACACACGCGATACAACATCCATATACATCTTTACAATCACCACTCTCATGAACATCATCATCAGTATGATGAGAACCAGGTTACACTAATGTGGAAACTCAGATGAGTGGAAGTCATCATGGAAACTATTTCAGTCTCGGATGCTTTTGTCACTGACTTGATTTTGTAGACTTCAGTCCAGTTGAAGTGAGAGAAGAAACCGTGCATGATTCTAGTCCAACTGAAGGATATGAGAGATGAGGGGTTTAAAGTGGGATAAATCAACGTCCAATCCATTTAGGATCCTACAGTCCCCAAAGAATTTGATGCAAAATTCCTGGCACAATGAGAACCTATATAATATTGGGCATTATGCTTTGTGTTGTAATTTTATACCTGATCTTTCTGTAATCATTCTCATAACTGCCTTAATTTTACTTTTTTTGTATTGTAGTTACCGAATTAGATAAATTAATGATGACGTCGTGAATGTATGTGAATAGTAAGCTGAAACTTTTGGAATAAACCAATTCAGGGAGTTCACTAAGACCTCACCGATGACCCATTCTCAACTAGGTTTAGATAGTCTTCAATCTGGAATTAGTTCCCCTTCCCTGTTATAGCAATATCCACTCTGGGGACTCTTTCCACTTGATTTTGGAGTATGGCTGCATGCATTTGTGTTTATTTACCCACAAGAACGTTAGTGAGGTCAGGAACTAGAATCCGGCAAGCGTGCCTGTCTGCACGCCCCTTGTCAGTTCATCCTAAAGTCCAGTTGAGGTCAGGGTTTTGTGGGGGCCACTCAAGTTCTTCCAATTCCAGCCTTGTTAAACCATGTCTTTACTGACCTCACTTTGTGCATAGGGGCACGGTCATACTGCTTTGAGTCTCTTAATACCAATGGAGGAACATTTTAAAGCTACAATGACTTCATACATACAAGTTTTTGTGGGTTTTTAACAGTCTATAACTCGCCCCATAGCATTGATAAAAGGATCATATTTCAATGTTATTAAATAATTTTCTATACTAGCATGATCCGGACAGTAGTTCAACATTTAGCAAGCATTATTTTGTGTGGGTGAAGTCATCGGTACTGTCAGTCAAAGGTAAAGCTGTATTAGTGGCATGGGAAAGACTTTAGGACTTTCAGCTTCTTAGACAAAATGATTATTTATATTAGCTGTTATTAGTATATTGTTTTTTAATTCAATTTATGAGAAATGTGTTTATAGCTCTTATGACGTAAGGGATACCAGGAACCAACTTACATCATGGATGTTATACAACATTAAATGAATCTTTAAATAGACACAGAAGTCATTATACTATAAATAATTGTTCTTAATACAGTACAGGGAAAACCACTCACTTCTGGATTTGCTGTTACGAGAAAACTGATGCAATAAAACTCCAAACTTCAAATCTCTGAGGTTGTACTCATGCATATGTAAACTAAAAGTGAAATAGTCATAGTTTATGTATAGTGAAAGACTCAGTGCAAGTCAATGTGACATCCAAGCTCGCGTCATCCGTTTGACTTATTGCATTGCTGACAGATGTTCTGGATGTCCAGCTACTCATGTTGCACACACCTTGTGATCATTTACTCCAGCTTGCTCCCTGATGTACGGGGCAAATACAGGAACTGATGTCATCATCCGTCACTCTGACAGCGCAGCACACTGTATAGCCTGGAATCAGAAATCCGATAATTTGTTACGACACCGGGAAATGCCCGCTGCTCTGTCAGCTGAACACTCATGAAATCACACTGTGTTTAATTCATGAATAAAATGAAAGCTAGTAAATTATTTATTGTATCTAGTACACTCTGGCTCATATTTCTAGCATGAGAAAGGAACAAAGTACAAGACACGATTAAATTCATATCCACTCTGAGTAACATACTTTAATCACATGACATGCGTTTAAACTCCACAGCTAAGACCATAGATATTGCACTTAATACATACAGTGCATCCGGAAAGTATTCTCAGCGCATCACTTTTTCCACATTTTGTTATGTCACAGCCTTATTTTAAAATGGATTAAATTATTTTTTTTCTCAGAATTCTACACACAACACCCCATAATGACAACATGAAAAAAGTTTACTTGAGATTTTTGCAAATT
>JAOVVB010000026.1:21907587-21920846 GCA_028570985.1 Heterobranchus longifilis
ATAGACAGGTGTGTGCCTTTCCAAATCATGTCCAATCAACTGAATTTACCACAAGTGGACTCCAATTACTCCTTTTCCATTCTGATGCCCAGTTTAAACTCACCAGATTTTCTCGACCATGTCTACATGTATAAGTGCATTGAATTGCTGTCATGTGATTGCCTGATTAGATATTTGCATTAATGAGCAGTTGAACCTAATGAAGTGGCTGGTGAGTGTATATAACACACCTATGACCTTATACTGTTTCTAAGTTTCATATACGCACCATACACAGAACAACAAAACAATGATCACTTCAACATTAATCAACAATTTCTGAGGTGAAACGGAAACATTTTCTTACATTGCACCATGTTATGCAAAGTGTTTCACTTAGCACTGTAGGTCTATATACAGTAGTCTAAAACATTTTACTAACACATGTTGCTGAGTTACCAAATGCCCAAGAAATTAGTTTAACTGGCTCTGAGAAATATTGGCTGTTATGTATACGGTGAAATAAAAAAATTATCTGCAGACTGTGGAATTAATTTTAATTACTTTTTAAAAATATAAATATATTATTTCTTGACGTAATCTCCTTTGCTTTTCAATACACTTTGTCCATCTGTCAACAAGCTTTCGTATTGTTAAAAAAGTCATTAAAAATGTTTAAGGCTGAGCTGCAAGTCACAAAGTAAATTCAGAAGTGAATCTTCATCCTCATAGAGCTGCTTTCAGGGGTACAAAACAGGTGAAAGTCTGATGGAGCAAGATCAGGACTGTAGGGAGGTTGCTTTAACCCTCCAAAAAGTTGTTTTCGCAGAGTGCCAACAGTGTGGGCAGATGTGTGCGGATGTGCATCGTCATGCAAGATCACAATGCGCTTGGATAGCAGTCCTCTGTGTTTAATCCAAAGTTTTATTGTTCAGCTCTTCAATAAGCATCTCACTGTAATGAGAACTGTTGATTGTTAAACCTTTTTTCCTGATAATGTTCCAATTCTAGTTGAAAAATGTAAGCATTCATTTTCCGGCTGATGGTTAACTTTTGAACTTTTTCTCGAGCCGCGATTGAGTAGGTTTCCGTTCCATAATCTGCCGTTTACTCTCGGCCTCGTAGTGATGAACCCATGTCTCGTCACTAGTAATGATTCACTTTAATAAACTTTCACCTTTCTTAGAGTATTGGTCCGAATTTTGTTTTCAGATAACCAACTGCTTTTTTTTAATGGTTTGTTTAAATGCAAAGTACTGATAAGACAGTGCAGCCAACAAAAGTGCAGATAATTTTTTTACTCACTCTCGTGCATGTTAATTGGACATCTTTGGAAGCTATTTCAGTTGTTAAAGACAAAGCACTAAATCTGAATGGTTTTAAGGTATTGATTAAATTTCTAGCTAGAATAGATCACTCTGATCAGGATCGGACTTGGATTTGCTATGCCTGCATTCTGGGTTTTTTCTATAGTAAGTGAAATGCAGCATAGTCACTGAAGAGCTTGTATGGTGGACCTACGTACTATATGAGCAGTTAAATAAAAAGATACAAATGTATAACAGTTTTCTGTGAGATGTTTATTCACCATGTTTGCAAGGGGTCTCCAGTATCAGGCCTTTATCAGTCAACAGTAAATCCATTCCTATAAGATTACTGATGTGCAAGAGATTTATAATGATCAGCCATAACATTAACAAAACATAACATTTCCTATCAATTATATACCAGTAAATGGTGACAGGATCATGGGCACCTAATGCTCACCCATGGCTGTGGGACCAAAGTCCAGCCCATCTGGTGTTATTATACAAAAAAGCCAATGCAGCATAAATTTGCTGTAAAAGGTTAATGCTGGCTACTAGAGAAAGGTACCAGAACACACAGTGCACCACAGCCTGTTGTGCACAGGCAAAGAGCCTAAGGCTGCCAACCCGGCCTCCAAACTTCCCAGACCTCAGTCAGATCGAGCACTCATGAAATTTGCTGAGCAAAAAAGTCCGATCTACAGACTCCCCACACTACATTCCACACAACCCAAAGGGATGGCTGCCAATGTCCTGGTGCAAGACACTAGAGCACATGTTCAGAGGTTTTGTGGAGTCATGCCCCAAGGGGACAGAACTGGCGAACCTTCAAATACTAAACATGTTTTGCATTGTAATGTTATGACTGATCACAGTATATTTGACCATTTCTCAGGATCACACAATCTGTATAATTTTTTTCTACTTATTAACTTCATTAGATGGAAAAGAGGAGGCTTGTGGGGACACACTATATACATATAGCGGTTATAATGTAAGTGATAAAAGGAACTAACTTCTAATATTAAATGCAACAAAAGGTGATAGAAAATGTGCGTTTTTTAAATAAATGAAATACAGTACTTCAGAATGTGCTTATTTTGATTCTTTCTTAACAAGTTTATTCCTTAGAGATCACTTACTGTTGCATTGGTTCTTTTAACTATTTTTAAAGGTCTTGATAAAAAAATAAATAAAAAAAAAAGGTCCCAAACAGAAACACATTTCTCCAACAAAAGCATTCGAATTTCATGATTAATGTCAACTTATTAAATATTATATATATGTTCCTTAAAAAGCATCACTCTTCAAACCTAAATGTTATTTGGATTGTCCCTTTAAAGTCCCATAAAGGTACTATAGTATGTAGTCTTACAACAAAGAATTTTAATAAAACCCCACTGATAAATCTATTTTGTAATTTTTTTCTTTTTATTCAACCAGTTACAGTACCAGCTATTTGCACTCTTTAGCTAAAGGCAAAATGGTTGGAACACAAACTTGCATTCTGAACTTTTAACGAGAACAGCTGCACATCAACTCCTACTGTACCCTCTCATGTACAATCTGTTCATCCCCAGATCAAAACCTTTCAGTAAGTCATTACTTCACCAATTCAAGCCAACATCTGTTTCATTATCTCACCCCAAAGTTCCACTTTCTTTATTCTATTTGTGCCTATTATAGATTTTGCAATAAACCTTTATGGGCTGATCGCATGGCTCCTTAGTACTCTTGGTTCTGGTAACCAGCAGATCCATCATAGTTGGTAGGCATACTGCCTGGTGCCTCCATGTTTCCTGTGTAACTTGTGTACTCTGGGCCTTCAGAGCGTGCTGCCGCATCCTCATTTGGGTCCATGTAGTTCTGTGAGAAGAGACCGGGACTTGCTCCGAGCTTGTATTTTTGGAACGCCAGGAAAGCCTGAACAGCCTGAAAGATGTGAGTGGTCGAGCAGAGGAATGGTTGGTGAGAAAAGGGGAGGAAATAAATGGAAGGGATTATATGTTGGAAATTAGGTGATGTGTTAAAAGTGGAAAATAGAGTTTGGATGAAAAAAAGGGGAGGGGGAGAGAGAGAAAGATTACTTTGGTTAGTTACAGGTTATCAGGCATGCTAGTTTATTAAAGCATGTAAACTAGTCACAGTGAAAGAAGTGTTTTTTTTTTTTTAAATGTTTGAATTATCAAACTTTGAACAACAATTAATATGCCTGATTAATGCTAACACTAGGAAAAACTTAAAGCACTCAGACAGGAAATGAAGAAAAAAATCTTTAATCGGACAGATCTAGAAAAGAAACATACTTTTAAGTTTCATACTGACAATTTTATTGACATCAACTGCACCCGTTGTCTATGGATGTCAGTCAGAACCCTAAAAACACTTTTTTGAACACTCTTTGGACAGCTTCATAATAATAACAATAACAAATAATAATGAAATACAGCTTAATATCCAGAAGTTCAAAAAGTGACAATCAAAATCTATAAAATTTAGCATAATATGTACATGCAGGCCTACCACAATTGGGGAAAAGAATTGCATCAAGACATAAACAAGTTACCCTACATAACTTAAAAGGAATGATAAGAGTTTTCTAAATTATATCCTACAATAATGTGTGCACATAATTAACCCCTAAACGTGCATTGGGATCAGATCAGATTTTTTGCCAATTAGTTTCACTATACAGTAATTACTAAAACATTCACAGTAGTCACCAAAAAAAAGCAACTTTTAAACAGCAGGAGGTTTGAGGGGTTAAACCGTTGCAGCAGGAATATCCTTCTTACACCGATTAGCCATAACATTAACACCACATAACATTATCACGTTAACAATGATTTTCAATTATATACCAGTAAACTGGTGGCAGGATCATGGGCACTCAGAAACCAACATTCCGATTCAGAAAAGCCAATGCAGCACAGATTACTGAAAAAAAAGTTAACACTGGCCATAATAGAAAGTTATTAGAACACCCAGTGCACCACAGACATAAAGAACCCAAGGTCACTGACCCGGCCCCCAAATTCTAATCCGGTAGGACAAAAATGTCTTATCCAAGGAGACCCCATCCGGCAATTACAGTAACAGCACACAAAGCATCTACTGCCAGCTTCCTGGTGCCAGATACCACAGCACACCCTAAGAGGTCCTGTGGAGTCATGCCCAGAGGGATCAGAGCTTTTTTTGGGTTTTGTGGTGTAATGTTATGGCTGAGTGGTATAACTAGTGCCCTCTAGACAACACATTTGTAAACATACAAACAGAGAAAAGATCATGTCCTTGGTACATTCATATTATCTTTACAGGCTGTTTGGGACACTTGTTTTCTTAAATGAACCCGATTCAACAGGTCCAATTTGTTTTACTCAGTGGAAGAAATGACAGAATTAGTCATTTATTAGTCACAGTGCATCCTTGCAAAGCACGCTCTAGTGTATGCTCAGGTACATTACTTCAAATAAAGACATTACTGCTTAGAAGATGATGGACTGGCACAAAAGAAGAGATTGTGTGTGTAAAAGTAATATTTTGCAAGATATCCCTCTTACTGTGAGAATAGCTTGCCAGAAAGAGTGAGAGAGAGTGAGAAAGAGAGAGAGAGGGGAGATGGACACCAGCACCTGTTCCCTGTGCTTGTGTAAGTGTGGAGCATGTTAGACATGAGGGGCGAAGAGTTTGTTGTACTCCTCTTCAAACGAAACTCTCTTCATTCGCTCCATGGCGAGAAACGTTAGCGCACCCTAGGGAAGGACAAAATAACCAGCGCATTGAACATTTACATAGACAAGGAAGCAAAGAAACTGTTTCCATTCAATTCTAGTAAGTTAGCTGCACATATTCATTAGTATTGTCCAATCTAGATAGAAAAGTGTCAGTGTTTTATTCAGAATAAATCCTTTTATGCTACAAAACAGTGAGTAGAAAGAAAATTCAACAAAAGTAGCCACAGCCAAGAACACGTACAACATAGAGAAAAAAAATAAATCAGCCAGTTAACTTAGTTTTTCCGAAACATTGGTCAGGTACTGATAATATGATGAACAAAAAAAGGTTAGTTACATTCAATATCAGCACATGTTAGCAGGCATGCGATCTAAAAAAGTTTAAAGATAGCAAAAACATTAAGATTTTAACATGTTTAAACATATACTGTAAATAGTTTGACAGAAGAATTAGATAACTTCATTTTCTACACAAAAGCTTGCACACCTTTAAAGTGTTAATGTAATGTTACCATCATGTGCGTCGTAGCCCAATTCTGCAAAAACAGTGCTTGTGATAGCAGGAGCAAGAGGAAAAGAGATGTGTCGATTCGGAACTGAACCAGAAGGTTATATGACCGTATAATAAATACGCTGTTAGGTAAATAATATTGTGTTCGTAGAACATCCAAATCACATAATGTCCAGTTTCATGGATTTGAATTGCATTAAGCACTGCATATTGTATCTGTAGTACCAGAGTACCAGAATATCCTTTTTTGGCTTCATTCTATAAAGTTAGAAATAAGTAAAAAGCATGATGATGTTCTTTAATAATAATTTTAAAAATGCTGTTGTCAGACTGCTGTAGAGTGCACTGTTAAAAGACACCAGGACCTTCTCCTTCTCTAATTGCATAAGTCTATTGAGGAGTTAATTATGAATCTGAAATAAAAAATATTTTTTTTGTCTTGCTACAGCAGGGAATCAGAGACAGTGTAAATATTAGTACTGACCCAGGTGAAGATGGAAAAAAAGGAGAAGGTGATGGCTGCTCTTGCTGCATCCGCACCCTCGTTTAAGGGGTTGTCATCAGGATTGGCCACCTGCCACTGATTTGTCAGGAAACAGAAGCCCACAAACCACATGAAGACCCAGAAAGCTGAGGACAAGGAGGAGAAAAATGTTGGCACTATGTTCAAAACTAACGTTACAGAATTTAAATGGCAAACATGCAATGCAGTCCGGTTTAATGAAATACAGGGTGTGATGCAGTACTTATTACAAACTCACTCGAGACTCACACATTAAGCGCTTGCAATTCTACAGTTAACCAACAGAGAGCAGCAAACTCTCTCTTTTTGTCTGATGTTTAAAAAAAGACAGACTTTCCTCATTAAGCTCTTATGTCGAACAATTTAAATGCAGGGCATTTTACATTAGCATTCATACAATTAATAAAAAAAAATCATTTATTGAAGATTTAGTAAAGTAGGAAACTCGAGCTATGCACTGGTTCTGGGATTAGGAAAGACTTGGCATGGCTAGAAGAACATATGGCAAGATCACAGTAAGACCAAGCCTTTTCATAAACAAGCCACATCTTCCATGTGAATTGTTCTGGAATAAATATATGCAATTATACCTAAGAAAAAATGGGGAATTGCTTCCCAATATTACTTTCCACATTAATTTGTTATAAATTAATAATAATAATAATAATAATAATAATAATAATAATAATAAATAAATAAATTATTATTATTATTATTAGTAGTAGTAGTAGTAGTAGTAGTATCATTGTTGTATTGTATGCAATCATGTATGAGCAGTTGCAGTCAGTTCTACATAAACTCATCATGAACATACATGTCATGGCAATATTGGGATTTTAATTATTTATTTTTTTCTGGGGCAGAATGATTTTTTTTTGTTTTGTTTTGTTTTTCTGATATCAACACAGGGTCAAAATTACACACACACACACACACACACACACACACACTTGTAATACTAATTCAGTGGTGCAGAAAGTAATAAATAAATAAATAAATAAAAGGACAAAGTCTTAAAGACAAAGTATAAAAAAAACAGGTTAAAGGATTTTACAAGGGAAAACAGGCTTTTTAATGGAAAAAAAAACATAATTAAAGAAGAGACTAAAAATACCAAAAATTATTATTATCATCCATCCTTTTATTATATATTCCACTATCATGTCCTGTATGTGGTCACAGCGAGGCCTGGGACCTCTTACAGGGAACAAAGGGAACAAATTAGGGTACACCCTGGATGGGGTGACACATACTCACACACCCAGTCACACACTAAGGAATATTTGTAAATGCCAATCAGCTTATAGTGGATGTCTTTGAGCTGTGTAAGGAAACCAGATTCCCTGGAGGAAACCCACTAAGCAGATGGAGAACAATTTCCAGGACAAACACAGACTAGAAGCAGTGACTAAACCCCTAGCTCTGAAGGTGCCACAATTTTAAAAGCCATAGTGTTTCAAATTCAATACTGACACTCAGTTTCAGCACAAAATAGCACATTATACCATCTTACTATTAGTGTCAAGGAGGCTGAATATTACTATAATGGAAAACTTTGAAGTCTTACCATCAGTCATGATTTGACTAAATAATTAAGATGATAGATGTCTCACCTGAGATGCCGATGTCTGCCAGAACTGCTTTTTTACGGTCTTTGACTCCGCTGATTTGTGGGAAATAGATATCCAAGGCTAGGAAGGCAAGACAGGTGAGAAAGGCCAGAGAGCCCACAGCCACACCGTAATTACAGGCATTCTGGTTACGGTTAAAGATGCAGTACTCCTCCACTTCACTAGGACGGTTCACATAGCCCTCGTTCGCAATGCACCCGAAAACCACTATGGAGAAGATCTAGAATTTGTTAAAGAGAAAAAGTATAAAAATGAATGAGATTTAATATAGTGAATATATTTATTTAAAATATTTCTAATAATAAAAGAAACTGTAATCACTCAAAGAACAGATTGCAGAAAAGTGAGGGCATGGTGTAGCTGAGCATACAAAATAAAGACCAGACTGGATCTCCTAAATCTCATTATCCGATCCTTGCTTTAAAACCAGCTGCACTATTTAGCTGGCTAACTGCATTTTAGTCATTTCAGAGTGAGGTTAAGTTAACTACAGTCTTAGGGATGCGGCAAACTGGAATTGATGAATATCTTACAGTACCTGTTTACCTTAATTGTTTCTTACATTTTCACATCTAAAATAATTATCATTAACAATTTAATGATTGTGTGATTATTTAATACATTAGGTTCTGAGATATCCAGGAGAAATTATTTTAGCCCTCCCAGACAATTTTTGTACCAAATAAATGCATGTTGTACATTTTATCTGTTGACACTCACATTTAATTATGGCCTGCATTTGTGAAACAAGTCAGTTCTGCTATCACTTCATAAGAACTGTAGACTCCTTCCAAAATTAAACAAAACAAAATGCCATATGAACAAGTAAAATCTGGTTATCTAATATACAGTAGTTGTTAAATACAGTTTCCATTAAAGTGGTCCTAAATAATCTGGGAAATACCGTGTATGACTTCCTCAGCTACCCTTAAGCAGTGAGCAGGATCACAAGGCTCCTGCGTGCCATGAGCACATGAAAGCAGGCTTTGTTGGAAGCAGCACGTGGGGTCCCGATCTTGTGATTGTCAGAAGCAGAACCTCTCTTTCATGCTCTATGGTTTAGGCTCAATGAGTCTGTGAATGTTTAGTGTTGTTAATATGGTGAGCATCAAGCGTGAAAATCGTGTAGGAAGAGTGAGAATTTGCTGCTGCTCTGCCATTTGGTTTGTATTAATTTTTCCTTAAACAAAGTGTTCTTACTGTAGGTAGCTGACATATGCACAGAATAAAGATACATTCTGAAGGGAATGCTTTTATATAAAATGAATCAATGATGGGGTGGTGTGATGCAGCGTATGGCCGACTTCCTGTCCTTCCTGACTTACCAAAGTTAACTATTTTTTCACTGACTGCACATAGCTACCTTAGCCATGTCATAATCAATGATTTTTATGTTAATTTAAGAGTTATACCTTTATTCACTTACAGTATAGTTATATTTCATATTATGGAATTCTTTACACACATTTTAAAATCTGATCTGTGCTGTTACTGTCTGCACACCTTCTGATCAACTGGAATCGAGAACACCAGACCCTGTGTCATGCATAGGATCCCATATCATACCGTGGATTCATATCATGTGACGTGATATAAAATTGCTCCAAAATGATCAGTTACATAAGTAAAATATACACTATAAACATATTTGCCAATCAGCCATATCATACAGAATACCCGCGTAGTATTATGCAGGTTCCCCATGTGCCCCCAAAACAGCTGCAACCCATGGATTCCACAAGACCTCTAAAAGTTTGCTGTGGTATCTGGCACCAATATGTTAGCAGCAGACCCTTAATGTTCCGTAACTTATGAAGTTGAGAACTTGGATTGAGATCTGGGGCCAAATCATCTTAAACACATTCCTCACAGTCTCACTAGGAAAAACCAATCAGAGAATGAGTTTGTAAATTTTACAAGACCAAAGACACAATGTGCAGGTTGATTTATCCATTATCCAAAAGTCATGTAGAAATATACAGCACATATAAAACAATTAAATTAAAAAATATTGGTATTTGTGCCTTTTTAGCACCATTTTGACAAGACTGTAATTTGTAATGTGCTTATTTAAAAAAAGAATGTCTCAAAATAAAGCTATCTGCAAATTGCTCACATAAACATACAAGCACACACACACACACACACACACACACACACACACACACACACACTCTCTATACACTGTATAAACTCTATATAGTCAGCCAAAAATGCATACACACTTTAGGAAAAAGAAAAATAGTATGTATATTATATTAATATAATATTAATAATATTGTCATACACATACAGTATATGCCTCTATGCACCACCACACTGAATTTAAAATGAAACACTGCAGATGTACAGTATGTTAAGGGAATAGGTTTGACAAAAATGGGTTTGACAAACGTGTGGCATAAACTATTCAATACATACAGCCATTTTCATAAACACACCCATTAAAAAAAACAACAAAGGCCTATTCAAGTGTATTTCTATTTAATATTCAATGTTGTAGCAAACACAGCATAATGTCAAACAAAGTCATTCAACACACAATATTCTTGCAAGTCCATCCCCCATCATGTAGCCATGATGAACCCTTTTCACATACATAAAATCTTTTAAGTAATTTAAAGTTAAAGAAGGCTTTTATTAAGCCCTTTAAATCAGTAGTCTAGTAGTCAACTACAGTCATCTCAGATGGATATTATGCTGAAACAGCTCTTAATCAAATTATTAGATGGACAATTCTCTTTGACCCTGGAGATTCTCATCCTTAAACACGCACCTTCTCCATTCACATGTAAAAAGAATGCCTGGTCTTATATCACTTTTAGCCAGATCAGAAATATTAAATGATGGCTTTTCCCCAAAACAAGCGTTGGATATTTGACAAACTTTCTACTAATGCCAATGCTAAAATGTCCTAAAATAATAGCACAACTGTGAAAGCAATAACTGTCTTTTCACGTGCCCCCCAAAAAAGGTTTTGACCTTCAGCTGTTTTTATATGTTTATTTATTTATACTTTGAATGAACCTAAGAGCAGATGGTGTTGATGGGAATGTGGAAAAAGTGTCACGCAACACTCTGAACTCACTAGGAACGTTTTTCCAATGAAAACCTACAGTTGCGCCCAAAAGTATTGAAACAAAAACAAACAAACAAACAAAAAAATCAACATTTTAATGATAGTCTCATTTTTTAAAAAATAATGATAATTTAATGGAACAAAATGACTATGCAACAAACAATATATAGCATGAAGTTCTTTATTTTTCAAAAGCGACTAGATCCAGTTGGGCATGGGGTCAGAAATATGACTGCAATACACCCGTGTCACTTGATCAATTCATGCCTGTTTCATTGCTTCCTTAAAATCATGTACAGAAGACGGTTTATTGCTGCTGCAGACTTCTTCACATGGTCTAACAGTTTTACATCAGGTTTAGGTCTGGAGCTGACCCAGTTCAAGGATTCAGAACCTGAACAACATTGTCATATAGCCAGTTTTTCACTAGTTTTTCAGTTAATCAGCTCAACTCTTCAGACAGATGTAAAATCACCTGTTTTGTGCACAGGAGTACTGTACTACTGTATAATACATGGAATATGTTGTGTTAATACTTTTAGCCAGCGCTGTATATTCCACCAATGTTTTATGAAAACACCTACTGTACTGTACTAAACAAATTTTCTATTTTCACATATGGCCCTGTACTGTATAATCACAAACAAAGGTCATGTCCTCAGGATACTCTGTGAATTATGAATGAATGTTGTAGCTGATTTCTTTAGCCAATAGGAACATGGACAGAATGTTGCACTTAGACCTACTGAGTGATAATAAGGTCATTTATTCAATTATTATAAAATTATATTATATTGCCGAACCAATATGACAGCTAGCTTTTATAATTTATGAGCCACAGCAGCTACCATTTTTAGTTTCCAGCTTTTACATTCCCATCAAATACTGTTGGAGGAACTCAACTTCATTGGGATAAATATATGGTATAGAAGAAAAAAAAAAGAAAATAACTCAAGTGTGAGTGGTGTTATGCTCATATGAAGTGGAGGTATTGTTACCACTTAGAAGTTAATTGTTTTTGATAACAGCTCATCCCAAAATGTTTTATTCCTCTTAAACCAAAGCAATTTGGCAAAATTTGCATTTTCCTTCAACATTTCATATTTTAAAACATCTGTTAAATAAGTTTTTCCAACTATCACTTACGTTAATCCACAATAGTTCCCTCACCAGCTAGAAAAGGTGTTACTGAGAAACTGCAAAGTCCTCTGTCCCGATTCCTTAAGACTTTCCCTTGTCAGAAAGGAAAGTCTTGCCTTACAGAATTACCTCTGACTGTTACACAGCACTGACACTGGAGACTCCTTAACAATTACACATGAATTCTTTGGAGTGGATGCCATACACATTCCTGTTGTAACTATGTTGTATGTATGTAAGTGCTTTTATTGCAGTGCCATAAAAAAGTATTTGTCCCCCTTCTGAATTTATTTATTATTTTTTGTTTACATATTTGTCACACTTAAATGAATGTGATTATCAAACCTTAGACAGTTTTTTTCCCTTAAAAAGGAAAACACTTAAAAACTGTATTTTTATATTTTCTTTGGTTATCTTTGTGTAATATTACAATTTGTTTGATGATCTCGAACAAAGTGTGACAGATATATAAAAACATTTCAATCAGGAAGAGGGCAAATAATTAAATTAAGCATTCATCATCACTCGGTATATCCCTGTGTATTTTAAAAACTTCGCAAATTATGGACTAGAGAATTTTTTATTATTAATATTTTTTCATTTTTAATTATTATTAATTTATATATAATATTATATTTATTATTTATTTGTTTTAGACACCATTACATTAAAACCACTGACAGCTGAAGTAAGTAACATTGATTATCGCATCACAATAGCACATGTTAAGATTTTAGACATATTAGACAGGGAAAAAACATTCAGTTCTCAAAATTGATGTGTTGGAAGCAGGAAAAATTAAGAATGTTAATGAAATGTTAAGAAAATTACTTAAGAATGTAATCAGGTTTAACAAGAACTAAACTGTGATGGCTAGATGACTGGGTCAGTCGATCATGTTTGGGGGCATAAAGGGACCTACATAACATTAAGCAGGTGGTTTTCGTGTTATGGCTAAAAAAGGTTAAAATATAAAAAAACAAAAATAAACCTGAAGTTACTATGACAAAGGGCACTGCACACTAAACATCGTACTACTGTATAATGTGACACCTATCAAATATCATTTTACACAAAAGTGCAAAAAGTAAATGACAAGTGATGAAAGTCAAGACAGTTGTAGACTGTAGATTATAGTAACCTCTAAAGCCACCTGCCTTCCCTTCCCCCCACCTACTTTCATTCTCTCTCTCTCTCCCCCTCTGTCATCCATCAGTAATCTCTCTCTTCCACCCTCTCACCATGTGTTCAAATACCATATGCAACATTCAGGGGATTGTGCCTCTCCCTTTCTTTCTAACACAAACATGCAAGCAAACACACACACACACATACACACACACTTATTCACACAC
>JAOVVB010000026.1:21921902-21937714 GCA_028570985.1 Heterobranchus longifilis
GAAATTCTTTAGGGCCAATTAATTATGTCTCAAAGTCAGTTTAAAAATGGCTCATAGTCATTCCCAGGACAATGGCGAAGTCTCTGGTACAAAGAAGATACAGGGTAATGACATTTAGAGTTAACTACAGCAAATTATTTCAAGAAATTAACTAGACTTAAAAAATACATAATCTGGTTTAGTGGTGTTCACATCCTAGAAAATACTCTACCTGCAGGACACCCAAAAAAACATGAGCCTTAAGTACTAGCTGGCAAGTAGAGGCAAGCCACTATTATAATCATATTGTCTCTACTCTTGGTGATCCACCTCTGTCTACTTCTTCTATAATCTGCTTCATAGAAAATTACCTGCTTGTTTTTGTCCTCAAGTGGGTCAGGAGATTCACATTAAGGTACCATGACAATCTCTGATTCCAATATCATGTTACCCTACTTGTAGATGTGGCATACAGGGAACCCAACCAAGTCCATGACAATTCTACGCTTATTAGGACTACTTGACATTAAACACCATGAGCGGTCTCTCTTCCCGCCTCTGCCACGGACTCTTCTTATTTTCACCTTCATCGTCCTTGTCATCTCCATCATTGTCATCATCATACGGGCTGATCTCCAAATCTCTGTGGTCTTCTGGGATACTGCTGTGGGCACTGTAGCCTTGGCTGCGTCCTTTACGTGGAAAAGTTCCACCCCGAGACTCTGGAGTGTCATCAAGTACTGGTGCCATGGAGCCATCCTCTGGTGAGCAGGGGGTTGTGCGGGTCTCACTGCTGGTGCTGGGGTTTGTAGTGTTAATGACTGGGAGCTTAGAGTAAACTTTGCCATGAGCCTTTCGCTCACCTGCTTCCTTTGCCTTTCTTTCCTCTTTGCTTTTTCTCTGTGAAGACCTTCCTGAGTTTCCAGGGTATGTCTCTGCATGGTGTTCCTGTGGTATCCGTATAGGCTCGTTGCCGAGCTCGATGTAGGAATGCCGGACAAGTGAATTGGCACGACCATCAAGGGATACAAACCAGGCCAAAGGATGAGGCTTTACACCCAGTTCTAGTAGCTTCTTCTCAGTGAGAGCCTTCAGTTCTCCATTCATCTGTGTCATGCCGGACTCGTTGAACAGCACTGGGATGTGGACTGGGCCAGAGGAGGCATCCGAACTCCAGTTCTGATCCTGTGACTCCTCTCCATGCTGTCTGGCTTTTTCTGTTTCATTCTGCAGCTTGGCTTCCTGCAGCTGCTGACTCTGCTGGTGAGGTAATGACATGCTCACCTGAATGGCCTCCATATCATGCTGCAGCTGCTGTTGCCTCTCCATAGCTTGTTCCACAGATGACAAATCTGTGGACAGGCGCACGTAATGTGCCGGGATGACTAAGGTGGGAACAACACTGTGGTACATGCTGTCCTTCATTTGCTCCATAGAGTGGCATAAGATCAGCTGGCCAGGCTGTGCATTCATGGAGACAGGTCTTGTCAAGTTATCCGCAGCCTGAGAAGTGGAGTACTCTGGGGGCTTGCTGTCTCGTCTTTGCTCCTGGTAGTGACCAGCAAATGGGAGCAACCGTAGGGGTGACGAAGGATCAGATGTATAACCTTGGTTATCCTTTGCATTATAGGTATGACGATGGTTCCTACGATCATCAGAATCATCTGTTGAACTATAACTCCTGCCATGGTCGTCGTGCAGAAGCAGGTTGTTGGTATTGGTGGAACAGGTGACGTGTAGTGGAAAGCTCTCGCCTTGCTTGCTGTTACCTTTAGGATGGCGCTTCTTACCCCTGAAAAAGTCTTCCCGTGAGCTGTGCAAATCCCTTGTAGAGGACAGGTCTGATTTCACACCATCTCCAGTGGAGGAAGCGGTCTCCAAACGTCCACCACTGATGAGGTTAAGGTGAGAGGTGGATGTGCCCTGGTCCCTTCTGGAGCTCTCCAGAGTAGACGAGATATACATTTTATGGCGATGTTGCCTGGGCTTTAGACATCTCCTCCTGACAAATAAGATGAACATAAGACAAATTACTACTGAATGTGAATGGACAAAATACATCAAAGTACACAAAGTACACTACATGGCTAAAAGTATGTGGACACTTGACTATCACACCTATATTTTCTTATTGCACATTCCATTCTAAAACTCTATCCCCCTCCCGATGTTTCTAATAGCCCTCACTATTATGGCAAGGAACATGGCTGTGGTGGGTTTGCCAAATTCATCACAAGATCATTAGTAAGGTTGGGTACTGATGCCAGGCTA
The DNA here is from genome assembly GCA_028570985.1 of Heterobranchus longifilis. Classification (NCBI taxonomy): domain Eukaryota; kingdom Metazoa; phylum Chordata; class Actinopteri; order Siluriformes; family Clariidae; genus Heterobranchus; species Heterobranchus longifilis. The sequence goes on from JAOVVB010000026.1 coordinate 21,924,153, forward strand.
TAAGGCCTCATAGGCAGTCAATAGTCTAATTCATCCTGAAGGTGTACTTATATATGCAAGTATGCATCTAGTTTCTAGCCAATCATGTGCTTCCATCCTTGAGGCAACAGATTGGGGACGTCCAGAAATTTGACAGTCAGTTGTCTGCATATTTTCACCCTTATGTTGTATAGAGAAAAGGTTTTAAACTAGTATTACTGCATTCACTACAGTCCCACAGCTAAGCTTCTGTACAGGTGGCATCACAGCTAGGTAAAGACCACCCCCAGTAAAAAGAGCCATTAATCTGTTTGGTTTTGTGGTTCAATCTGTTCAGTATGAACAGCTGTAGCCCAGATACTGTACCTGCAGTAGTACAGCAACAAGCAGAGCAAGATAAGAACCAGTAGGGCCATAAAACCCAGAATTGTCAGAAGGAAGATGGTATGGTAAGTGGTTATGTCTCTCAGGCCAGAGTTGTTCAGCACTGCCCCTGGAACAGAAATATAGAAAAACTATAAGTGTTTTTAACTTCTGATTTAAAAAATGTATTACAGCATGACCGCTTTAGGATATTAGGATATAATAGCATGAATCTCTTCTTCAGCTTAGTGGGCATCTCAAGGTTACTGACTTGCTGCCATATTATAGTCTAATTTATCAAATGCTGGCAGCATTCCACAAAAACTCACATTTTATACTTTTAAAACGAAACAAAGAAGGGCTTTGGCTGGTAGTGTATTTCAATGCTGGGGGCAAAGCAGAACTCACCTCCTGCTGATGGAAAGGCTGCAAGCCAGTATCCTAAATGTGAAGCCACAAAACTCCAAGTCACATGAGACCCATCCTTTTTAATATAGCCTGCACCACTTCTTATCCACAGACCTGTAGGGCAACCACAGATGGATAAACACAGTGAGATCCTATATAGAAGTCCAAACCATAGGCTGAACAAGCCATCTAGTTACTCACTCACTGTCTATACTGCTTAATCCTGTATTCAGGGTCGGGGAGACTTAGGGCTGTGGGAGGAAACCAGAGATCCCAGAGGAAACCCACCAAGCACGGGGAGAACCCGTGCAAACTCCATGCACTCCATGAGGTGCAAGGCGACAGTGCTAACCACTACACCACCGTGTCGCCTTTATCTAGTTACTATGTGACTATAACGTTATTAAGTGCTTTGTGAAGGTAAATGAAATAATTACATTATTTTAGGATTTTAGCCTTTTTAAAATGGTGTCAGTCTTTGTGGAGGCTTTTCTGACGCAAGGAAAGAAGGGGGCACTTACTGTATAATTGTTTCTTTTTAGTTTATGGCCAAATGGTGGTGTTCAACTTTTATCGCTGCTGGGTTTTACCTGGCTTTTACCCTATTCCCCATAGGTCCCAACCACTGCAGACAATGCCAGTTTCTAAGCCCTGTTAGAAGATGTGAGAGCTGCGATCAGGAAGGGCATCCTGTGTAAAACCTGTGCCAGATCTTTAAGGATCCAATCTGGCGATCCCTATGATAAAAGTGACCAATCCCAATTCAAATAATTACCAATGGGTACAAAGGTGCTAATGATCACTAAATAATCGTTACAATTTCAAACAAAACACCATTTTTAGCATTCAGACAGGAATCGAAATTCCAAACAAGGCTAAATTTCAACATGTGACAATGGAAACATGGCTTGCTCTTTTTATTCAAGGACACCATTTATCCTACACACACACACACACACACACACTCCACTCTGTTAGCCTGACAAAACGACATGAAATATCCATCACTCTAATATCTTGCTGTATACAATATATAAATATGCATATTCATCTAAGCAGTTTGTATTGTTAGCATTCAGCTAGCATGTGCATCATGAACAGAATTATTATTATATTAGCTAACATTTGTTAAAATGTTTTTAATTAAATGTTATATAATAAAAAAATAAAGGTATTGCTACTTAGCATTAGACAAAGATTTCACATTTTCCTTGATTCTTTGGTGAGAAAAGCCAAAGAATCAATTTATTTATCAGAACAGACTAAAATCTGTTCTTTTGTAAAATGTTTTTGTACTTTTACTTGAGCAAATTTAAAGCATACAAGACAGTACAGGAAATGTAGCATTTTAGTGACAAAACCCAAATAAGGTAAACTAATAAAGACATTACAAGTTTGTTCGGTTCTTTCTCAATACACAATGCTAAATCAATTATTTTGAAATCTCTGGTAGCATTCAAAGCTACATTCAAAGCTAAACTGTCATTGTATAAAACTCCCTTTAAGCTGGGCCAAGTTTTTAGCTAGGCACATTTATTTTCTTGTCACAGTTATTTAAGTCCATCTAATTTTCAAACAGTGTGAATTTATACACTGAATGCTCTACTGGTCAAATCCATAGAGGCAGACGTAGAGATCCAATATAGCTGTCTTGACCAAGTTTGTCCACTAGGGTGAGATGTATGTCCTTAAATCATGCAATCCTTACTCAGTCCCTGAAATTGGGGGCTTTCCCAGAACAGGTCATGAAACCAGCCTTCCTCACACTAGAGGCAAAGCTCTTCACTGTCTGTAAAACAAATAGGCTTCAAAGGAAGACTGTTCTCTTAAACTCATGCTTATACACACACCCACATCACATGTCTGTGCCGATCCATTTATTCATGTTTTTTTTCCCTTCTAAATTCCAGTCCATTCTGCCCACCCACACATGCTGCATATTCATATCCATTCTTCCCTAGCTCGCTTTACTAAGCTGTCGCTTAACAGCCAGATGGACTGAGATCTCCATTTTACATGATGTATGATCTAAACCAGTGTAATCTTCTTATCAAGGTTCTGACAAGTCAAAGCTGTTTACAGTAAAGCAAGTTAAATTATATTTGACTAACAACTTACAAAGACAAATTTATTCCTCGAATTATGTTATAGAATTCAATTCAATTTCATTTGTATATCACTTTTAACAATTGACATTGTCGCAAAGCAGCTTTACACAATAAAAAGAATTATTTACGTTTGTATGAGATGTGAACATGTATGAATCAAAATAATAAGATTGTCCCTGATGAGCAAGCCGAGGACGATATACAAGATATGCAAGAACTTAATAAGCAGCCCATGGTTATTCCAGCACATGACCAACTACAACTATAGGTTCCATCAACTATAGAAGAGTCCTCAAGTTCTACAAAAAATCTCGACTATAAGGAAAAGACATCCTTTCAGTAAATTTTAAGACTATTACTGTACTTTTCACGCAGTATGATATGATCTCCCCCAAAAACTCTTCACTTAAACCCACCAAGCATGAGGGGAACATACAACCTTTATGCAGGTGGTACTTAGATCCTAAATCCTGGAGGTGTGAGGCCACAGTACTAATAGTACCAGCTCTGCAAATCATTGTTAAGTAATGATAACTACATGCTTTTAAGTTTTATTAAACAGTTCTTGCAGCACAGTTCAGGTTCCCATGGACTGATTTATTGTGTGCATGCGTGGGGGGACGACAACATCCTCCACATACAAATTTTCTATTTTAAAAAAAGATATTTTAAATGTGCAAAATATTATTTAATTACGTGCAGATTGATTAAAGAGATTTTTTTTCTCAGCCTCTTGAACACAAAGACCTAGAACAACAGTGGAGACTTCAAAAGTATGATAACATTTATGGAATTAAATAATAAAGTAACAACAACATCGGTTGTTACTTTAAGACACGGAGGTCAGCCTTTCTGGAATAGTTCTTGCAAAATTGAAACTGAAAAATTGAAAGCCCATTGAAACTGGCTCTCATGAAGACCATCCCAGGAAATCAAGACCAAAACTTACTAACTCTGTTGCAGAGGAGAAGTTAATTTATAGTTACCAGCCTCAAAAGTCACCAATTAACAGCACCTTAGGTTAAAGCTGTTATGAAGGCTTTACAGAGCATAAGTAGCTTACACATCTCAATATCAACTATTCAAAGGAGTTTATTGCATATTTTGGATGTCTTCATATTTTTTTTACATTGTACAATGAAATAAAAATCAGAAAAGACCTTTGCATTAGAAGGTGCATCCAAACTTTTCTCTCAACTTTACTCTGACAGTTTTGGGACAGAACTCCCTGTGAAAATAAAGACGGCGGAAGGAGAAGTGCACTGTAAGCATGCCAAATTAATCTGGTGTTCACAAAAGGAATCGGGGAGACCTGACTCTTCAAATAAGTTATTTGCATCCATGTAAGGAGCCTGACTAGTAAGGATACCCAAGTTAAAATTAGATTACAGCGCTGTTGTTCAGGTTACCACTACATGCAAAACAAACCTTATCGCCAAATACATGTTTAATCGGTTACATTCTTAATGGCAATTAATCAATTAACGATTAATCATTAACATCTCTACTAAATAGATGTTGAACACAACCTTAGCCAATATGTCTCTACTCTGCTTCCTAGCACACATTAGGTAGCTACTGTAAACTATGAAGGCTTTCCTGAATGACTCTTGCACATGTGCTTTTCAGCAGTTTTATTTTTCAAGATGCTTCTTCAATGCTTTAGTTTTTTTAGGGCGAATTTATTCCATATAAATATATTTTTTTTAAACGTAAGAAATTCATTTAAAAAATACAACCAGATAAATCTGTTTTGATAAAAATGCTGTGCGTACTATATCTCAAAATACTGTACGTTCCCCCAGCAACCAGCACAAACTGTGCAGTCCTTGTCCTCTGTGCTTTAGAAGCATGCATGCTCCAAGGTTGCAAATGGCTCTCTTTCTTTCTCTCTCGCTCGCTTTCTCACTCTCTCTGTCTGTGTTTTTCTCTCTCAACCCTGTTGTGTAACAGTCCCTCTGTGAAGTAGCATTGCCACCAGGACCTTAGATCTTCTAACCTCAAGCAGCTGCTGCAGACGAATCCTTTATTTTACTGAAGCACACTAAACCAGGCAAGTTCCCATGGTGACTGCAGTGTGTGTTTATCATGCAAAAGTAAGGGTTAATTATAGTGGTAAAAATAAAGATTTCGATAATAATATTGAGGTTGATAAGGAACACTTGGGGTGATGCCGACATCATGGCAGTATAATGCGGGCTGACACAAGACTAGTAAGAAAGCACTGACACTGATGACTCCTTCTATAAATGATGAAAAAAAACTTTTTTCTTTAAAAGAAATATCACTATATTACCAATTATACATCTACAATAAATATGCATTATGGATTACTATATGATTATAGATTACTCTCACTACTTTGAGATCTATGTAATATCATTGAAATACAACGTTCTAGTCTCTCCACATTGGTCCAAAAACTGATGTGATGTCAAGTGTGTATCCTAATTTCAGCTGTAATCATAAAAACCTAGGCTGTCACCTCAGTGCTTACCTGTTCTGTCCTCAAACCTCCAGATGGGGACACTGGTTGCAGATGTGAGTGGTGAATCTGAGGGGAGAGGGACAGAAACAAGGATAGGTTCTGAGACCTGCATCTCGGTGCCATTGGGTCCAGTGAGTGTGGCGCAAACTGCAGCCACTGCGGTCAGCTCTACCCAGCTACTGTTCAAGCCTGAGGGGAGAGAGACAGACAGATAGAGAGAGAGAGAGAGAGAAATGAAGTCTAGATCCTCTTGAAGTAACCCTCACTTCGTTTGATCATACAGACTCAGTACGGTTATTCTCTATATTTATTTATAAGAGATAACAGTATTTTTTGGGCAGACAAATCTGACAGTCCATATTAAGTTTCTATAATAGTGGCTCTGACAGTAGTTTCTGCTATAATTATGTAAATTCATTTTCATTTCCATAGTAACAGCTTAAGCATAGAGACTTTACAGTGGGACTTTATAGGGAGGTTACATAAATCTAACTTTGCTATGTGTTACAAATGATCATTAAAACTCAACCAGTTACAATACATGGTATGGTCAGAGCTCGCACTGTCTCTGTAATAACAAATCATTCACCCTGTAGACTTGAACCGTTTGTGTTTTTGCATTGCAAATGAATTGTGAAGAGTGCCATAAATTCTGGAGTTCATTGTAAATACACTGCCAGGCCAAAAAAAAAGCCACACACTAATATTTTATTGGACTGCTTTAAGCTTTGATTATGGAGCACATTCACCATGGCGCTGTTTCATAAACCTTATGTCGCAACATTTATTTCCACTCAATTATTTTTTGGCCAAGATATTATATTTATGACAGGAGGGTCAAACCCCTTTATAAAGTCTTCTCATTTTGTTGCCACATAACATTGCTGAGTCTAGACCTGAGCAACCCCATATCATAACACTGCCTCCAGAGGCTTGTACGGTGGCCACTATGAATGATGCGTACATTGCTTCATTCGCTTCCTTTTCTACCATCACTCTGGAATAGGGCGAATCTGGACTCGTCAGACCACATGACCTTTTTCCATTGCTCCAAAGTCTTTTCTTTAGCAAATTAAAGCCTTTTTTCCTGATTACCCCTCACTAACAAGTGGTTTTCTTATTACCACACAGCAGTTTAGTTCCAATCCTGTGACTTCTCATCATATTGTGCATTAGTAAAGCCTATTAAGCACATCTACAGTACTGTTAATTTTTTATGATCCAACCAAGCATCTCCAAAACACATGGTCATAAACTTTTTTTTGTCCAAAAACATTTCTTGATAGCTCACCACTACTGGATGGATGTATGGACAGGCAGACAGACAGACAGACAGACAGACAGATAGATAGATAGATAGATAGATAAGTTGATGGATGGATGGATAGAACTTTTATTAACCCCCTTTGGGAAAAGAAAAATATTAAAACTTCAAAAACGTCAAAATTCAAAAATCACAATGAGAAAATGGTCAAGTAAAAAAACAAAACAATAATAAATCCTATTATACGCTAGATCAAATCAAAGGCTTTTAATTATTTGCTTATTTAAATCCCACAGTCTCCATTTTTCTCAATCAGACAGTGCCTAGCCTAACTAAACTTAATTCAGCCTGTGGCTTTAACCAGAGAGAATAAAGCAGTGAAAAAGAAAAACATGTCCGCATGTGGAGACACAACAAAGAACATATTGTAACCTAACATTAAGTGTTTATACTGAGAGGGGCTGGCTCATGCTGGAACATTGGCACTAAAGGTGGGGGAGAAGACAGATGACTCTGTAAATGCAATGCACTGGACATGAAAATACCCAAGGGGTTTGGACAGTGTGCATAATGCATGACCAAATAAAGGGGTAGATTTTCCAGCAATGCAGACTGGGGTGTGTGTGTTTCATGTACAGTATAATGTAGTAATCTACTTTTCACCACAGATTTTTGATATTTGATACTTATACCAATTTATACCAATTTATACCAATTTAACATTGACTGAAATCAGGACAATAGTTATATGGTCATCATTTTTTGGTCCATGGTCTTATGGTCCTCATTTTTCATTTTGTTATTGTTAATGTTGTCGTGTAAATTGTTATTTGACACTTAGTACTATAAGTACTGTATATTTCTTCTTGAAAAGAAAGTGCTGTTTTTTAGCCAAAAATAGATCATACTATAGTTTTGCTTAGTTCTGCTCAGCATTGCCTATTGTGTTTGTTAGCTGTCATGAATAGAAAAATCTTAGGAATAAAAACATTTTAGGAATGCAGGCAGAGATAGCAATGTAACATATTTAGTTACAAATTAGGATCAGATTTAGGCCCGATTATACTTGCCTTTCGCTATGCAGGGCCCCAGATGGCGACTGAAATGGTCACCGATGTGCCTAATGTCTTTATTTTCCGACTACTTACAGAACGTCACTTGTGGTGACCTTCCCCCACAATACATTAACCCATCTTTAATCCTGTTATAGACACTCTCCTCTGCTGCGTCTGCCTTCTCAGCACAAGGGTACAGGAGCGAGACAGCTCCTGTGTCATCAAACCGTCCAACTGCCATGTGCTCGAGAACATTTGATAAGTGCTCTTGTGGTCCTGTCACTCTCGCTCCTGTACTCTCATGCTCTGTTTATGGTAAATGAACTTGGATGCAAGCGCTGACAGTTGGTGAAGTAAATTGCAAAACAACAGAATGATAATTTTATTTTAATAATATTAAGAAATATCTTTTTTCTCCTTTTTAATTCTAAGTATCATACAGTTACATACAGTATATAATAAGTTCTAATGCTGTTTTCTCCCAATACAGTTAGTTTTTGGAATTTTAAAAAGCTTTCATTAAGTCTTTAAACCTACTAAAAGCTCAATTTTTATTACCAGTCATCTGGATTTTTAAATCTAACCAGGGCTTTCGATTTAGGACAATTATCATGACAACAGTAACCCAAAAGTTTTAAAGAGCTCATCACTTGGTTTAACATTGCTGTGCATGAAATCACTAAAGGGCACTGTTCAAGTTTGGAATCCAGATGGTACGGAGTGTTTGGGCTCTGACTTGCCACCTAGTGCATGCTTTATTTAATCTTCCTTTATTTTATGTAAATAAAAAATGCAAGCCATTATATGAATAATGCTGCTTAAATTGCCACTGCTTTGACATACTGTATGCATGTAAGATCCTGCATCAAGTATACCAGGCTTTACACAGCCCAAAGGTTGTACTTCAAAGTACTAGATGTAATATGATTTAGATGCAAAGGTCCAGAGGGGTTTGAGAAACACTATCGTGAGGTCTAATCTTATACTGTTACGCACTAACTGTGAAACAATAAAACCATGATACTAATATAATTTAAATTGATTGTAGATTTAATTTCACATTAATAGATTCAATACATTTTCTGTTTACCCTGACAGAAAGTCCAGAGCACCACATCAAATTGGGAATAAAATTGAGATGAGCGCACCAGTCGAATGAGGTGCAGCTTGTAATGCATGTCAGTTAATATTGAGTCCAAATTACCTACACAGCTGCCAGATTCAAATGTTGCTCTCTAGGTATATTTTTTCATTGATGACCCAGTGTACTGTACCAGCATACTCGTATAATAAAATGACAGACACCCTAAACAAAATGCATAATGTTATCAGCTCTGTTGTGATTAGAAATAAAAAGGTATTCAATTTGATTTAAAAGGTTAATTGTTGCATGACTGAATTACAGTATGTGGATTATGTGAAGGTATTACTTTCAATATTTGTGAAATCACCTGTGCTGTTGTTCTCCAGGCCAAAAGGATAGGGGAATCCACCGAGCTCATACTGGCTCCTACTGGAGGTGAGCATGGCTGAGAGAGTGACTTGGGAGGCGTTGACTGTGGATCGAATGGTTTTTCTCTGGAGCTGTACCCATGGATGTCTTCTGGAACCTACAAAACAATACAAAGCATATCAGACATGAAAATATATTATATTTTATTTGTATTCCTTCAACACTATTCTGTGTGACTGGGGCAAACAGGGGTGATTTTTGTCTTTTTAGAGAGAGAAAGAGAGATTTAAGAGTATAGTGATTTTGATATGCTTTACTATAAAGCTATTTTAGGAAGACATAAAGCAAAATGAATATCCCACAATACTCCTGTGTCTGAAGAAGATACCACTCTCTCTGTCACTCTCTTTTTTATAAAATTATTTTCTGTCCAGCCATGCACACAAATCTCTGCTCCAGTCCTACTGCATTCCTTAGACATCAACTATAGTTAAAATTGTACCTAATCCAATAATAAATGTGTGAATTTTTTTTGAGTCATGCTGCATGCATTTCTAATTTTTGTGCAAAACTCCTTACTGTGTGAAGGCCTGCTCACCCTAAAACTTAAAGGCCAGTTTTAATTTAGCTCATAAGCTATTCAGCATAACACACAGTACTGTGCAAAAGTCTTAAGCCACTACCTTCTTTATATTATGCTAGAAAAATGAGACGAAACATATTAATTATAAGAGGTATAGTGATACTGTATGTGCAAACATAAATACAGTATATGTCACAAAGAAAGTTCGTATAATTCTAATGTAGTGCTGAGCATAATTCTATCATAGGGCTGAGCAATTAATTGAAAATAATATTCAAAAACTTTAATCGACATAATCTTGGCTATGTCCATTTTTTTCAATTTCAGAAACTTTTTTTCTGTTAATACTGTCCTCTTAAAGATATTATCTAGCGTATGTAGTCACATGACTTCGCCTCATCCAGTCTGTGACATGGAGAATTCTTTCAATAAAAAACACAAAAAACAGAAGACAAAAAAAACAGCTTTAATTATTGAGGATATTTACAGTTCAAACAAACAAACAAATAAAAATAATCATTCAATTATCATAAATCAAGGTAATCCAAATATTCACTTGATCATTATACCTATTTGAGGACATATCGCCAGGTACTATTCTAACCAGCTTTTACATCAATACAGAAGTGGTGGCTCAGTTGGTTAAGGCTCTGGGTTACCTGGGATAAGGTGTGGGTTTAAACCTCAGCGCTGACAAGCTTGAAAAAAGCCCTTCATCCAATTTGCTTGAGGGACGTCATCTAACGTCCGCTTCCTACTGTACGTGGGAGTTGCGAAAAAAGTATTTAATTGTGCTGTAAGGTACACCGGACAAATCATCTTAATCTTTAATTTGGTCTGACCACGTTATTCTTCAACACAGCCTGAGGCCTTTTGTAGGGAAGCTTTCTTGTACAGTAATTCTAATATAAATTAATCTACTGTAAATAGTATTTGTAATAGTCGTCTTAAGGAATAAAACTCCAGGCTTCTTGAAGAACGTTCCGCAGCTCTTCTTTGGACGTTGCCTGTCTTTTTATTCTGTTCTCCATCAACGTGATTCCATACTACTTCAATAATGTTGAGATCCAGGCTTTGCTGAGGCCAATCCATGATTGAAAGTGTTCCATGTTTGACTGCATTGTCAGTGTGTGAACTATTCCGTGAGACAATATTAAAAATACAAGAAAGTTTGACTCTTTGGATGCAAAATATGAAGAAGGGGAGGGGGGGTCAAGACCTTTGCACAGTACTGTAAATACAGTATATACATACATTCATTCATATTCTATAAAGTTTATCGTGTGTACAGAGTCGTGGGGCCTGGAGCCTATTCCAGAAGACTTAGGGCACAAGGCGTGGTACACCCTAAACAGGGTGCCAACCCATAGCAGGGCACAAGCACACACACACACACACACACACACAAAACGGACAATTTGTGACCACCAGTTAACCTAATGTGCGTGTGTGTGTGTGGATTGAGGGAGGAAACCGGAGGTCCTTTAGGAAACCCACCAAAGCACAGGGAGAACATGTAAACTCCACACACACAGACCCGAGGCAGGAATCGAGTCTGGAGGTTCATGATACATGCTGTTTATCTCAGAAATTCCGGTCTGATATATTACCCACTCCGACTTATGGCCAACCAAACTCTTTGTTATTTTTCATCAGTATTGTTATTCTTAAAATTCATGATTGAATGTCCTGTTCTGAAGAATGACATGAAACGCTACACCTCTCAAATGGATGCATTTTTCATTGGTTCCTAAGCCTAGGTACCCAAAATAAGCTGACAGATATGAAGCTCTTAACAGTCAAAACAGTCATTGTTTTGTCTTTACATCCATCCACGTATCTCACTATACACTTTCATTTCAATCAACTTTGCACAAATGGAATCTAATAACTGTCTATGAACTGAGACATAACAATCAAGTCCAACAGCTGATTCAAGAAAAAGGTGTCAAATTTCATTAGGCTATTAAAAAACCCTGAAAAGAATTTAGGTCTCTTTCACTAATGGAATTATTCAACAGTGATTCACAGAAGGAAAACAGACTCGGTCACAGGTGGGTCGAGTCCAGGAAGGAAGCCACAGAAAAGTGTGATTATGTGAGGAAAGAACAAAAAAGTCTATCTGTGACTGGTAGTCTGCCAAGCTGGCTAGGTTCCTAAAGAGCTTGACTATTTCGCGCACAGCAGCACAGAATCCACTTCTCACTGAGGAACCACGTGGCTTAGTTCCAGAGCCAGGGATGTCTGAGGTCTAAAATGGCACAGATGCTCTGCTGGTTCCTTCCATATGGGTAAACACTAAACGCTGCCACTTAATACAGTATGTCACAAAAATGACATCAAACACAGTATTATATCTAAACATTTTTTTTAGGTCCTATAACAGTTTTCACTCTTCTTGGAAGGCTGTCCACAAGGCTGTTTGGAGTGTTTCTCCGGGAATTCCTGCGCATTCATAATTCTTTAGAGCATTTATGAGGTCAGGCACTGATGTTGGATGAGAAGGCCTGGCTCACAATCTCCGTTCCAGTTCATCCCTAAGGTGCTCGACGGGGTTGAGGTCAGGGCTCTGTGTTAGGGCCAGTCAAGTTCTTCCACACCTAACTCATCAAACCATGTCTTTATAGTCCTTGCATTGTGCACTGGGGCACCGTCATGTTGGAATCAAACATGTTCCCCAACCTGTTACTACAAAGTTGGAAGCATAGCATTGTCCAAGATGTCTTGGTATGCTGAAGCAATAAGATCGCCTTTCAGTGCAGCCAGATTGAAGCTGATTAAGAGGTGTGATTGAGACACCTAAATTCAATAATTAACAGGTTTGGCAAAACACTTTTGTCCATATAGTGTAAATCAGAACTATCACAGAGACATACCTTATATAATCTGGTTGAAATTTATATACAGTTTGGAATGGTCTAAGTAGTAGTATTAAAATTTAAGGTGTGTTTATTGACTCACAGCTTCAACGTATGCTCTAAGGAACATGCAAGAAAACAGTCCACCTTAAAAGTTGTCTTTCAACACCACAACGAATATAGCTTTCTTGCTAACTACGTTTATGTAATAAAAATAAAAAGGCAGCAAACCTTTCTTTTCATTTTTTGGAAACATAATTTATTTAACTGCATAAGATATTTTCTCGCAGCCCTGATAACATGGCACTTTAGAACAATAATGTTAATTATAGCTGATTAATATACAGTATGTAAACTTGTTACCATAAAAACAGTTTATACAAAGCCCTTGACACAAGCCACCACTTAACCGTATGCAATGCACGCATACTGTACATGTCATAGGTGCGCTCCTGTACTTAAACACATAACACTACACCTCTGCTCATGAATACATTTGGACATCATTATTTAAATATTCTTTATAAATATTGGTCTAAAGGTTTCTACTTTTGCACTTCTCTTACTATGTCATTCATTCTATAGTACCAGCTAATACACATGGTTTGTAAGGTACACCTCCATGTATTATGTCTGAATAATTGTGTTATTTAACAAAGAAAAGAAGAGGATTATTCAATGAGTCTCCAGTATTAGGGCTTTGTCACACTCAGAGGAAAAGATGTTTCTTTAGGGTTTTCACTACTAGATAGCCTGCAGACAGATAATCTTGTTTTGTGAGTAGAGCTGTACGATTTAATCGATTATGCAATTTAGACGATCTTTAGTTGGTTGATTCAATTACTGTAACTGAATCTTTGGGTAAGTTTTTTTTAGCAATTGCTTGCATTTTTTGCAAATACTTATGTTTTGTGAAAGTATCGCTTCTTTTTCTGTTAAGGTTATGGGCGGCTGGTGCTATACCGCCATTAATTGGATGGGAGTGTGGAGCAGAATTTTGTCC
>JAOVVB010000026.1:21937865-21971386 GCA_028570985.1 Heterobranchus longifilis
ACATTTAGTAGTCAAATACTACTATAATAAATATAGCTGCTTGAAACAAATCAGACAATAAAAATTTGTGCTACTGAATTGAATCAAAAACTTGAGTTGGAATCAAATCAAAGGTGTTGTTTTTTTAGTAAACAATTGCAACCACTAATTTGCTTTGGGAAAAAAATACAGACAAAACACTTTAAGGCAATTGATTATTTTCCTGTATCAGCAGGCCCTTCTATTTTTTTCTCCTTACTTCATATGTCCGAGTCATGGTGGTGACAGTAAAGACAACAGGAACAAAATGTAACACCAATTGAAAGCAGCTTCTCTAATAGTTTGCCAATCTTATGCTCCACACTCCCATCCCTTAAGGTTACCCTGAAATCTCAACAATTATTATGTGATCTAAAAGTCTCTGACAGCATGGAAGCAGTTAGTATTCACCAACATGTCACCCCAGCCGTCCACATTCCCTGCCCTCAGCTGTGCTAAACTCTGCCTGTGTGGCTATGCTCAGCAATGCAGAAAACAAGCTCATTGGGGTTAAGGGGTTTCTCAGGGCCTAGTTCTCATGTCTCCGCTTTCTCGGCCATTGAACAGACCTTGTCTGTCTGCAACAACAGAAGTGCCATGTTGAGCTGGTCCTGGTAAGTCAGGACACAATGCATCAAAAACATTTGCCCTAAACACTTTTGATGCTTTATTATAGTTTTTTATTTATTTATTGATTGATTTATTACATGTCTGTGGAAAATAATAGGAACAAGTGTGAATAATTGAATAATTTTCAAGTGTGAATCATTTTTTAATAAAAATTATAATGGCATGATGGAATAACGAAAAACAAACAAACAGAAAAAGCCCTTTATGACAGTGCAATATCAGTCTCCCAAATGTTAATTAAGGCATGCCAGGAAATCACAGCACTCACATTAATCACAGAAGAGCACTCTGCTCAATTCAACCAGCCAATTTGTCATCATTTCAATCATGACAATCATTATTAGCATTAACAGTGCCTCGGTAGCAGAAAAGAATGGTAAGGATCATTACTTGATGTACACTGTTGGTGTGGGAGCCATGCTGTTGGAGGAGATGGATGACTGGAAGTGCTCTGTGTTTAGTCTAATGCAGCTGAGGGACGCTCTCAAGGGAAAGGCCAGCTTTGGGTCAAAGGTGAATGGAAGCATCCCATCTGTTGTTAAAATGGCAGTACAATTGAGTGCATGTCCAAACCGTGAAATTAAGAGATTGAGAATAGAGGTGGACACAAGATTTATTTCCATGGTCGCAAAACAGTTGGCTGAATTGGTAAGAGCCTTTGCTTGGATTTAAAGCTTTCGGCAAGTAAGTGAAATCCAACCCAGAGATGTTCTGTAAATTTCCAAGGTCCTAGGCTTGTGTGATTTAAATGATTGGATTAATTTGTACATAACTCTGCAACATTGTTGAGTGACATTTTATTCAGGGTATTTTCTTCTTTAACATTAACAGTAGACAAAAGTCTTGAACCACCCCTCATTTTTTCATATTTTGCTTCCCAAGAGCCAGACTATTTGTATATTTGTGTCTTTAGGAATAGTTCTCTCATTTTTAGTCCAGTTCCCGTACCTGCCCAGTTTCAGAGGAATGTTTTTTGCTTGTTAAGCTAAATAGCGACATATCGATCATTCAAGCATAAAAAAAAAAAAGATCCTAACCAGTAAAAAACAAATGCAGATGATGACAGATGATCTGCTGAATGCCGAGTAGTCAGAACCGATGAGAAGGGAAATGAGATTGCTGCTGTTATATTATATATTTTGGTACATTGCATACTGTCGCAAATAAAAATTTGTTCCCACTTTTAATTTAATCTACAGTACATCATTTCATTTAATATGAAGAAACAAGGGGTGGCTCAAGACTTTTCATGAAAATAGAAAGTGCAGTTCTTTAAAAAAGATTTTTTCAGTAGTATTAGCCGAAAATGGTTTAAAAGTACACTTTCTATTTTCATCCCAAGGAGAAGAAAAGGCAAAGACTTTTGACATAAATGAGGACTCAGGCCCACAATGCATTTAAACACTATTAGCAGCAGCACAATAGTGAAAAAGTCAGCCATGTGAACAACTGATTAATAAAAGGGTTATACCAAAATGTACTGTTTTTTTATATACTGTAGCATGGTTAAAAAGTTGTTGTTCTTAGTCTTTCGGCTTTTCCCGTTGAGGGGTTGCCACAACAGACCAACTGATCCGCACAACAACTTGGCACGGTTTTACGCCGGGTGCCCTTCCTGACCCAACCCATTTTATCTGGGTTTGGGACCGGCACTGCATCATGGGGTTTCTTGAATTGGCTGGGAATCGAACCCTGGGCCTTCCGCATGGCAGCTGAGAGACCTACCACTGAGCTGATAATGCCCAGCATGGTTAAACCAGGGACCACCCAGGTGCCAATTCAATTTGTCAATTTCGAGATTCCAGTATAGATTCCAGTATAGACTGTCTGCAATATTAATAGCTCTTGCCCAGCACACATGCTTATCTTTTATACATGCTGTCTATGATAAGAAAACACTTTGTTTATTATTCACATAATATTAATTGAGTCTTTTTTAATGTATTAATTGCTTCCCAAGAAACAGGATATTCTTTTTTTCTGTCAAAGTCTCGGCTTACCCTGGTTAAGATAAACCATGCTTTTCTGTGCTAATGTGTGGGGCTGCTGCCATTGAATAAACCCTCCTGGAATTAAACCAAATGCACAAGTCAAAAGTTTTAGCATCAGAAGGTCAGTGAGGGGGTTTATGGGTTCCATTGCACAGATCAGTGAGGCATATGCTTGGCATCTGACCAGGTTTAGCAAGCTGGATACCTTCAGTCTTCCTCACTATACTCTTATGAATGTCTTATCTCTTTATTTTTCCTGTTGGAATCATGCCTTATCTGCCATCCTCCTTGCTATGGGTGAAGCAAAGCTACAGATACAGAAAAACGACTCTGGCTTGGTGTCAGATAGAGCCAGGTACAACCTGTTCCTTAATGCTGGATCTGAGAGAAAAGCCAGGTGGTTTCCCTTGAAGCAACAAGGAGTCAGGAGCATTTCACAGACATACCAATGTACTCATTCAAGAAGTGATGTAACACATTAATGGTCACATTACAGGGTAGTTACTTCAACCACAGTTTCCTTTTTTCATGAAACAGATCTGCAAATATTTGTAGTTATAAGTGATTAGTGATATAAAATGATTGAATGTAGCACTAAGGTAATATTATTGATTCACGCATGCATAATTAATCCAACTGGTAGAACTAGAGATTTGTAAAAATGCATTATAGTTACGAAGTTATTAATGTTCGTTTTGGAAACAACAATGTGTGGCTTTTCAGTACCGCTTAGCCAATATTTATATTCTGATCAGGGAATCCTGGAGCAAAGAGAAAGCGAGTACATAAGGGTGAGTTTGGCGACATTCACATTACCAGCCTGAAGTCAAATCTGATTTTTCTACCTTAATGTGAGACAGATCTGATTTTTCGGACTGGCTGAATGCACAAATTACTGTAGATGGTTTTAGATATCGGACCTGAGTTACATTCATATGTGGTCATAGATTGTGTCTCGATTGTGATCGGGCAGATCAGAATTCATGTGACTTTTTGCCCCTGTTGCACGCACAGTGCGCTGACATTAATATGAACTGTCATGACATCCAAATCCAATTTGACCAAAAACAAAAAAGTAATTGAAACTAACCCAGGAATTAAATATACTTGTCCAGGGTGCCTAAGCTACTTGTCTACAGTACATTTAGACATAGCTTGTATGAGAACTGCATCTTACTGTTCCAATCATATCTGCAACTCGAAGCAAAAAACAAAACTGCCACTCTCATCCAGCAGGCTAAAAGTCAGCTATTGTCTGTTTGCATCCACATCTTTTCTTGTATGACAGGGTCAGGTGTGTCTGTTATTAATAACCTACAATTATCACAAAAATAAAAAAAAAGCCAAAAATGTCACGAGTGCACGAGTTCAGGCTGTTCCAACATAGCAGAAGTCAACATCCGCCCCCACAGTGGAGATGTACTGCATTTTAACAGGCCTCTCTTCAGTCTCACTCGTCTCTCAACATACAGTTTTCTGTGCCAAAGTTGCCATGGAAATGGATTTCAATGTGAGAATAGTTAGAGCAGGCTCCAATCTCTCTCCATTCAATCTAAAATCTGGATCATCCAGGGAATTCCAGCACAACCTATTACACTCTCGCCCTACAGCTGTATACATTCACAAGGCAACTTACATCTCTCTCTCTCTCTCTCTCTCTCTCTCTCTCTCTATATATATATATATATATATATATATATATATATATATTCTCTCTATATATATATACTGTATATATACTGTGTACTGTATAAGGTGTACAAGAAGTGTAAAATCAATTTGTATGAAAAAGCTTGATTTTTAGTGTCACAACCATGAATTAATCATGAAGACACTGCCTTTTTTAAACAAAGGAAATAGAACACTAATATTTAATTCAACTGCATTTAGCTTTTATTACAGCATGCAATGTAGTGGCGTGTTATGTGTGAAAACTATTCCTCATGCTCCCAGAACACATTGTTAGAGTCCTGCCATAATAGAAGAAAAAAATGCATGGATGTGATAACCTGGGCGGCGGCACATTTGCTTAGGGTTTAGCACTGTGGTCTTGCACCTCCAGGGTCCTGGTTTGATTCCCGCCTCGGGGTCTGTGCTTTGGTGGGTTTTCTCCGGGTAGTCCGGTTTCCTCCCACAGTCCAAAGACATACAAAGTAGGCTAAGTTGCCTGTAGAGTGTGAATAAGTGTGTGAGTGTGTGTATGTCTCCTGGGATAGGTTTCAGGCCCCCTGTATTCCTGTATGGGATACAGCAGTATAGACAATGAGTGAGTGAGTGAGTGAGTGGTAACCTGGTCATACAGTACATTCAGGTCGTCGGCTAACTTCATTTTATTGCCACATAATGATGCTGAGTTATCAAACCACATCACCTTTTCCATTGCTCCAAAGCACAATCAAACCGAAGCCCTTTTTACTCCAGTTAGTCTCGCTAACAAGTGTTTTTTTAGAGACACATAACTGTTTATTCCCAGTCGTGTGAGTTCTGGTCAGACTGTGTGTGTACTGTATGTGTGTACTGTTAAATATGACTGTGATTTCTACTGTTGTTTTTTTTTTACATTGCGACTTCAAATGGATCTTTGAACACTGTGATTCACAATGTTTTTCAGACCAGTTTTTTTCTGCAAAGTTGACAGGTCAGCACTATCGTTGCAGATTTTTACATTTGATAAAGGATCTTAATACAATTCCGGTAATTTCAATGCTGTCATTTGTTAATATATGTCAATAATTTGACCCTTCTGAAATTCTGAGATTTTTTTTTTTGTCAATCAAAAATCTGGGTGAATCAATTATACTTACCATAGATGTGCTCCAGCAACATCACTTAACAAGCAAATGTCCAGAAATGTAACCATATCCAAACAGTACTTATTGAGCTTGCTAGTGTTCTGAGATACAGAGAAGCAAATACCTGTCTACTGCATATCAAGATGTATTCAAGGTGCCGTATTTATATTTCCAATGTCATTAACGTGATAATCCTGACAAACACCCTCACTTTTTTCCCTTTAGAAAAATAAAAATTAAGACCATGCCTGTCTTGTGTTATTCCTCTGTCCTGCCTGGAAGTGAGGCTGGTTTCTGTCCCAGAAAAAAAAAAAAAAAAAGCAAACAAAAGGCCTGTGTTCGAGAAATTATCCAGATCCATTACATCGCAATGCTAAGTAGAATTTCTCTTACGGTTACTTTCAAAATGATTTAATTAGCTATTACAAATTTAAAAAGACATTTAAACATTACGAATGGCATCTTTACAGCACTCGGTGACGGTCATTAGTCATTCCCAACCGGCCAGACCCTCTTAAAAGAAGAGCGGCGAGCTGTCAGTCAGAATAAAGAGTGAGCATAGTGCTCTCTTTTAAACGAGTGCGTCTATAATCAATGAACAGCAGTCAGTGCAATCAGGCAAAACAGTCTCGATTATTCAGGCCACAGAGCTTTAGCAGCTATTCAGCAGCATATGGATAGAGGCTTGTTAAACAGATACGAATCTGACAAAAAGAGCTGTGTGAGGAGGAAGAGACTGAGGATGAGGTAACTGCAAGAAATATTTCACTTTCTTTGCAAAGTAATGACATAATTTTTTAATAATGGGCTTATAACAAGCATTAATCTCATAAATCCCAGCTGTAATTGATAACTCTGATAATACTTAAATTTCAACATAAGAAATGTATTTTCTGCCCTGCGATGTATTGGCACCCTGTGCAGGGTGTACCCCGCCTTGTGCCCTAAATCTCCTGGGATAGGCTCCAGGCCCACCGCAACCCTGAATACAGAATAAAGCGGTATAGAAGATGAGTGAGTGAGTAAGTGAGTGAGTGAAATGTGTTTTCTTGTTTCCTGCCTCGGGGTCTGTGTGCATGGAGTTTGCATGTCCTCCCCATGCGTGGTGGGTTTCCGAGAGTCAAACGACATGCAGATTAGGTAAGTCTCCTGAGATAGGCTCCAAGACCCCCTCCAACACTGTATACAGGATTTTCCAAGGCATTACTGACCTCCTGCCTAATAAAAACACCACTGAAAAAACCCAAGCATTATAGCACACCCATAATTCCCTCCATAACTCCATTCACCAAGCAGCAGCCTAGCCAGGGGCTAAAACCATCAAAGCCACTCGGGCTGTTTTATTAGTGCGAAACCCACAGGAAAAAACACCATTAGTCATTTTTTACACCCCACAACTGCATGCTAACCTATGCGAAACCTTAGGCAGTTTGATAATGAGTGTAAATTTAACAGGACATTCATTGCGCTTACAAGCCTGAAAACGCTTTCCAGATTGGCTGATTCACACCACCTAATTGCACGCCTCAGTTTTTCCTGCATTCAGCCATGAGTGCTTCTGAAGATATAAGAGCCAAGTGTTCATTGCATCAAAGGGACTCATCAGCGATGCTCGCACAGCAGCCGCATACATTTTTAGAGAGCTCTCTGCTTGCTAATCGACTCG
Organism: Heterobranchus longifilis; assembly: GCA_028570985.1. Lineage (NCBI taxonomy): Eukaryota > Metazoa > Chordata > Actinopteri > Siluriformes > Clariidae > Heterobranchus > Heterobranchus longifilis. Next base: position 21,944,963 of record JAOVVB010000026.1, read on the forward strand.
AAACGGTCAGTCCAGAAACGCTCAGTTCACTGCCTTTGCTGAGAATCTGCGGCACAATACGCTTTAATATTTACAGCGTAATCGTCACTAACCTCTTATTCCAGTAGAGAGACAACTGCTTAGGTGGACAACATTTTCTGTGCAGTACAGTATGTGTTCGCCTGATAAGCTTGTGACATTTGGGAGGCAGCATAGACTACATACTGTAGACGCCGAAGGGCTTAAGAAACTCATTGGAAAAACTCATGTCCATCAAAGGAAAAAAATTAATCCCTTCCAAAAATGGCCCTAAAATCACCGGGAAAATCAGAATCACATCAGAAACAGGCAGCAGGGGTAGCTCGGTGGTTAAGGGACTGCTGATCAGCCCGACGCACCAGCCTGCCACTGTTGGACACACTGAACATTTCACCCCCAAGTGCTTAGATACAATCAGATTTTGAGCTGGCAACCCAACCAGGTAAGCAACCGGAAACGATGGATATATCTCCAGGGTGGGGAGTATCTGTCACCCGATGGCACATAGACGGGCCCTATCCCTACCCCCCACCCCCCCATCAATAATGAAGCATTTCTACAGATACAAATGCCTTGTTGATGTGAGATATCAAAGAGAATGGCAAGACCAGTTCAAATAACCAGAAAAGTACAGCATGTCAAGGAATGAGGCGGATGGATTCCAATGGCAGAAGACCACATTGGGTTTAACAATAGGAATCTGAATCCTATAGTGAGAGCTTGTTTACAGAAACAGAGCAGGGGTAGACTGAAAAAAACACTAGGCAATGATAAAATGAATAGATTTTTTAGTGAGGCAGTCCGGAATATTGAAGCATCATAAGATAACAACACAACATCGGATAGGGTTGTACTCACCTGGAGAACCAAGCAGGAGCTGCACTACATCATCATAGAGAAGCAATGTAGCTGGTCTTTGGGGAAGCAAGTACAGGCTCACTGAAGCATACACTAGCAGAGACAAAGGAACAAATGGTCAATATTATTATTTATATTTTTATGATTATTACTACAACAATGGGCGTTCAAGTCAAACTGGGACTTTTGATTGTATACTGTAGAATAACAGAACACATTCTTATAATCCCCTACTACATTAATAACACACTTATCCCATTATTTCACTATGGCTTTCACCATCAAGGAAGAAAGTTTTCTCAGTATGCTGTATGATCAGACCTATGAGACGCTGGCCTCCCAGGAACTCCTTTAAAGGCCCAAGCATGTGGAAAAATCGCCTGCCAACAATTAACAAATTGTTGTAGGAAATTGATTACGGTTGGTGAGTTGCTGTGGTACTTTCAAGCAGTTCATTATATACAGTATAATGGCATTATCCAAAGCTGAGACCCGGGCGATTGATTCTTTTTACTTCAAAGCCAGCATTTTAGTTTTTCCCGCAAATTGACAGGATACGGAGAATAAATACTGATTAGATAAAGCTTAGCTAAAACTCTATCAAAATGCTAGCATGTCTGAAAAACCTCTGAGTAATCAGAGACAATGGAGCCATACAGGAAACACACTTATCTTTAAAGGGCTTATTGTTTAGCGTTACACAATACACAGGAAACTCGATCTTACCCCTGAACTACAGTACATAACGACATGAATGTTGCTTCACGACACCACTCGGCCATTTATTTCAACAGACCACTGCTTAGATCAGTGATGTCCATTACCGATGGAATTGAATTAAAATCTATATCTGGCCTCGCATTTGCTTGCCTCCATTTTCTTTGATTTAATAAGCTCCAGCTGAGTGTGAACAGCAATGATAATGATCTGCCGCAGCATAATGAGATTTAGTATTCAGAATGGTGATATAAGCAAGATAAATAAATAAATAACAAAATAAATAATGGAGCAAATCTCATTTCATATAATGGTATTTTTGTATTAATGGTGGAGTTCTTAAGAGAAAAAAGACTGATGAAAATGGTCGATTAGCCATAATTTTAAAACCCAAAATATTAAGCTTAATATGCTGTAGGTTCCACTTGCGCTGCCAGGGACTCCACAAGAGCTCCGCAGGTATGGTGTAGTGTCTGGCACCTGGATGTGAACGCCGGATACTTTAAAGGTTGAGGGTTCATCATGGATCAGGCGTTTTTGTTGTTCAGTGCATTCCATGGGTGCTCAATCAGATCAAACATCTGGGGAGTCTGAAGGCCGGATCAACAACTGTGGATTCTTTGCATGGAAAACCCCATACGTGGCAGGCTGTGGTGTACTGGGTGTTCTGGTGCCTTTCTATCGTGGCTGAGCAATTTGTGCTACATTGACTTCTCTGTGGGATTGGACCAGACGGGCTAGCCTTTGAGATAAATGCCCCTTGGGTGCCCATGATCCTGCTACCAGTTTACTGGTACACATACATGTATAATTCTAATTCAATTCACCTGTCGGTTGTATTATTTTTGTGTGATATAAACTTCCTAATTGTAATTTAATAAAAAATGTGCTTGATCAGTAGATTGTAAAAATAAAATGCCTCCAAAAAGTATATTTTAAGCATTTTTTTTTAATGAGCCTAGTGTTTAATAATTCCATAAAGTGAAGCTGTGCTGATGCTGTTTGTGGACCTATGTGGCAGGACATGGGTTATGGAGGCACACACACATACACGCTCACATACAAACACACAGGGCACAGATGGTACTATCAGGAGGGCGTGTGTCATTTTTAATAACATGCTCAGTGGGTACATAAAGACAACAAGATTGTTATATAAATGCAGGAAAGCTGATCTGAGACTGGTTACGTCTGGACTGATATTTTGGAGACAAACTGAGTAAGCTGAGAGGTTTTATAGGGACAGGGCTCTTGTAGATGTGTGAAGACAAAATTTCCTCAAAGACTGACAGGAAGTGCAAGTGAAAATAAACCCATGACACACAGGGGCTCAATCTGAGGAAGAGAGAGATGCTATTGTTCAAACATGTCTTGAAAAGCTCTCAGGATCAGATCATGGCTGAACAGTGAGATCTGTGAGCAAAGCCTCGTCTCTGAGCGTGACTCACTCCCTGGGTTTGCGTGGCAAGCACAGATTTGCAGCAACGGCAGGAGAACCTTCCAGGCTTCAGGACACCGGGACATTTCATGACTCCTCCTCTTCCTCTATTATTAATAAAAGGCTGAGAAGGAGGGCAGGTGGCGAAAGCCTGAAAAGGCTGCCCTCCAAATAGCTGACTCACAGTCCCATTTTTTGACTCTGCACCATCTCAGGAGCAACACTGGCTCTCATTATTCTTCTTACCATGGAAACAGCGGCTTTAACTGCTAAATATTCTTCCGAATAATAATGCACTGTAATAAAGAAACCACATTGCTATTCAATGAAACAATCAAGCAGGCAAACACCAACATGTGGCCTGCAGATGAACAATAAAAAGTCTCCTCTCTAGAAACGGGGCTGGCTTTGATTTAATTGTACAGCAAACGTCCCAGTCTTGAATTAACACGTTAGGTTCCATTGTGTCTAGATGGATTTAAATATGGCTCACTGTAACTCCCAAGTGGTGCAACAGAAGCATTTGGTTGATCATCTGGAGTTTGAATCCCAGTGATGCCTCAATCATTCATGGCTAACAGCCACGAGCCAAGGGAGTAAGATGAATTGCGTTACTCATTCTTTTTCTCTTATCATAGCCAAACTAGCCAATCATGGGCAAGTGAAAGAGCGCAAATAGCTCTATCTATATGTAATTCTGTTACACTGACTTGAGAAGCAGCTTGTCTTGATTGTTTCAGCCTCCTTACTTTCTAACTGTTGTATCGTGAGGCAATTTGATGGCGATCAGCAGCAGCACGTACAGTACATTGGTACCTCAACAAACAAATTTAATCCAAAATGCATTTTCCCATAGGAAAAAAATGCAGATAATAAGGTCCAGCCAATCAAAAATATTACCAATATTACCAATTTCCAACACTATAATCATATTTTTTAATATAAAAACAATCAGAACATTTAAAAAATACATGTAAATTAAGTAAAATATGAAATAAATAGAGTCCTCTTGGCACCGGCTGCTTTAAAACGAAACTGAAAGTGGCTCCCTTTTCTTCTTGCTGCCATGCTTGCTAACAATCTTATCCAAGATGATAAGCTTGAATTAATCATGAAAATATGCTGACAATGCAAGAACTGAAGCAGTCACTGATCCCTCTGGTGGCACTATACAGAATTGCAACCAGCTTATTAGAACAGCGCAAGAGGGCGTTAATGGGGCGGGGCTTTGTTCACCGCGTCATTGCATGTCTAAACTTGGCTTGGCTTTCCATTGACGCAAAGAAGTTTTGTACATCTCCAGGATGTACGTATAACTTAGCTGGCGCTTGATTCAGCTCGGTTCGGTTGCTCGTATGCCGAAAATGCTAATTTCTGCACAATTTCAGTGCTTAAGGTAAAAATTATTTTTAAATTCATACGTCGAGGGGACTGTACAGGGAAAAGGCCAACTGTATTGGCCAGCATTTATAACATTGAAGTTATGAAAATTGTTATGTCAGTGTGTGAACTAATCTCTTTTGTATAATAATAATAACAATAATAATAATGCCTTAAAGAATCATGATACATGACACATACATAAGACAGTGAGACACTGTCTTAATAATCAATTCTTAGGAGCACAGATGTTCAATTTGAAGCTAATTAGACCACAAAAGGGAAATGATGTGCTCAGTTTGAGACACTAAAAGACTTTGCCAGATGTGCATCTATGAGTACTAATAAAAAAACAATAGGAAATCAGAAATACGCAAAAATACAATGAGCAAAACACTTGCAAAGGAATGTCTTTGAATGAGCAAACACTTTAAGTAGACAATGTGATTGAAAGAAAACAAGAAGCAAGTGTGCAGGAAGTCAGCTGACTGTGAGCGTTTCAATGCCTGGGCTGGATTCAAATTGGAAGAGGAGTCTTGGCTCCTGGATTGGCAGTGCATCTGGATGTGCCATACAGACTAAGTATAAAAACAGCCTGAATGTCCTAAGGCAGTGGTTTTCAACCCTTGCCTTGGAGGAGTCTGTGACTTGAATATTTAAGGTGTGTGGGACATTTCATAAATTAATTTCATAAATACATACATAAAAATTTCACCCTCTAAAAAAAGGGTTTTCGTTGAAACAGCTTGGGAGCAAGTACCAAATCCTTCATAGACCAGACTGTCTCACTTGGTTTAGGGTCTACACACACACTTTAAATAAATAAAAGCTTTTAATTAGCCGATTTGTTAAATCAGATGTGCTGGGAGCTGAGAAAACACGAAAAATGTCTCCTCCAGGACTACAGTTGAGAACCAGACGTCTAAGAGTTGGTTTACTCATTGAAAATGTCAAAAGTTACATATGTGCAGTGTTAATCAAGTTGGATATTGTTCCATTTTGCTCATACTAACATCAGCAGATATTTATATAAATAATGTATATCGGCCTTACTAACCATAAAGTATAATCTAATCGAAGCGAATCATGAGGTTAGACCATTTTTCAGCAATATATTTAGGTGGATATCTGTGAGTACAGTCTCCATACAGTATATCACAGATGGGACAGAGTAGTAGTCACAGTTCCCCTTGAAAATATCTTGTTCTTGTTTCCACCTGTGGTCATTAGGTCCGTTTCATGCCATCGTTGTCTAACGCGGCACAACTTAAGTGGAAAATAGAGTCGGGAATGTGTGCCATTTTCCCATCAGGGAAAACAGCCATAGTGGAAATGCTTGTACATAGCAGCCGGGTTACACCAACACCGACTTGAAAGGGTGGCCTGCATTTTTTTTTTGCTGCAGCTAAAAGTGGAGTGTGTACAGCTAAATGGCCTCCAGCTGGTGGTGTAGACAGCTCTGAACCCAAGCCTAATTTAGCTGCCTAAGAGGATATGAATACAGCATGGGTGGAATCAGGGCAGGATTGACATGTAGTAATGTTGACAACTGAACATGCCAGTATTCAAACAAATGGTATGACATGTTTATATTGCTATACAGAATATTTACCGTAGGGTTGTTTCAATATACGGTAACATACCTTTCTCTATCACTTAAGTAATCCTAAATAGCTTTGGGCGATAAATCAAACTCAGTTTAGCACCTTCATAAAATTGATATTGATGATATGCTTGGGACATTTTCCTCGATATGGATAGATCAGCCAATCAGTTTGCAGTTTTTGGTATGCACCATTGAATTTTGGTTTGTACAGATCCATTACACAAAGTACACACACCAATTGTAACTCAATTTCGAAATGAGCTCACTAAGAGATCATGCCACCTAACAAGCCAGATATCTAGCTTTCACTAAAGAAAACATACTGTCATTTAAACATACTGTCAATGATGTCATTGTCATTAATGATGCCAGACCATTTAAAGCTGAGTTCCCTAAACATTTGAATCCAGTGATATACACCCATAACATTGACAAGATGTGATGCTTGCACAAATGTGTCAGTCATGGGGTCTGCCACACTGCAAAAATTCTTCAGGAATAGTTTGAGGAGTATGACAAAGAGTTCAAGGTTTTGAAATTTTCAAGATCTCAATGGCGAATCAGAGCTATTCTGATGGCACAAGAGGGACCTACACAATATTAGGGTGGTGGTTTTAATGTTAATGTTATGATCGGTATATAAAACCAAAATGTTGTCTTTCCAATGGAAACCAGTGTGAATACAAAAGAAAAGTGTGGACATCCAGACAGCCAGTGGATGGAGTCCATGAGCTTAAACCTAGTGATCAGCAATCAACACAGCAGCTGGTATGGTTCACAACATTGAAACAAGAGCACCGTTTAACAAGCCCATTTATGTACAAAGCTCAGATTCCATTAACTTGTGTGGGTTGTAGGTCTTAACTGGGAACTTGTAATGTCCAAACAGAAAGACATGGATACAGGAAGAGGTCATCCCAAGTGCATGCAGTTCAATGGGTTCCTGAGCTATATTAAATTACACAATAATAAAACCCTGGTTCAGCTTAAGTGCCCCAAGGCCATCACGTGTAGATGATTCATGTAACAAAAGCATGGTTCTTACAGAGGAGCCTCACTGCATCATACTTAAGCTATAACCTGTTTTTGAGGGACTGTTTAGGTCTTTTCCTCACTTGTAAGTGAAAACATTCAATACTAACAACTTTCTTTTAAAACGTTCTCTGGTTAAGTGACTGATGTTGGTAATGATTAGTTAAATTTGTAACCTAAAAAGAGTTTAACAAGAAGAGATGCCACTTACAGGGGATGCGGTTGGCATGCCAAGGTGCAGAGTTCGTAACAAATCCATGCTTGGAGGCTGAAACAATGACCCATGTTCCTGGGCGGTACATGAAGGTAACTGTGACAATGCCGTCCTCCCCTGTGAGGTCAGATGCCAAGATGGATTGGTTCCCATGCACCTGAACTGTAGCTTCTTTCAGAGGTGAAAGGTCGCTGTTGTCAAAGATCTGGACTTTAATCAATACTTCTGTGGGATGGAGAAAAAAATGGAAAACTATTAGGGTACTAAACATGATATACTGATGATATAACTTAAAATTGCAAAGGGTGTGTCATAGGCTAATTTACATTCCTAACATGTTAGCTTGTATGTGCACCACACATGAACAGTATTAGCTGATTCTGAAGAGATCAAGCTTCTGATGTGTATTTCTAACTGCTAAACCACTACTACCAATTCCATCCATCATACCCACCCATCAATTCAACCATCCATCGATCCACATTCATGCACAACCTTCTAAACAGTAGTCCAGAGCTAAGCCACCACTATCCCATCCATTTACCCATTCATCCCCTGTCCACCCATCCCATTATTTGTTCACCCATGAAGCAACCTATCCATATATCTACCAGATATCCATCCATGACCTATCCATCTATGCATGATCTATCTTCCCATGTATCCTTCCATCCATCCATCCATCCATCCATCCATCCATCCATCCATCCATCCAACCAACCACCTATTCATCAGTCCATCTATCCTTCCACCAAGCCACTTACTCATTCACCCACTGTCCATTTATCTAACTTTGTCCTGACCACCAATTCGTTTCAAAGGAGATGACTATTCATCCATGTACCCACATTTACATTTTTTCACTTATCACAACCAACTACTACGCCACAATTACATCTAACCATCCATCCATGCATCCATTTAACCACTCACTGTCCATCCATTCAGTTATCCATCCATCCATCCATCCATCCATTCATTAATCCACTGTCCACCCATTTATATATCCATCCATCCATCCATCCATCCATCCATATAAATATTACATACACTGCCTGTCAATTTGCCTTGCTTTAAACAAATTTGTAAGTGATATTGTGAACCACCCCAATAATAATATTATACATATTAACTATCATATTTGTTCCCCTTCTAGTACACACATGCTACGTATATCTACTATTTACAAATAAAAGGTTTTCGTCATAGAATTTAGCAGCAGGTTAACTACCAGAGCATAATAGCAATTATGACATTCCTCAGCAGTGACGCAAATACACATCTCTCTTGCACCTCTCAGACATTTTCTCACTGCACAGAATATTTAAGAATCTGTCTCGTTTACAGTGAGAAGGGAACACAGTGTGTTTTTGCCTCTTCAGTAAAAACATAGGCGCGTCATCACCTCTCCAGAAGCTTTTTAGTTCAAATAGTCCAAACTGGTGACCCCGGAGTTGTGAAGCAGCAACAATACCATGCAGAGGTATGAATATTTTGCCTCCATGGGGGTAGCCAGCTTGAACAGTTCTGCCTCAGAGAGTGACTTATCTAAATCATCATACTCCCATCTGAATTACATTTCCAATGCCCCAAAGGCATCAGAAGCTTGATCGAATGGAAACAAAAAACAAGTCTCTACTGAAGTAGCATGTAGAGACACAAGTGCTCCAATGTACATTTCCAATCAATAAATGCAAATAAAGAAAATGTCAGTTTTTTTGGCAACAGAGTTAATATCGATTCTAAACCTAAAGTGAGAAGAATGAACTTAGCAGGCATGCTGCTTGTATAAATCCAAAAAATAGACTGGAAAATACAAATATTGCATGATCACTGCTGAAGATTTTTTTTTTACCCCTGGCCATTCTGAAGAAGTTATTGATTCATACAGGCATGGATTTTAGGTCAAAATGCTTTTGTAAAAATTGTCTACAAGCATGTGTTTAATGCCCTGCACTGTATGATCCTAGAGACAAGGACATGGTCTTTTTCCCTGTTACAAAAAACATAAATAAATAAATAATCTTTCTAGGTCTAATTCTACTTGTGCAGCTTTCGTCAGAAATCTACCATCATCCAATCATACAAGATGATGTTAACACTGCTTTTATTTTGCTTCCAGAGAAAGAGGAAGGATTTTAGGGGCCTCGGAATGTGCCAGTATTCAAAGAATGTTCATTGTAATGCTGTTGTTCACAGCCAGAGTTTCCTGTATATAAATCCACTTCCCATCCACTACAAGAATCACCCACTGTCAGGGTATTCCCAAGATCTTTCTGTTTGTCTGATCGGCTCAGTGTATCTCCCGTAATAGTACAAGCATGGTGGGCTGCCATCCCAAAGAGACCCCCTGCCATGCCTACAAGACAGGCAATGTTTTTTAAAATCTAATATTGTCCTGTAACAGTCAGAAGTTTAATAATGTGGCTACACTGTAACACCAAATAACGGCACTGCGCTATTGGTGTGGTGGACTGGGTACAGTAGAAGATCCACAATGACGCTCTGATTACTCATGATGCTGCAACCTCACTGAACTTATTCTCATGAGTAATCAGTGGTGCATGGTATGATTGCTACATTCTACAGTTCATGTACAAATAATAAATGGTGTGTCATGAAGAATATTCTGCCTTACTGTATATAGACAATATACTACACTGCACATGTATTTGTATAGCTCTACTATTTTATTGAAATGCTTTTCAGTTTATTAAAGTATGCTGAATGCTAACTTTTTTAAGTGACATAAAATCATTTATAATGATATGTTGGTTGGCCACTTCTCTGTATCAACCGATCTGTAAAAATTAAGTGAATATCGATCGATTTGAATCAGCAGCTAATCGATCGGAGCATGCCTAATAAATACTGCTCTTACAAGGAAAAAAAAACCTAAATGAAATCGAAAGAGATACCAAAGCACACACATTTTCCATCTCATCCCACCAACACTTTGGTAGTCATTCTTATTTCTGATTCTTCCATTATTCACCTATCCATCAACCCAAAAAAGCATCTATCCATCCATAAGCTACCCACCTATTCATCATCTGTCCACCCATCCCATCATCCATCTATCCCATCTATTTAGCCATCTCTGTCCATCCATCTATGCTAATCTTCCCCTCCACTCATCCACTCATTCACCAGTCCCTCCATCCACCAAGCCACTTATTTAACCATTAAACCACCTACTGACCATCCAATCATCCACTCCATCCATCCATTCAGCATCCCACTGTCCACCCATTCATCCACCCATCCATCCATATAGCAACCCACTGTACATCCATTCATTCACTCAACCAGCCATTCATCCACTCCATTCATCCATTCAGCAACCCACTGTCCATCCATCCATCCATCCATTTAGCAATGCACTGTCCATCCATTCATACACCTATCCATTCATTAATCTACCCATCACATGCCCCCATAATCCATCCATCTATTCATCCAATCACCCACTGTCCATCTATCCATCCACCTTATTTCTGATGCTTCTAATCAATCGGTGTTATGTAAAAATCCAGATTTGTATCAAATCCCCTGAGAGAACTAACAATTGAGCTAACAGCTTTTATACTGTATTAAGATGAAAGAGGCCAGAATTTTCAAATAGTCATAAAAGTCTAACCGATTCATTGGAAAACTTTCTTTTTTATGCCAACACAAGACAAACTATCACGCAACCTGTTAAGCAATGTCCATCTTAGCTCAAATGCCCTACAAGTAAGCATGTAATGCATCTGTTACTGTTATTCCTCATGAAGCCCTTTTCTTTCCAGCAAATGTCTCTTCTTTAGGAGGGTCTGGGGGAGTGCATGAAGCAGATAAAACCCCCGATTGCATTCTCATGGCATTTTCGCTCCAGCTGGAAGCCATCGGCTCCAGTTCAGCAACACTCACTAATCCAGCTTTCACTAAGGACGTGAACTGCACTCAAGGAAGGGATTTTTAGGACCATCTTTTTACCACATGTGGAAAATAGAGCAGCACCTGGACATGATTTCAAAGAACTGAGCTTCAAATACAAGTCAGCAATTTACTCCAGTAAAAAGATTGATCAGAGTCTTACTGCTGCAGTCTTCCATGAAATTATACTAGAAGCCTATGCAGAATTCAGGTGGAACAACTGTAACCGAATTCCAGAATGTTTCCATACCACATACCACATCAATTTCTGAATAAACTTATAAGTATCCAATACAACTTTTAATCCTTTTAGGCTCACATTTCATCCTGTGGAACGTCCATGTAACAAGTTAATTTGATACATAATATAAGCTATAAACTATCATCCAGCCACTCCTTTCTCTAGTATAGGGTCGGTATGGACTCAGCAGGCCCTAGAAGACCTGACAAGTCCAATATTTATACTCCCTAGCAAACTAAAGCTGTGTTTCATTTAATCTCACAAACAGTTGGTTTTCTTGTGGCCACACAGTGATTCAGTCTCAATCCTGTGACTTCCTGTCATATTGTGTCTATGCAAATGCTATTACTTTCACTTTTAATCATAGCCCTGATTTCTACTGCCATAAAAAATGTCTGCCGCCAGAAAAACTTGGTAAAGTTGCCGTATTAAAATTCAACTTTACCAAGAGTGATGTTTTATTTTGCCTGGCAACATTTCCTCATCAAAGTTGACGGTTCAGCACAACCCCTTCAGGGTTTTAATTCCAGTAATTTCAGCAATCTCCTTAGTTGTTGCCTTTGCTCGATGAAGGCCTTTTTTTTTTCTTGGACCAAGCAGCGTATAAAACCTGCCTTGCAGGTATTCTTTCGAAATTATTCGAAACCTTCTCGCCTATTGGATTTGAGAATTCAGAAGCATATAAACATCAATGTGAGTATTTTAAACCCATCCTGCCAATGAAACAGAGCATGTTTCAGGAAGCATAACCTGGCTAAACTCTTAATGCATTCCAATGACTGGCATTTAGAAAAGAACAGGATAAACTTAAATTATTTCAAGTGGTTTAAACAAGTTCTTGTTTTTATCAAGATGTATTTAAACTTTTGCAAACTTACATACGTTGTTATGCATTGCCTAGGAATTCTGATCATTTCCATTTCATTAATCTTGCCCTGCATTTGATCATTTATTTTGTGGCATAGAATATTTTCACTTTTGTGAAATAATGCACAATCTAGTTTCCAAAGAAAATAAAAAATCTAGTTTTGCCAAAAAAAAAAAAAAAAACAACAACACAAAGACACTTTTACACAAGTAGTGTTCTTGGCCTACAGCTTTCTAGCAGTTCTGTCTATTATAATCATAATCACATAATGAAAATGTCTCATATACACTCGGTGCGGATTCGGGGTCGCTGAGTGGAGAGATTTCCAGGCTTCATAAAAGGGTTTACATTTCCTCTGGGAGGAAATGAGTCCCACCAGCAGGTTGAGTCAGCATTGCCTGCCTCAAGGTTTAAGACATCTGCACAGCGCACCGGTAGGACATGTGAACACAGGGTGAAATGAGGCCGTGCCATTTTCTCACTGCTACTTTTGGTTTTGCATTGAATGGTCCATAGCCTATATTTGTAATTTAATCATTTATTAATGTAACCTAAATTAATTCTTTGAGTTCTTCCTCCTATATTACATGTAAGTGTCACAACCTTATATTCAACAATGACTTAATGACATGGGTCCCATTATTTCTAGTCAGTCCCTGGGTTGACAAGAAACACCACTTTTTGGTTGACTTTTTGATACAATCTGAGATTGGCAGATACATGGATCACTCAGTAGTTAAGGCTTCTGATTGGTCATTCCTTAGTTTAAATCCCTAGGCTGTCCTTACTGAGCCCTTCAACAAATTTTGGACTTGAACTTTCCAAGCAAGGTGAACATTTCTTAAAGACAATCATTACTGGTGATGAGAAATGGATTCATGGTTACAAGCCTGAGAGTAAACTTCAGAGTATGGAACGGAAACATCCTCAATCGCCGACCAAGTAAAGGTTCAAGAGTCAACCATCACCTGGAAAATTGATGCTTACATTTTTCTGGGATTCTCAAGGGCCAGTATTGGAACAATATCAGGAAAAGCGTTCAACAATCAACAGTGCTCGTTACAGTCAGATGCTTATTGAAGAACTGAACAGTAAACTTCGGAATAAACACAGAGGACTGCTATCCAAGGGTGTTGCGATCTTGCATGACGATGCACGTCGGCACACTTCTGCCCACACTGTCGACACTCTGCAAAAACTTCATTTAGAGGTGTTAAAGCATCCTCCCTATAGTCCTGATCTTGCGCCATTGGACAGCGGTGCATCCGTGGCTCGCAGCTCAGCCTTTTTATATATTAGAAATACGAAAGCTTGTTGACAGATGGACAAAGCAAGGATATTATGTTGAAAAAATTTTTTTTTTATCTATTCTGAAAACTAATTTGAATACATTCTACAGCCAGAGTGCGGATAATTTTTGACTCATCCACATAATTCTAAACAAATTGTCCTTTTTCTCCTTTATTGATTTGATTTGACATTTTCCCCAAATAGCAATCAAATAATCAAAAATATGCAGTAAATATCAAAATATAAGACCAAATTTACCACATCTTAAAACAGCAAGAGGATGGCAGCGCTGTTGTGTTTAGTGGATCACCCGTTTTTGTTTTTATTACATATCTTCATATTTCACACCCTTGTGCTGTGGCCTTATCTAGTCTCTGAACAAAACAGAAAAGTGCTTGTGATTCATTTAATGCTCCCTGTGGCTCATACTAAAATTTCAGTCAGGGTTTTTTTTTCCACACACACACACACACACACACACACACACACAGACACAAACACACACGTCATTTCTGTCAGCGTTGTGCTTAAAGAGACAGATTCCTCTTAGCAAGATCAAAAAGACATTCACATAGTCAAAGTAATGATTATTTCAGAATGCTAGTATAATACTGTTTTTAAAAATGCTGTACTTTCACACTTTTTAGTAGTTGTATACACTAGCCACTTGTGCTCTTTTTTCATGACCATGCTAGTGTTGAATGAATAATCACAATATCACAATATGAACCTGTGCAATCATTTAATCACAAAAAGCTACAATTTATTATAGGTAATATACGCATCGTCAGGAATTTATGTAGAGTTATAATTAAAGTAGAATAATTAAAGTTTTTTTTTAGAATATATTATTATAAGGTGATAAATATTGCCAAACATCATCATTTGTAAGATAATTTGTGCCATTATTTAGTGTTAGCCGAGATAAATAGGTTTAAATACAAAATGCCACATTCAGCAGTTAAATTTCACCGTTTAAATCTCAACGTCTCTAAATAACTGCATTGTCATGTTTTGAGCAAATTGCGCCCTTTAACTAAACTCTGTGTCGGGCGTTCAGGTTACCATCCCTGATTCGATCTATTGTTGGAGATATTGTTTAAATTTTTGTAAAAACATAAAAAAAAAGAAAAGCTCAGAATTAAAATGCCTCCAATAAATAAACAAAATATTAGAGACAGAAATCACATGGGACCACCCAATACAATATCATCACGAGACGTAGGTGCCAATTCGATGTGCATTGCGATTCTGTAAATATCTTGTTTTTATAAGAATCAATCAATTCTAAACAAACATGGCCAAAACATGGTATTGGTGCTAAAGCGTCTCACCTAGGAGAAAAAGTGAATTTTCAGGTAGGATCATATAACACTATTACTTATTGCTTCTTACTGTATCTCCCGATCCATGCTATTTTTTTTTTTATCAGATAAAAAAAGAACATTTGTTAAATACAATTTCATGCCCTTTTATGTAGTGTCTGTAACTTTTTTTGCATTCAAAAGTTAAAATGAAAAAGTCATTCCGATGAAACTTGGCCAATTTAGATTTCACATGAAAAGACACAAACCTGAAAATGTATATTATTCTAAAATGCAAAATTGATATGAAGATATTGCAACATGAATTGCTTTGTATTGGGCAGATTACGAAAAGCAATATTAACTAAATAAGCCATAGTTTTATATGTTTTGTGCCCACATAACCTTTAAGGTGTATGTCTAATTTGGAGCACTTAAACAAAACCATTGTACGTAATTTTGTAATTAATTTTGCATTTAAGCAACAATTTTCACAGGTTATATGCTTCTAGAAGCTTATACCAATTTTAGTATCAATACCCATGAAGAAATATGAATAATCTGCATTGTAAATTATTATTATTAATATTACAGTATAACACTGAAAAATGGCCATTTTTGAGACAGATATAAAATAATCTCTTCAAAATGACTTCAGTTAGCAGCTTGAATTTGTTTCTTTGGCACACACATTTTCTGTATTATATGTTTGACATAAACAGCAAATAATTTGCTCGTAGCACACAGGATGCTGTGCTGCCTTTTAATGTGTGCAGTTTAAACCCTGCCAGAACAGCGACCTCAAATGCAAACATATTCAAACAAGTTTTAGAAAATTAAATAAATATTACTGTACAAATCTGTGCTAGATCTCCAACATTTAATTTGGATTATGTACGTAACATATTTATATCTGCAGAGCCCCATAGGAAAAAATTAAGCACCTTGTGACATGAAGTAGACTGAGTTCAAAAAAAAAAAAAACCCCAAGGACCAGATATCTAATATGAAAATGCGCCCTTTAACTAATAAGTGACTTTTTAGTTGTGTACTCGAAGCAGATTTCCGTGGGTTTCTTTGCCCACATTATCTCACAAATGGAAATCATTTTGGTCAAACCAATGCACGGTAATTACCCTCAGGACAGGACAGGAGTCACCAGTGAATTTTGACATGTATGCAAAATGCAGCATTATGAGCTGAAGTTACTGTAGTGATGTAAATAGGATTCCTCTTAATGTCAGAAGCAGCTGGGTAACCACGATGATCATTATCCCTCTTCTATTTCAAACTTTATGACATAACATGAAATAACACTTCCAGTGGTCACTTTATAACATACGGTTCGGTTCAACCTGTCATTCTGAGGTTTGTGTACATTGTTCCACGGTCAGTGGTATAGCCTTGTGGATGGATGGTTTATGATCATGTTTTCCAGGCTGTTAGTGGTAAAAATCTATCCCAGTCTACAGCAGCGCTGGAAATCACACTGAGCAGAAGGCCACCAACACATTTTCTGAACAGAAGCTACTGTACACCATAATATCCAACAAGCATTTCAGTGTCACCATGGACACAAGGGAGGCAGTAGTTTTAGCTAGTGATTATTCATACTGTACATGCATGATACAAACTGTTCAGCTTTTTACTGTAGGTCATATTTTTACCTTGTATGTAATCTTTTTAAATGGGAAAAAAAACACGTTAATTTATTTCCTCTATAATTCCTGATGCTGGATGTGGGAATAACACTCCCTACTCATACTTAGACTTAGAAATCACAATGCAGCTGTAAAGTTTCTAAATTTGGAAACAAATATAAATACAGTACAGTTGTATCTGTATGAAATTTGCGTACAAAGCATTTTCAGCGTATGACCCAGTCAAACCGAGCCGAATAGATCCCGGCTGTTCCGGGAGCCGTTCAAAACTTGTTTGTGTCAGTGAAAAGTCAGACGAAGCGAGTTTACTGTACATATTTGTTGTGATTTTTTTTTTTTTTGCATTTTGTGCAAGATCTAGTGAAGACATAGCAACATGGATCCCAAGAATGTTAGCAAAGACGATATTAAGGAGAAAAGAGAGCCACTGTAAGTTTTGTTTGGGAATCATAAATTAAGGTTATGTAAGATTTAATGTCTATTTATTTCATAATTCACTTCATTTACATGTGTTTTTTTTTACGTCTTTTCTTATGTGCAAAAATATTATAGTGTTGGAATTTGGTGATATTGGATGTATTTTTGGATGGGTGGAACAGATGTACATTATTTCCTATGAGAAAATGCATTTCACAATGTGAAATTTTGCCTTAAGAACTCGCCTCTGGAACTAATTAAATTTGTATGCCAAGGTACAACAGTATCATCCATTTATGATGGTATTAACCAGTAATAACATAGAACTAAAGTAGATCGAGCAATTGCTTATACTGAGTTAGGGCAAAATGCCTTTTTACTTAATATAGATTCACCAACATTCAACGAATTTCCACAGATAGAAACAGACCGCGGTTCTACTTCCGGTTCAATCACGGAAGTAGCTCACGTATATTATACAAAAAAAATTATTCTGCAGTGCACCAGATACCAATATTTACAATTATAAACAATATTTACATGTATAAAATGTCTTAAGTCAGGTTTTTGGACACATGATGACTGTGGGGAAAGGGGACAGATTTAGTCAAGTGGATTGGTATGTATTGGTATTGTATCGTCATATCAAAGGCATATAAGACTCACTTTGTCGGACTTATGAACAAATTGGACTTATGAACGTGCTTGTTCGTAAGTCGGGGACTACCTGTATCATACCGCAGCAATGTTTAATTCATAATTCTAAAGTCAGAAGGTGTTGATTAATATTTGAAAACAGGAGTTCTGACAGTTGTCAAAAATCACAGGTTTTAATTAATGCACTACTTCTGATACGGTAGTTTCCATAGTAACAGCAAATTCATGGAAGGTTTAATGCCTGATGTTGGACTTAATTGCTTCTCTTGGATTCGGAAACAATAGAGGAGACATGGGTGTCCTCTGACCACCTTCATGGATCAGCAAGGCACAATCAATACCCAGAAGCAAATCTGATGGAGACATATAAAATCCCCTCTTCATGCTGGTGGGAACTGAAACAGACTAAATGGCCGTGGTGGACTTTTCTAAATGCACCAGAACATCAAGGCGAAACACCCTCAGACAAGTTTATGTGTGTCTATAAGTGTGTTATATGCAGTGTTCACCACAAGTCCTTCATCCAGGTTGCCAGTACCCAAATAATCCCTCCGTTCTGAAAAAAAAAGCCATTGTCTACCTATGAGTGATCTAAATTCAACAGAAATAAAAACCGAAAAGTGTGCACTCCTAATGTGAACTCTGAGATAGTCAGCTAATTAGATCTCTTAGTTAGCTAGCTGGTTATTTATGTTGTGTTGTTAATTTATGTTGTTGCATGTATATAGCACCTTGGTCCTGGAGGAACGTTGTTTCATTTCACTGTGTACTGAACTGTATATGGTTGGAATGACAATAAAAGCCTAATTGACTTGACTTGACTTGACTTGTGATGCTCAATTAAAATGAATTAATGTAATTAACAGAGCAGGCTTTTCATTCTTTGGTATAAACCTTCATCTCTCCATTCACACGATTCATTCTCACAAAAGAGTGTTTCACGTATCTGCAGCCGATTCCTTAACCATGACAGAAAAAAATTGCAAAATGTAATTGGAACAATGATTAGAAGACAATTTTTCAACGAGTGCCACAGTCGACCCGGCCCGAGGCACAGAAAGACAAGCTGAAATCCACAGCAGTCAGTTTGCATTAGTCCAAAATTGGCTTTTCCTCTGCAGGTTTTCGATTTAACACAGAACACAGAGGAGGCTACGACGGGTGTCAGCTCGATTAGGACGGTCATCTGCTTGCTGCGCAACAACAAAAAGCCAAGAATAACTCAGTTTCACGCTTTGCCAGATGACTCAGGCAGTATCTGCACAAAACTACAAGAAAAAAAAAAACAACAATAACAAAACAAAAAAAAAACACCTAACATCAAATTCAGGCCACAGCTAAACAAATAAGATAAAACACTTGATATTTTTACCTTATATTACCTTGCTAGTGATAACAGACAGCACACATACAGTACCTCATGCTCCCAAATACGTAACCAACAAAAGTTCTGAAAATTGTAGAAATTACACGAACGCATTTGTGAGATCAGACACTGATGTTGGACAAGAAGGCCTGCCTCAAAGTCTCCGCTCTAATTCCTCCCTAACGTGATCCATCGGGTTGAGGTCAGGACTGTGACTTAACTTGTGCAGGCCAGTCAAGTTCCTCTCATTCGTGTGTTTATGAATCTTGCCTTGTGCACTGGTGTGCAGTCATGTTGGAATTGGTGTTGGGTTGGGCTCGACCCCTTACTTCCAGTGAAAGGAACTCTCTATGCTTCAGCATACCAGGACATATATTTGACAATTTCATGCTCCCAACTTTGTGGTAACAGTTTGGGGATGGCCCCTTCCTGTTCCAACATGACTGTGCACCAGTACTTATGGCAAAATAGTGTATGTATGTATGTATATATGTATGTATGTATGACAGTTACAGGTTTATAACCCACATGTATTTACGCATGTACAGTATGCATGAATTGAATTAATGAATTTATTTATTTTTTTGCATCTTTTTGCTGTTCCTCTACGATCCTACAAGTGGTGCACACTGAACTATTCACATAGAACAGCAGAAAATATGAAATGTTTAAATATATTAAATTGACATAGTTATAAAAACATGATACTTACAGAATTGCAATTGAATCAACACCTAGGTATCGTAATAATATTGTATCGGCTAGTCCCTGGTGATGGCTATCCCTAAAAAATAGGATGTGCTGTAACTAAGCTCAGAATAAAGTGTAAGCAGCAGTAATCAATAATTATGTAAGCTGACCTTCACTTTAGTTGGCTAATGGAATGTCTAAGTATGCAATATTTGTTTTTACAAAGCACATTCATTTCCACAAAGCATCATTCTCTACATTCAGTCATAACATTAATTAGTTCAACAAGTGCAAAAATACTGAAACTTTTCTTTTGCCTTCAAAAGAGAAAATCATATAAAAACCAGCCCTGGTTCTAATAAAACGACGAGCTTTTCTGCTGATTAATATTAAATTAATATAGTAAGGTTCCCTCACTACCCCTGCTCTACTCACAGCATGCTTCCTGGGCAAATTGCACAGGACATCATGTCATTAGTGCCGCAGAAGGCATGTACCCATGACTAAATATGCACCAGTTGGGCTCCTGGGAGCTGAGATGACAACGTTTATCGGTAATTGGTTTGCACAAACTGCTGTCACACTAATGCAGCTAGAAATTGTGTGAATTTAAACCGTTCACCCACGATTCAGACCATTAGGGCACTGCTGCTTTGTTCCATAAACTTCTTTCTTTTTCTCCAAAGGATTAAAAAGGAAATTTGAAGAAAATAGCTAAACTTAAAGTTGACGGAAGTATCAACTTTTAATTGGAGCTGGATTTTAATGACCACAGTAAAACATTAACATTATAAAAAAAAAGAGGTGGTGCGCTGAAATGATCATTTCTACCCCAAAATGAAACCACAGTTAGTACTGAAAATTTTAGAAATTTAGTTACACAAATGCATTTGTGAGATCAGACACTGATGTTTGACGAGAAGGCCTGCCTCTAAAGCTTCCCTAAATGAAACCACAAAAATCCAAACCTCCAAAAATGAAACCACAATTAGGGTTGGGTACCGAAACCTGGTGGCAATACTGTATGGCACCGGTACCTATATGTACTACTGTGGAACCGAATCAGAGTGCAGATTTCGGTGTCTCACTTTATGTCACCGCAATTTATTTAGATCCACTTATATTTTATTATAATCTTTTTCAAAGAGATTACAAATGGCATGGCTGTGTGTTTATCTTTTTTCTTTTTTTTTTCCGTCAAAAAATCATTTTTCTTAAAAATTTATGTTCAAGTTCAGTTCAAGCCAACAAAGTAACAATTACAAGTTTATAACATGAAAATAATGCAATGCCTGAAAAACAGAGAAGATTTCAAAGGATTGGGCAAAATATCTGAGGCTGAGAATCCAATGACGAGCCGGTGGTTAGATCGCGAGCAAGCAAATGAATCACAGAAGCATCGCCTGCTATAAGCTCATAGAGAGAGAAAATGAGAGCGGAGGCAGAGAAAAGGCTCACGGATCACATTAATATTCCTCTAATGTCCCTGCACAAGTGAAGAGTTCCTGCAAAGAGTTTACACAAACAACTCTAACAAACTTGGGAGCTAGCGCCTCGAAAAAAGATTCCCAAAACTAAGTGTTTAAAGATTACAGCAACAAGCATGCTGGAAGCTTTTACTAAGATAAATATTAAATATTAGCCTTCTCACGACGAGTATTCATATGAAACATAACAGGTTCAGCTTGGCAGCCCTGCTGATATTTAATCACAATTTAATATAATAGGTATAATCACCCAAATTGGTCAAAACCACAAATATATTTGTAACATAATGTTTTGACACATCATTTAGTAAAAAAGTGAAATTTTGGAATGTAGTGCACACTTTCCAAAACAAAACCTCATGGGCCCATGGGCGAAGCAAAATTTTCTATAACAGCAGCTCCGGCAGTAGTTCCAACATGAAGCCTGGACAAAAAAAAAAAAAAAAACTGTTCCATTATTCCAGACTTATAGCTTGGGTGTGTCTTTGAAGTTCAACTTTAAAAAGACTCTGGTTGCAGGTAAAGTGGCATTTAAATGGACCATAATATTCCACCATCAATCAGAATAATAGCCTAATAGGGGAAGTGTTGGCTCAGACGGTTAAGGATCTAGGTTGTTGATTTGGGCATCTGAGGATCCAGTTTGAGCCCAATTGTTGGTGTGTTTCCACACCGCATACTACTCAGCCACTGCATGTAGTGCCAGTCTTAAGCCTAGTTATAATGGCAGGGTTGCGTCAGGATGGGCATCTGGAGTAAAAACCGGTGCCAAGTGGTGTGCGGATCAGATGGTCTTGACTGAAGCAGCCAAAAAACTCACAAAAAAATAACTAAAGTCTATCATTTAATCACATCAATCAGAACACCCTGAACTGATCCGGTCCAATCGGGAATGAATTTCCGATCCTCTCATAATCCGTTCAACAGACAAACATTAGCCACACTTGATCCAATCATTTCACTCTTGTTGGAATAAATATAATCTTCCTGCAAAGCTCCCAGGAAGGAAATTTTTCTCCCATTTCTAATCGGTAAACTCAGTGACGACAACCGTCTCCCACCTGACTTTCATCTGCTTGGTATTTGGGCGAAGAAGGGCCATTGATTTATGAAGTGGGATTCATGAGCCAAACAAGGAGTCCTAACCCAACCTCAAAGTTGAAGGAAAATACTTCTTCTGTTATATTCCTGGCAGATGAAACACTTCACAGTGGGCAGGATCACTGCACATCAAAAAAGTTACATTCTGATTAAATATTTTCAGAATATGAACACAAATCTAATCAGATCAGAGTCTACTGTATGCAAACAGTTAAGATGTGTAATCAAAATGATTTCAAACAGATTGAAAAAATATTGCCCCTGTAAACATAGCTAGTATTTATCAGAAACTGAATCGAACATGATAGACTGATGGACGTAATAAGAGCAGGGGACGTTCAAGTCAAACCAGGACTTGTGATAAAATTTCTTGCGAATGAAAGTATAAAACCGACTGACATTCATAGACGACGGCTTGACGACTGACAAGCACAGCTTGACGATGAGACTCATAGCTGCAGTAAAACATTTGAATGGTGCAAATGTTTTAAAGAAGGCTGTACATCCATGAACAATGACCTCGCCTGAGGTGGCTTCATATCCCACTGCAGTCATTCCCATGAACACTGAGCAAGTGAAATGCCTAAGTCTTGAAAATCTACAGATAACTCGCAGAAAAGATATGTCCGTCTGTGGGAACTGTACAAACAATCTTTCACCAGCACGACTTGCACATTTCTGGAGACGGGCTGGAAGTTGTTGTTGCATCCCTCGCAAATCCCTGACCTTGCTCCAAGTGATATCCACATGTTTGGGTCATTAAAGGAGTTCCTGGAAGGCCAGCGTTTTAGATGTGAAGCAGGCAGTCCTGAGAAAAACTTTCTACCTTGACGGTATCCAAGCAGTGGTGAAGCGCTGGGATGAGCGCATTAGTGTACCAGGGGATTATATAGAGAAATAAAAGTAGCGTTTTTCTCCTATAACTGGGTTCTGTTATTGCACACAATCAAAAGTCTCAGTTTGTTTTGACTGCTCCTGGTACATGGGCTTTTAATTAGCTATTTCTATGTTAATCTATTCAATGAAATTTTATTTTAATAATGGTCATTTTAAATTAATAATGGCCATTGTCGCAAAGCAGTTTTCAGAAACAAAATAAAATGACGGAAATGTGTATAAAAGGTAACAAGGAAAAACTTCCTGAGATGGCAATAGAAAGAAACCTTGAGAGGAACCAGACTCAACCTCATTTGGGTGACAACGGATAGCAAGGATTGTTTTGCAGTCATACTGTGTTTTAGGCAGACCGAAATAAGTTCAATATAACAGAAGATGCCTTTAAGTTAATCCAGAGTCCAGTTTGTTATTGGAGCCTCAGGTAGACTGTAAGAAATTCCAGTCTTTAACATATTAATTGCTGATAAGAATTAAACGGATTGAAAATAAATTAACCGATAAGGTTTGTTTTGCATTATATTTCTCCGCTGCTCGCAACTTGCACACCTTCAGACGAAGCACATACAGTTCATGCAGTTCACATTATTGAACATTGTATTTTTCAGTCTGTTTTTTCATGAGGACATTAATTATTAATTTGTCGTACATAACGTATTTGGTGGGATATTGCAGCTATAACAGTTTATATAAAACTTAAACGGATTATATCATAATGAATTTATCGCACTTTGATCGTGTTCTGTTCTGTATGTGACACCTTCCCAATCCAGCTCTGTAAGTGCCAGGGAGACATTTTGATTAAAAAAAAGCATTAATTTGCACTATGTATGGAAACTTTGGCACACACTGTACAAGTTAGTGGTGACATCAATTATTGTGCCTAACTGGACAGAACTGTGAAACAAGCAACATAAAGTAATGATTTTACTAATGCACCTTCTTGAACAGTTCCATAGTTATAACCGTTGCTGTGTGTTATTTATTCACTTACTCATTTTCTATACCGATTTATCCTATGTAAATGGGCACAGGGGGCCTAGACTTAGGGCACTAGGCAGAGTACACACTAGATGGGATGGCAATTCATCGCAGGACACACAAACACAGGCTCATTTAGCCTAATCTGTATGTCTCTGGGCTGTGCAAGGAAACCGATTTGTACCCGGAGGAAACCTGCCAAGCACGGGGAGAACATGCAAACTCCATGCAGACGGACCAGAGGCGGGAATCGAATCCGGAACCTGGTGCTGCAAGACAATAATGCTAAGCACTTTATTTATTCATGTGTTAATATTTTTTTTTACATAATACACACTACAAAATGTTTCAGTGATTTACCGGCCTCTGGGGCATCACAAGGAGCTCAACTAGCCTTAATGCAATCTTGTAATGCAAGTGTTTATGCGTTAATGCGTTCTAACTGAGTTAGTTGTGTTGCCTCAGTTACAAAGTTACAAAGCAGAAGGTCATGTGCTCAAATCCCAACAAGGCCCTTAACCTTCAACTTGGTTGTATTCTGCATTAAAAAGTATTCGATCTTAAAGTACATTGGTGTAAATACATTGTTTACTGTACATGTTGCAGGGCATGCTTTTGAAGTATATCTGGAGTTCCTCGAAAGTAAAAGTTTAACTTCTAGATTTGTATACGGATCAAACCACTGCACCGTTACTGCTGATCCGAAAATGTGATCCTCATTGAGAAGCTCGGAAGGTGAACATAGTGAATGTAACTGCTGTTTACGTCCAAATCAGAAAAGAGAGCGAGCGAGAGAGAGAGAGAGAGAGAGAGAGAGAGCATTTTGTGTATCCAACTTTCACCCAAGTCCGATTCATTCCCGAGTTGATGTTCATTTAAGATCAAACATGGCTCGCACACAAACCGCGCTATCAAACCCTTAAAAAAAAAAACCCCGAAGTCCCGCTCAGCAACTCACCAGCTGCCCCTCTGTGCGCTGCGG
This sequence comes from Heterobranchus longifilis, assembly GCA_028570985.1. Lineage (NCBI taxonomy): Eukaryota > Metazoa > Chordata > Actinopteri > Siluriformes > Clariidae > Heterobranchus > Heterobranchus longifilis. The sequence continues at coordinate 21,970,083 of JAOVVB010000026.1, forward strand.
ATCCCAGCCAAGCGCCGCACAACGCAAGAGAAAACACGAAAAATCGGGAAATCCGCGGCGGCGGCATTCTTACAGCAACATCACAGAAGTGCTCGAGGCAGCCAGTCGTCCATGTTTACCGCTCAGGATGAAGCAGGGTAAAGTGCTGATCCGGAGATGCCTCCTCGCTCTGCCCCTTCTCTTCTCCTCCCTTCCCTTCCTCGCGCCTCTATTGTCCTGTGCAGGGAGGGAGGATGTGTGCGCGCAGGCATGCACGGGGCAAGCGCGCTCCCCGTAGTGGTGAGTGGCCCGCACGCGCCCTCTGCTGTTACAAGCTACTGTAGTGTAAGGTCTATGTTTTCATCATTAAAACAGGTTTGAAATGGAACATTCGAGATGTAATTGAAGGGTAGACCCATCACTCACTCACTCACCGTCTATACCGCTTTATCTTGTATACAGGGTCGTGGGGAGCCTTGAATGGGGTGCCAATCTATCACAGGGCACACATTCACACACTACAGACAATTTGGGAACGCCAATTAGCCTAATCTGCATGTCTTTGGACTGTGGGAGGAAATTGACCAAGCACAGGGAGAACATGCAACCTCCATGTAAACAGACCCGAGGATCAAACCCGGACCCTGGAGGTGCAAGGCGACAGTGCTAACCACGAAGCCACCATGCTGCCTGAAGTGTAGACGTTCAGCTTTAATTCAAATGTTTTATCCAAAAAAAAAAACAAAAAAAAAAACTTTATAAAACCAGTTTTTAAAACTGGTTTTAAACTTTTGTAAAACAAGTTTTATAAAAGAAGCTCAAGTGTGTCAATTCAATAACTCCTTAACTATAAGGGACTTCCAAGTCAAACCAGAACTTGTGATGAAAGAATGAAGGTGTAAAAGGAATTATACTGTAGACACATCCCTTGTACAGACCTGATCTTTCCACATGCTTGAGGCATTAAAGAGTGGCCAGCGTTTCAGTACCAATGATGATGACGTGAAGCAGATAATCCGATCATGGCTCTGGTGTACTGAGAAATCTTTCTACAGTACCTTGATGGTATCCAAGCACTAGTGAAACACTGGGATAAGTGTCTTAGTGTAGCAGGGGATTTTATAGAGAACCGAAGGTAGTTTTTACTCTCATAACTGTGCTCTGTTATTCTGCACAATCAAAATTTGACTTTTGATTTGAACACCTCTCGTAGCTAGGAACTGTGGCTCAGGAAAGAATATAACTTTAACTGTAATGATTTTAAAGCATACTGTTTCTTAGATAAAAATTTAAAATAACTGTCTATTTGGAGGTCTGCTTGGTTT
>JAOVVB010000026.1:21973029-21983528 GCA_028570985.1 Heterobranchus longifilis
CTTGGTTTCAATAATGCACCTTTAATGTTTTAAGACCTGACAGTTAAGACCTAATCAGTTAAAACCATTATTGATTTATTAATCTTATGAGAAACTATTTGAACATAGAACTAATATTAGGTATTTAGTTGCTAGAGTGAATTTTACATTTTTTTCAAATAATGAAAATGGTGATTACAGCTCTGGGTCAGCTGACAGGTTGTTTTAAGGATTATTATGTCTTTAAATATAAAGACGGAAAGTTTGTTTAATGTTGCATTATTTATTCGGCAATCTGAGAAGAATTACAGTTACCGTCCTAAAGTTGAACATTTTCCACTAACTGCACATCCTGATGTGTATTATACGTTATACCACATCAGTTTGCCCACACTAACTAGTTTTGTCTGTAATTGTTACAAACGCTGACAAGCTTCTCTTCACAAGCTACTTCTACATATTAACAATTGCATAACAGTTATTTATGTGGCATATCCACTATACAAGTCCATGTAAAAGCTGTTACTTGGAAACATTTTAGAATGAGAGCATTGATAGCATTGATATAAATCTGTAATTTTTCTTTGCATCCAGGTCTACTGTCAGAGTTGCTGTTATAGAAAATATTAACATAATTAACAGTATTAACATAATTAGAAAAATTACATTAAAGACTTTAACAACAATGTGGTAAATTAATAAAAGCATTAAACACACAAGCTTTTGAATGGCAAGATACACATTTACAATTAGTAATCATTTTTACGACTGGTCTAGCAAGACATCAGCATACTCTGACTGCTCTGCTTTCGGCTCATGAGCGGTATCATCACTGTCATTATCAGTTGGTGGGCGGTTGCGCTTGAAAAATCCCATCTGTAAAACAGATACAGTACTTGCTTTTAAGACACTAACTTGAGCTGCTGGAATTTTGTAACATTAAGAAGAGAAATGCCATTACTACACGACATTAAAGCAATCGCAAGGTGCCCTCTAGTGTTCATAACATTATGTACCTTTGAGAAAATTAAGCTTAGCAAAGCCAGGAGTAGGAGGCCAGCAATTATGGACACCACAATCCACCACACTGGCACTTTTTCCTGCCCATCAGGACGCCTCCACACCACAGTGGTGTTCGTCTAACACAGAGCACAGGTCTTTTATTATTCAGTCTTTTTTAACATTTTTTAATTAATTTTTATTAATAAATTTATCCAATGATCGGGAAGTCGGTTTGTCTTAACTGAAAATTCAAGTAGAGACTTTAAATGCTTACCTCTGCTTGTCCACTAGGCAATATGTTTGGCTGGATCTTGGACATCATGCTTATTACCTCATAACGTGCAGTAGACCAGAGGACATAGTTCACATAAGGCGTCTAAAAAAGGAGAGAAGGGGAAAGTCGAGCTTAATCAATAATCGATTTTCTGTATTTTAATAATAAAAAATATATTCTTTAATAATAATATAATAAAGTAAGGATGCATTACATTAAACATTTGATTTGTATTACAGCCGATGCCATTATCAGAGCAGCGTCAATTAATCAATCAATCAATCAATCAATTAATCAATCAAACATCTTCTGACTCTGAAGAATTCAACTGCCCTAAATTGAAACTGAACCTGAAGATGATATGAAATTGCATGTCATTTTCTCACCTGGAAGAAGTGAGAAACCGACAAGCGTGCTGTCACTCTCACTATGGCTCTGGCATCTCTCTGCAGTGCTGGAGCCTCACAGGTGAACACCACACATGTCTCAGTGGAGCAATTCTGAACCAAGACAAAAATACAGCTACTTAGTAGACATAAAAAAAAGGGGGGAAAAAATCACATTCACGTTTATACGTTTAAGTTATACAGTTTTAACAGAATCTTCTTCATTATTATAAGGGTAATTATACAAGTAATACATTAAAGATTTGATGACTCTTTGTCCTTAATTTATAATCATATCCAATTTGCACCCATCAGCAAACTGTGCCTATTGTGAGGCTGCTTCCCAAGCAGGGGCTTTTGAGCGTTGGTCTTTGAGCGCTGATCAGCAGCACACCGTCCCCCTTATGGGCTTTTGCCCAATCATCCCTTCAGATCAACATAGGGTTTTGGCAAACAGGGGCTTGCACACAACATGTGGCCATGCCCAACAAGGGGCTCCTGTGCCACTTAGAACTTTAACCAGCAGGAAGCTCCACATTGGTCTTCACCCAGAAGCAGGTTTTCGCCACAGATGGGACTTTGATCGTAAGCATGCAAAAACCCATCATGGAACGTTGCCCATAGGAGGTTTTTGCAGTTGCCCATAATGGGATCCTGCCAAACAAGAGCCTTCATCTCACATAAGTCTTTTCCCAGAAGCAGGTGCCTGGAGCGCTGCCTGATTGTAAGCTTTACTCCACCCATGTGAGTTGATAAACCAGGGGTTTCTTTTCTACCAGACTGTAGGCTCACACAAGGGCTTTGCTTCGTGGGAGACTTTGACAATCATGAGGCTGGGTTTGCAACCAGTACTTTGCAACTACAACATGATCCCATTCGGGCCTTCTACGAATATATATTTTTTTACTTTATATCTGATTAGACTGATAATTTCCTTTTACTCATTTTTAAAAACATTTTATTCCTATTGTGTACTTCTTCCACACTATATCCAGTCTTTTGACATTAAACCAGTAGTGTTTTTGTATTGTATTTAGTCTACTCATAAGCAGCAGAAATATTTTTTATATAATTTTTATATAATAGATTATAACCACTAAATATGATCTTAAAATCAAATACAGGCATCCACAAGTTTAATCCACAATGTTTTAGATGTTAGCCCCCTCTGATGGTCTGGATTTGTACTGCAGTCACTTTTAAAACTCAAAGTTGTTAGGCTTGCAAGCAGTTCAGGATTAAGGCACTTGGTTTTCTAGATAATACTGACTTCCTGATTTTGTCATCTACTGTTCAATATTTAAACTCATGCTCAGTTCATGCACTTATCTGGAACATCTTAATCCACCCTTTAGTTCCCCATATGGATGATGAATATTTATAAGTCCGTACCACATGCACAGGTCCTCTGTGGTGCTGCTCAGGCTGCGCCTGTTCTTTCTGTTCATCCTGCCCCTCCTGCTCCACTTCCCGCTTGTTAAAATGGTGAACAGGAATCAGACTAATATTATCGAACTCTGGCGTTGCAAGCTAGAAGACCAGGAAGAGGACAGACAGGTATAAGCAACAGCATTTCTGTGCAGATGTTACAGATGTTCTAGCATATAGGAAATGCTAGAAACTGCTTTTCACTCCTGCATGGTACAATTAATATATATATTTTTTTTCATGGTGAATGACAGTCATATAATTGTAAGATCAACAAACTCTGATTTACAATATCACTCAAACTGTAGTATTTTTAGATGCTAGGATATTCAAATAAGAACTCAAATGACAAAAATGTAAAACAGAAATCTATGATGAGTCATATAATATAGCCAGCAGGAGGCACTCTCACCCCGAATGGATCGATTTGCGAAGGGTCTGTGCTGCACGTCAGGAGTTCCTCTGAAGCATTCGTATACACATAGAGTATATAAGAGCCATTCTGCAGTATAGGGAACTGGATCTCCAGCTTGGCGTTGACTGTACTTGGCCCTTTATTCCTTAACTGACAGCACAAGGGATCATGAGTAAAATCTTTCTAAGACATATACTGTAGTAAATCATAAATGAGACAGATATCACACACTCATTCACACCCATTCAGTCCACCTCCTATTCTATCTATTTTTATTGGTGAGAGTACACCAATAAAATGCTGTTTTAAATTTAAACAAGCTAATAGTTAAGAGTGTTTAATTGAATAGTTAATTGCAGGAATTAATACTGAATATTTCAGCTAGCAAAAATGCTTTTAACCAAATAATGCAATGAGTAGCTTCTCATTTCTTGCCGGAAGATGTAGTACATGGTCGTGAAAAAGACATTATTGGTAAAATTACTGATTAGATTAGTAGGCTAGTATTTGTGGGGAAAAAAAAATCATGATCACTATGATAACTTCACTTGGTGAAGTTGCATCATTAAAAAAATGGACAGTAGAAATAACAGCTATGTTTAATAGTGAAGGTAAGAGCATTTCTACACACACAATGTGATAAGAACTCACATGATTAAACTAAGACGAAACTGTTGTGTGCCACAAGAAAGCCACTTGTGCTTCAACCCCACCGTCTCCAATGCAAGAACTCATCGAAAAATTATAAAATACTGTAAAAGCTGACATTTTTAAATAACCAGGCAGTATTGAACCCAGAGAAAACCTAGAATATTGTTAAAATCATTACACAGACAATAGCTTATACTCAGGATTGACACACAACTATGGTACATAATTGCTAATCATATACTATACTACAGTATATACTGTACTGTAGACAAATGTATTTGGCCAGATCTGGTAATTATATAATTAAGGTATTTCAATCGGGTCCTTTATCTCCGGTGAAGGACAATCTTAATGCTTCACCATACTAAGACATCTTGGACAATGCTATGGTTCCAACTGTGTGGCAAATAAATGCAATGAATTCCAATAGAAACACTCCAAAATCTTGTGGACAGCCTTCCAAGAAGAATAGAACCTGTTATAGCTACAAAAAAGGGGAACAACTCCATATTAAACTATATGTATTTGGATATAATGTCATTGCAAGTTTGGCCATACTTTTGTCCATATAGTGTACCTTATTTTATATTTTATGATTGTATAAAGTTCTTTGAGTTAAAAATTTACATGCATGCAAGATTTAGCATGATAAGATTGACTAAAGTACTAAAAAAAAAGAAATTTTGTAACACCTCATAAACATGCTCTACAATGGGGCCGAGATCATCCAAATTTACTGGAACAGTCTTTGGTTCCCAGTTGGCAATTGGCAGGACGCACTCGGAAGGAGAGGAGGCTCTGCAATTCACAAGGTGAAAAATTGACAATGCTTCATACGTAACTACAGACTGCTAATCTGTACCAGCAAAGCATTCCTATGTCAGATTCTTAACAATTAATAATAGCAATTACATTAATTAATATACTTGTACATACAACAGCAATATTAGGAATACTTGTGACTATACCATATAACAAAAAACAACATCAAGCCTTCTTGCTCGATGAACAACATGTTTAAAGTAAATTCACTCACCCCCGCATCTCCAGCAGAGCCACAGCCTGAACATTGATCCTCACTTTCACTGTATTGCTGTCTGGGTTCTGACTGTTCTTGCTAACCATTAATGAAGGCAAACAAGAACAAACATTCGAGCAATGCTGCTATAATCTTTAAAAAAAAATTCATTAGCAACTTAACGTCAAGCTAACAGATTTCTGTGAAATATGATAATTAATATGAAAGATCTTCGAAGCTACACGGAAATAAAGGATGCTTGCCTTTTAATTTGTAAATGGAATAACACATGGGTCTCGACCTCCTCCAGACCACCCATGCTGAAATACAGACCTGCCATAATCTACAAAAAAAGTTCAAAGAGGCAAAGGATTTCAAAGTATTTGAGGGGGGAAAAAAGGCACAGAAGTACAGAATGTCTTAAGAATAATGCAGAACTCTGTTTTTACCTTCTGCTTAGCTTTCATTGGGTTGCCCAGTTCACACACCACAATGACAGTACCATTATCTTTTTTCGGACCACAAAGAAGAGGACTAAAGCCCTAAAATATAAACCAACATATCAGAATATAATCATGCTTGCTTTTGTTTTTCATAAGCTTTTGGCATTAATGGACATTAACAGGTGATTGTGGTACATTTTGGCTTGACTTATTGTGTAATTGTAGCCATTTAATAGATACTGGATATTTATAGAAGAAATATCCAATGTCAGTGATTTGTACGAGTCAGATGTAAGGGGTTTTCTGCAAGAGGTCAGCTTGCTGAAACAGGAATTCAGGACAGAATCAGTAAAATGATCACTTAAAGAGAGAGAGAGAGAATCAATCACAGGTGTATTTTACAAAGGGGATGGTGGAATTGTAACCAACCCAGTAATCAAAATTGGCTAGTACAACCTCCCAAATACCATCATAATGATGAATTATACTGTTATAAAACATGATAAAGTAGTAAACTTTCTTGATTCAATGTAATTTGCTGAAAAATATTAACATTCCCTCTGCCCCTGAGTGAGTCTTGGTTGCGTCCAACCCATCCTCCACATGCACCAAAGCAGGTGCATACTGTATGCAATGAAAAGGGAATAGTAAAAGACCAAACAAACGTTTTTTTTTTTGGTTGTTGTTTGGTCAGCAGAAATAAAGGAACAAGTGGATGGGGTTTGGGTATTGGGTGGGAACAAATTTGGTATGTCTCTTCCTCTTAAATTTTATATCCTCAGACAATCCTATACAGGTAAAGATCTCAACCCACTCAATGTTGAACCTAAGCTTAAATATACCATTTTTCTAAAACTTTACTTTTTTCCACTGATCATTTGGGGTACATTAAGCATGCAAGTTTAGGCTGAAAGAAACATCCCTCACCTCCTCATCACTTAATACACCCTGGTAGTGTGTTTGAGGTGGAAGACGGACATACAGTTCGGTCTCATATGCTCCTTCACCACGATTCTCAGCAGTGATGATCAGGAGAGCTGGGTTCTCATCACCAATCAGAAGAGGATCTGTGCGACTGTAGAAAAACAGGAAAAAATTTACATCCATCAACATAAATTTTGTTTATTAATTTTTTAATATAAAAAAAACAGGCTCTAATACTTACGCCATGGCTGAAAGAATCAATTCAGGGATGCAGATGTTATCATCACCGCAGTCAAGAACAATCTGTGTCTGCATGTAGTAAAAGGAAGTAATAATAATATTTTAGCTTGCAACTAAAGCAAGAAGAAACAAGAAGGTTTCTCCGCTATTAGAGTCTATTATTATTTCCCACCTGTTCGACTACAACATTTAGTCCATGTAACATTGCTTCATGGGGGTTGGCCAGGCTGTAGTTCAGTGAGATAAGGATGGGGCTCAGCTTGTCCTTGAACTCGGACTTAAGTTGTTGAAAGCATAGACACAAAAACAGATTTTATGCAAGTGTGAAAGTATCAGGTTTAAGAAGTAATGTTATAAATGTATTCATTAGTTCATTATGAGCGTATTATTAATTTACAAGACTTCTATTACATGTCCCTTATATACCAAATTTTAGTCTTATACCAAATACAATCACACAATGACTTAAGGTATACAACAGGAAAGTGGATAGCCTATCTTCAGGAGTATACAACCTAGATGAGCCATCCAAGGCTATTTCTGTTCTGACTTCTTGGAATACAGCATGGAACCTCTGGCAGTTAATACGTACCCTGTTTTTACAAAACAGTTGCCACACAGACATTATCACCTCAAGCCTGTGTCTTTAGTACTTAGCTATATCACTATGAGGATGTAACAGCCACTGGAAAGAAAATTTAATTTGTGATGCAATGCTGTCAAAAATAAATAAATAAATAAATGCATGTCCTACAGGTGAGCAGTATGTGAATATGTATAAATTTACAGTATGTATGTATGCACTATATGTATATATGTATATAGTATACCAAATATACTTATATATACTCGTATACTTTAGTATGGACTTGGTCCCCCTTTTTTGCAGCTATACCAGCTTCCACTCTTCTTGGAAGGCTGTCCACTAGATTTTGAAATGTTTCTGTGGGAATTCCTGCCCATTCATTCTACAGAGTATTTATGAGGTCAGGGACTGATGGTGGACAAGAAGACCTGGCACGCAATCTCCATTCCACTTCATCCCAAAGGTACTTGATGGGGTTGATGTCAGGGCTCTGTGTTAGGGCCAGTCAAGTTCTTCCACACTGAACTCATCAAACCATGTTTTAATAGTCCTTGCTTTGTGCACTGACGCACAGTCATGTTGGAATAGAAAAGGGCATTCCCCAAACTGCTGCCACAAAGCTGGAAGCATAGCATTGTCCAAGATGTCTTGGTATGCTGGGGATAGGGGGCCTAATTGAAAAACCTGAATTCAATAATTAACAGGATTGGCTAAATACTTTTGTCCATATAGTGTATGTATATACTGTATTTATGTACAACATATTGTATTGTTATAAAGGTCCTTTAAATTTTTCCACATTTTGTTATGTTTAACACTCATCTTAAAATACTGTAGTTTAAAATCCTTTTTTCCCATACATTATTCTACACACAATAATCCACAATGACAAAGTAAAACAGGTGTTTGGACTGCGAGATCACATTTACAGAAGTATTCAAATGCCTGAAAATGACACTTGAAACTGAGCTTTGGTGCATCCTACACAATCCTTGAGAAGCATCTACTGTACAACTTGATTGGAGTCTTCTTGTACCAAAATACATTTACTGCACCTTGTTCTGAAAGGCTAACGCCTGTTTATGTGTACCTCTTTCACAGTGAAAATATAGCCACGATGTCAAGAGAATTATCGGTGGACATGCAAGACAGACTTGTATTAGAACACAGATATGGGGAAGGATACAAGAAACTTTCTTCAACATTAAAACTGCAGAAGAGCAAAGCAATTTTCAAATGAAAGAGATTTGGATCAACCGACAGCCTTCCCAAACCTGGCCGCTTAGCCGAATTGGTCAGACAGGTTACCAAGAACCCAAGGGTCACTTTAAATGAGATCCTGAATTCCCTTGTGGAGCTGGGAGAGACTTACAAAAACTATCTCTACAGCGCTCCACAAATTCTTTGTTCTGCAGCAAGATGTAGTCACTAGTTTATATAAAAGAACCAGGAACTGATAACCTACCAGCAAGTATGCAGTGAAGTTTCTACAAGATTTTCCTATGTCTCTCTTAATAGTGAGCTGAAAGTTGCTGTATGGCTGCTGAGAATCCAGAAGGAAGGTCCGTCTCGCCACATTTGGCTTCATTTTATCCAGCTGGAGCTCTGCATTCAACACTGGGAAAAGGGGATTTACAGCGAAATTTAATCGGACCTAAATGCAGTTGTGAAATGTATTTATTTGTATATATATAATATATATAATTAAGCAAGGCAGATGCTTGTCCAGGTAGAGCAAATTATATTTAAGTATTATAATGCTTCACAAAGAGCATTATTATTAAATCTGATACTATTATATGCAGTACTACTGTAATACTGCTTTCAGTGAATATATTACAAATAAAAACACGAACATGAATATGATAAGCTTTATCAGGGCTGTAACTAGCACATCTTTTACAGTTATAAAGAGGTTCATTTCATCCCTAATCGTATTTAATTTTTCCTTTACAGGCACAGTATCACACAAAATGACAGTCTTACCAATTTCCTCTCGTATTCTGTACCCAGATACACTAATGCACATCATGATATTAAAGCTGAAAGAAAAAAAGGAGACAAAATGGCAGTGGGGAGGCTTATATCATTAAATTCTGAAACTTTTATTATGCAAATGTGCCTAACAAAAATCTAAGTTATATACAATTTTTATTTCTTGTCAGATAAAGACGTATAGGGTGCATTGTCAAGGACAATTTTCAAATACAGGACTCAGGACAGTGCTCAGGCTTGGCATTAATGAAAAAATGTGCAAATGTTGCGAGCCTTCTACATCAATTTTAACAAAACTTTATAATAGGGGTGTCAACATTAACGCATTAACGCATGTGATTAATCTAGAACTTTTATCACATTCCTATTTTTAAATTTTTTTTTACAAAAATTTATCATATTAAAAAGCTTGACCCTTTTGGCTTTCCATAATCTCAGGATGGTTCCCCGGCTGAGAGTGATAATTTCAGGTTTATCTCTGAAAAAGATGACTGAGGAAACATCAGGCGTCCTGAATAGCAAGTTTCATTATAAAAAGCCTTTAAATAAAAGTTTGGATAAAACCAAAGTGTGCCTGAGCAACCTCCTAGGTACGACGGAGTATTAGGGCCAAGATGGGATTAAAAAAAAGACTTGGAAGGGGAGGGGCAGAAAATTTCCCAGTTTAAAACTCGAAAGTTTCGAGATGAAAACTTGAAAGTTTTCGAAACTTTTAAAGAAAGTTTCGGTTTCCTTCCTTGATAGAAAAAAACCCCACAGATTTTCGAGTTTGAAACACAACACTTTTGAGTTTACATCTCGAAACCTCTGAGTTTACATCTCGAAATTTTTTGGTTTTCATCTCGAAACTTTCGAGTTTTCATCTCGAACTTTCGAGTTTTCATCTCGAAACTTTCGAGTTTTAAACTCGGAAATTTCCTGACACTCCCCTTCCAAGTCTTTTTTTTTTTTATCCCATCTTGGCCCTAATACTCCGTCGTAAGTTTCATTATAAAAAGCCTTTAAATAAAAGTTTGGATAAAACCAAAGTATGCCTATGCCTATGTGCTAATGTTCTGCGTTATTGAATTCCGGATCTGAGGATCCAGGTTCGAGCCCTGCTGTTGGTTGGTTCTACACCCCATACTACTTAGCCACTGCATGCTGTGCCGGTCTAGT
>JAOVVB010000026.1:22012390-22022479 GCA_028570985.1 Heterobranchus longifilis
GGCGAAACACGCACACATAAAGAAACAGAGAGGTTGCGCGGGTAGAGCAAGTAAACCGTGGAATCCGTTAAACCCTCAGTGGATGTTAGAATAGTGCGCCTCACGCGCCTCGTTAGAATGACCGGTCCTGCTGTCTCGCGCACTCACGCGCTCCAGTGACCGCGCTGTACAGTTGGAAAGCTCACGCGGCTTTTTGCTCTCAGTAACATTGCTCGTTTACGTCTCGCATACGCAATGCACCGTGTCCCACCATGCAAGACGTGCTCATTGCGACTTTAAAGTGAATCTTTAAATGAAATGAAAAACAACAACAACAACGACGATAATAATAATAATACGCAATGAAAATATCAAATAAAAACCTGAAATTTAAAATACATATGTGCAATTACAATTAACTGAACTAAAGGAGCTATTACTATTACAATCCATGCAAATTTAATTAGGCTATCCTAATTATATTAAGCACGTATTGATACGTGCTTAATATAATTAGATCTCTTGAGAGCAACTATAACACGTCAAATCATTACGTAACCTTTTCACTTTCAAACAATCAAACATTCTGCAACTGCACTCCATGTACAGTATAAACCCTCCAATGACTTCTTAATGCATCGTTATTGAGGATGCACAGCCTGCCTACGGTGACCAACTTTGCTTTACACTGACTAAAGTGCAATTCTAGTGGGTTATGTGAAGAACGAAGTTCTGTATGCCAACCAGGATATGTCAAACTATGCAGACACAATGTAGAATGCAGTCGGGACAACACGCCACTGTAAAGACCAAAAGGACTAAATAACAAGCGGTGTGGGGTGCAGCCTAGCAGTATGGCGCCCACGAACACACGCTGCGCACAGCCTTTAATAATTAGAACTGTTTGTTGTTTTGCGCGCGCGCCCTTTTCGCGTGTCGGGGTTGGAGTGATGCGCGAGCCAGCCTGCACGAGTTCAGCGCCTCCGAGAATGATAAAGCATAAACGCAGCATCGCACACATTTACGCACTCACAGATAGTGAGAGAGAGAGAGAGAGAGAGAGAGGGGTGTTTTTTTTAACAATATAACAATGAGAACTAAAGAACATCTGTAATTTTTTAATCTCAGTTAAATTATAATTCCATTCTTTTATAAACCTTTGTGACATAATTTAGCTTCTTCAATCTACCTCTACATTTTTGCTCACACATTTTAGTCAAACTTAGTCACAAGTTTGGATTTATTTTAAATTCTACTACTCTACTTTCTGAACAATACTGTATTTTTTAAAGCACTATGAAATAACATATGGCATCCCAGGAAAGCAAGATCAAAACTTACTTCTCGATTTACGTACAGTTTCCAGGCTCAGGAATCACCAATCGACAGCACCTCAGCTCATCAGAACATAAGTAGCACATACATCTCAATATCAAAGGTTTAAAGGAGATAATTGCATATTGTAGATGCCTTCAGCGTTGTTTTACATTGTAAAAAGATATTTTAAAAAATGGTTCGAAGTGTTGTGCATTTTTAAATGCATCTTCTCTGCAAAGACAGATTATTTGACCTACCATAGCCTTCCTGTCAGCTTGAACCAGGCTGAACTTTCTTTTTCAATCTCTCTCATCTCACCACCCATAAAATGCAAGAGTCCACTGTCCACTGAATGTGTGTGTAAACCCCATATGCAGCAATGCATGTAAATTAACATATTAGCAGGCTCTAAAATACTAAAATGAGTCCATTTTATATTACAAACTGCCATCACATATTAATTTTGGATTTGTTCATCCATTATGCCATGTTTTTATAGTTGTACTAAAAAAATACTAAAAAAATGACACCATGATTAAATTTTTTTTAATAAAAAAAAAAAAAGAAAAATGATATTCAGTTTCCAGCATATCCCCTCTATCTGTGTGTCAACAGGCTTTATCTTCTTAGTGTATTAGAGGTCAGTATTGATTGAAAAGCCACCTGCCCCCAGGTTAGGGTGACAACATTTTAAATCCTTGTGATATATTTGCTGTTCTACTTGGACAGTGATTTAAATGCATTCCTGATGTATGGGTATGTGATGGAAGTGCTGAATTAATTCAGTGGTTAAAAAAAGCACAGATGTCTTAAAATACATGCAACCCACTGTTTAGCTTGCCAGTTAAGGTGTTCCATGATATTTCCATGTTGTGGTTAAATGTTTTAAATGTACTCAGTCTACATATACAGTGGTAAATAGATAAAAAAATATTGAGATCTTTTATACAAGCTACATAGATTGTTTGTTTGATTAAAAAAAACAAAATTTGCTTTTTTTTACATTTCCTTTAAACAATTTTTTATTGATGATTATGATGCTAGTACTGCTAAACATCTGGGGAGCGGTTAAATCAAGACCTGTCATCTTATGAGCAGAGCAATGAAGGAGTAAAACTGACATTGACAGAAAAACCTCAAGCACAGAACAGTGATGAGACCCTTAGCTGCAGTAAAACATCGGCATGGTGCAAACATTTTTAAGAAGGCTGTGCACATCTGTTAATGTCGATCCCAGCCGAGATGGCTCAGAGCCCACTGCAGTCGATTATGTGATTCGGCGAGTGGAACGCCTGATCTTTGAAAATTGACAGGAAACCTTGACAAATAATAGATACAACTTTACACCACTTGTGCATTACAGGAACTTGGCTGAGACTTATTGCCACATCCCCTATACAGTTCTTACCTCACTCCAAGTATTTTCCACATGTTTGGGACATTCAAGGAGTTCCTGAGAGGCCAGCGTTTCAGACAAAGCAGGCAGCCTGATCATGGCTACTGCATACTGAGAAAACTTTCTATCTTAATTGTATTCAAGCACAAGTGGAAACCCTTGGATAAGTTCTTCAGTGTAGCATGGGATTGTACAGAGAAATAAAGGTAGTTTTTCTTATGCAGTTAGTCTGTGAATATACTGTAAATGCATATGTGCTTTACTTTAAATAATGTCCACAGTAAGGTCATCAAAATCTAATACCACATTGGATTGAAAGCCTTTAGGTATGAAAGTATCTCTTACAAGGACAGTATCTGGGCTGATTTACTGGCTTGGTTTGATAACTTGATGTATAATGCTGTTGCCTGCTTGAAAATTTTAACATACAGTATTAAGCGAGTAAAAGTGAAGACTAATATTCCTCAGGATTTCTGTAACTCTTCAGTCCTTCTTTATGATTTCCTAAAAATCATCATGTAAAATTTTTACATTACAGATTTTATTTATTTAAGAGTAACTAGAGATAACAAGTCATTAGATGCAGTTCTTATAGTACTGTAGCAATAAAGACTCCTCAAAATGTGTGTGTGTGTGTGTGTTTGGGTCAATGGGTGGGTAAGACCTTTGCTGACCTTGTCAATGGACCAGATGTCACCTCAGAGCAGTTCATCCTAAGGCATGGCCTCAGACACTACACCACTCATAAACCAAACTAGAAAGAGTCTCACTTTATAGTCAAGAACCATTTACACATGGCATTCCATGCTGGGACCATTTTTATTTGTGACATCCCAGCATAGACAGTCTAGCCCACACACTCTCTCAAAATCCAAAGGGAACATGTGCACCCAGCGGGATGTCACAGAGACTAATGTCATCTAGCTGCTCAATACAGTCAATATTGCATCTTAATTTTGAATTAGTCATAGCCAGTGGTGGAATCTACTATGAATTATTCAGGAGTTTAGAAACTGCTGATCTCCTTGGATCTTTCACTCACGACAGTCTCTAGGGTTTGCAAAGAATGGTGCCTTTTTGAGGTCTGCGGAGAATGAGTAAACTGTCCGGACCTTACCTGGGAACCTATGGTCACTTACATTTTTACTCGTTGCAACCATGGCAAACAAAAGAGCATCACATCATCATCAGAAGACCAAATTATGACCACATTATGTCTTGTCAGCCAAAAATGAGAATTTGATGTCCACAATTTTATAAAAAATTTTTTTTTTACATATTTTATATTTTTTATATATAAACTAACAAGGCTGATGTGATTGAGTTTCTGAAAATGGAAGTCATTTAATTTCACAGCAGAAAGATAAGGTGGTGAATGCTCACTGCTTAAAGCAAGCTTAATAAGTATCAAAACCATCATATTATAATTATTAGCCCTATAAGTGCTTATAATTACTAATTAATTACTGGTGTTCTTCAGTCAAAATTGATTTGCTGGTAAGAGCTTCTAGGAATTTGTAAGCTGGAAAAGAACGATATTTCTTGGATGCCTCCCCTCAGTTAAATTTCTTCTAAATGTCCTGCCTGTGGTGGTAATGGCATTGAATGTAATGAGATGAAACATCAACACACGCTGCTGCATCTTTTTACTGCAACCAAAATCATAATGAAAATAATTTCCACAGCAGCGTGCAGAATAAAAAGGGACATTTGCTTGCTGCTGGATGGAAGTTGAGACATGCATGAAGAACAAGCATCTGGCCATGATATAGATTTCATACCACTGGAGGATGCCATCATAGGTGTCTAAGAGGTAAAGTGTGTGTGAGGTATGCTTTCTGATAATGAGTGCCTCTGTGACAGGTTTGTCAGGGGGTTTGTTATTACTGATAAATATAGAAATATAGTCTCTTACAGTGTGACATGACTCTTGAAATGAGCCTAGGAGTCTATAATTTTCTATTCATGCTTCTTTTTAGTAATAGGCCAGTGTGGCTAGCCACAGTTTCTTACAATCCTGTATGGATACCACCTAATGTTCAAGAAAAAAAAGTATTAAGTAAGGGTTAAAGAGATTTGAAAAAAAAAAAAATATGCAAAAACTCTGACAGGTATAAGCAACATGCAAAAATGTTGGTACTGTAGATTGCATATTCCCTTGGAGGGAAAACAAAAGAACAGACACACAAAAACAGTCCATGATCCAAGAACTATACTGTCATATTGCATGATGAAATTCTATGTTTGCTCAGTTTGACAGTTTCTGTGGATTCCTCCCAAAGCCTTTGTATGTGCATATACACAAAAGTGTACAAATAATACCGGGGTTAGATTTGTACAAGGGTTGTTTAAGTGAAATCAGGACTTTTGTTTGGACATAGACATGGACATACACTCCCCATAAAAAAAATATCACAAATCAGGTATTTAGTCACAGCTTGGTTGATTTGTGTAATCCACATTTTCAGATTCCTGGTTTAATAACCTCCATATTGATACCATGTTTATTACTGTATAATGTCTGGTTGCCGAGATATTTCTAGTACGAGATTGTTTAAGAAAAAACTCAGTTAAAATGCTATTTTTAGAATATTTAAATAAAGATTCTGCAACATAGTAAAAAAGAGGGAACCCCCAGGCTCATTTTGACACCAGGATGTCAAGCTACTGAACGCCTAAAAATAACTTCCCAAGCAGTATGGATTTATTGCTAAAAATAAATAAATAAATGTTTTTTTTTCTAGCACAACTCGAGTAACCAACTTGGATTTAAACCAATGATAGGATGAAAATTTCTCAATTCTATTGAAGGATCAAAAAGATAAGATCTTTATTAACCTATTTTTTCCCGAAATTGATGATTTGATCCATTTCACCCACCACACTCTTTTTGCCATAATGCAAAGCTAATCTGTAAGACTTAATATCTGATATGATGTCTGATATGAAGTCACCAATATAAAGGTACAGTACCAGTTAATCATTCGAACACACCTTCTCCTTCAGAGTTTTTTTTTCTTCTATATTTTTTATCTTTTTGAACATTGCACATTAATACTGAAGACATGTATAAAGTCCATAATATGAAGGAACACATATGGAATTATGTCAAATGTGTTTTAACAGCCCAGAAAATGTTTTATATTTTGGATTGTCCAAAGCAACTACATTTAGCTTTGATGACAGCTTGACACACTCACGGCATTCTCTTTGCAGATTGATGAGGTAGTCACCTAGAATGGTTTTCAGTTCAGAGGGGTGCCTTGTCAAGAGTTCATTTGTGACATATCTTCCCTTCTTAATATGCTTTAGACCATCAGTTGTCTTCTGCAAAGGAAGGACGGGTACAGGGTCAATAGCTCTTTTAGTGCTACTACAACAGTACAAATCCATATTATGACAAGAAACTCTCAGATAAGTAAAGAGAAAAGACCGTCTGTCATTACTTTCAAAAATGAATGAGTCAATCGTAAAAATCTCAAGAACTTGAATGTATTCTCAAGTGTAGTCACCAAAATCATCAAATCCTATGAGAGAACTCGTTTTCATGAGAACAGTCCAAGGAAAGGGTGACCAATAACTACCTCTGCTGCAGAGGATAAAGAACAACAAGTGGAAACCAAGAAACACAAGGAATGGACATTACATCAGTGGAAAACTGTCCTTTGGTCTAATGAATCCAAACTTAACCAGCATAGCTACCACAGCAATTTTCAGCTACATGACATACCATCAGATTTGGGTTGCATTTAGTGGCACCATCATTTGCTTCTCAACAGGACAATGCCCCCCAAAACACCTCTAGGTCATGTAAGAGCTTTTTGTCCAAGAATAAGAAGTGATGCAGTGCTGCATCAGATGACCTGGCCTCCACAATCACCCAATCTAAATCCAACTGAGATGGTTTTGGATGAGTTGGACCAGAGAGTGAAGGAAATGCAGCCAACAAGTACTCAGCACCTCTAGACTCCTTCAAGTTTTGTTGTAAAACCATTCCAGATGACTACCTCTTGAGGCTAACTGAGAGAATGCCAAGAGAGTGCAAAGTTGTTATCAAAGCAAAAGATGGCTACTTTGAAGAGTCAAAAATATAAAACATATTCTCGTCATTAATTTTAGATTTCAGTATTAATATACAATATTGAAAACAATACTACTACTACTACTACTACTAATAATAATAATAATATTTTTTATTTATATAGCGCCTTTCCAGAGCTCAAGGACACTTTACAATGAGGGGGGAAAAAAACAACAAAAAAAACAGACATGCAGAGGACAGGTGGATTCAAGTGTAACATTCAGAAAACAAATGAGTTTTGAGTAAAGATTTAAATATGGAGATGTTGTTAACAGAACGGAGAGAGTGAGGTAGAGAGTTCCAGAGTTTGGGAGCAATAACACTGAATGATCTGCCGCCCATAATAAAAACATTAAATGAGAAGGTGTATCCATCTCCCACTAGAAATATAATACTCATGTCCTGTGGGATGGAGCACACAATGAAGACCCAAGAACCAGGAAAGATTAAATTTGACAGTTGGTTTCGGAAAATCCGGAGGGACGTAAGGACAGGCTGTAGCTTGAGAAGTCTCTGGTGACCTTCTCAGACTGTTGCTACTACAAAACCCATGGTGGCAATAGTGGTTAGCATTGTTGCCTTGCACCTTCAGGGTCTGGGTTTGATTCCCGCCTCAGGTCTGTGTGCATGGAGTTTGCATGTTTTTCCCGTGCTGGATAAGTTTCCTCCCACAGTCAAAAAAACATGCAGGTTAGGCTAATTTGTGTTCCAATATTGCCCACAGTGGGCCCACCATGGTCATAAAAATGGTATTAAATAACAATGGTAAGCTCCATGGTCCCTAGGTGCCCTACAGAGGAGTAGCTCAGTGGTTAAGGCATTGGACTACGGTCCAGAAGGTCCTAGGTTTAAACCCCACCACCATTGTTCAAATTTATAATGCAATAAAAATGTAAGTCGCTCTGGATAAGCGTCTGTCAAATGCTGAAATGTAAATGTAAAACCCTTCAAGGAAAAATGGGCAAATATAAATTAACTTGTTTTTACTGTGGATTCAATATTATTCAGTATACGTTTTTCAAGAGTTCCATATCTTACTCTTAATGATACCATCTTTTTTTTTTTTTACAGTAGGTTCCAAGGTTTAATCCCAAATAGTGTTAAAATGAAAGCTGTTGCACTATGTAGGGTATACATAGGGTGTAGGGTGTACAATCCCATGTTCCACAAACCAGGTAGTGCCATTGATCAGGGGTTAGACAAATATTTGAGATTTATTCTTGATGGTAAAATCTATTTAGTTTTGTAGCTCTCAATTGCCATAAACAAAACAACACAGAAGGTTCAATCTGAAAAACTGTTTATGATGATTCACTATTCTATGAATAGCTTCCATGACTGATTTTGAAAGTAGGTTTTGGCAGCTACCTGCTCTCTCTTCTTTCCTTTACTGTGGATTGTACAAACCGACTTTCACCCATGCTGTGAGTCTAATTTATAATTGTTAGAATACCTGTAGCATAGAGTTACACATTAGTCAGTAAATGTCCCAGTGCTTTTACGCTCTACTGTATATCAGCACTCGTGAAATTTCTCTCATCCGTTCAGATTACTTGGTCAGAACTAACAACAGTACGTATAATATACAATAATGACTTACTGTAGGTATACTAAGTTATTATGTACAGTATACTGTACATCATTTAAGAAAACTTAATATAGTTCACCTATAAAACAATTCATTTACCACTTTCATAAATTAACATTGTCTAGTGCAGCAGTGTAAAGAAAAAAAAACACAGCATGTGCTAAAACTAACTGATTATCTTTGAAGACATTGTTAGTCATTTAATGGCTGCTTTTCAGCCATAAGAAAGGAAAAATCCAATCTTTTTTTATTTTTCACAAGGAATTTTTTCATTATTCTCTGGATGTTTGATGATTACTCTGAAGTAGGACGCAGCTGATTATTTTTCAGCTTTGGTAAAGTGGTTTAATTACTTTGACCCAAAGGGCATTCAATCCTTCTCTCCAGTCTAGATTATTTATTTATGGGTGGCCAGTTACTAGATCCATTTACAGGTTATTTACCTCAACCTGAGACACAAATGAGGAAACTGAGCCCATGACTCTCATTTCATCATCCAGACATCAAGATATTAATGATTCTTTGTAAGGACTCAAAGGTGTAACTATTAATAGTAATTACTATTAATTTATGCATGGGAACTCTTATAGTTCATAAATTTGAGTTAATGTAAGGACAATTAACAACAACAATCATATTGTCATTGTCATAACAAGAACCAAAGTCTCAGTTGTAATTGCATGTTCTGTGTTAGAATGCCATTTTTCAGCCAGAATATACTGTATGTATTGTTCACTTGGGAGATGCTTTTATGAGACAAAATCCAATCCAAGCCCAAACTGTTCAAGGAGCCAAAAGTAATATACAGTAAGTGTTAAGACTAGATTTTTCTAGTCGATTAGAGTTACATGATATACACAGGGAGCTGAAAGTCAACATGTGAATTGGTCATAGTCAGTAAACTCTTGTAAGATTTTACAGTAATCTTGCTGTAAGTAGCCTATATAATATAACACAAAAGCAATAAAAAGACAATTTGATGGTGCGGTGTGTAGAGTTGCGGTCTAAACTGTTCCAGGAGTTGTGGTTTAATTCTGAGCTTGGATTTCTGTACTGTACATCCTGAGTTTTAAATGTTCTTCACAAAGCTGCATGACTAACTTTTCTACGACTGCATTTCCATACTACTGTATATATGATACCCTTTAAATTCTTTAATAGTCTATGGATTGGTTTAGATTGGGCATAAACATCTACAGTTAATACGTGTTGTAGACATGAACTAATGTTGTCATTGATGTTTATTCATCATGCTGCGTATATGCTAGTACATTTTAGCGTGTACAGCATGGCGTCAAGGAGTGAGTCATTTTATAATCTGTCTGTGATTCATCCTGTCCAGCTTTCCTTGTCTTGCAGCCTCTCCTCGTCTGCCCAGAGCAAGGTGCCAAGAAGTGAGGAATAGACAAGCTGAGGGATGAGTAAAGAAATTTAAATGCTCATCTCTCTGTCTCTCTCTTTCTGTGTGTGTGCATGAGTGTGAAATAGACTAGTGTCCCAGCAAAGGTATATTTCTGCATGGGTCCCAGTGTTCACATTCTTCTGGTCAGAATAAAAGGCTTACTAAACATGAATAAATGAACAAAACCAATAAAATAATAATATTGTATCCTGTGGCTCCTGGATCAGCCAGTAAACAGAGTAAAAGCTGTTCCCCTATAATGTCACAAAATTAATGGTCAAATTATGTACTATTGTATTAACATTTTATTGACTAAAAATGTGTTA
>JAOVVB010000026.1:22022579-22037813 GCA_028570985.1 Heterobranchus longifilis
GCATAAAAAATATATGCCATAAAAATTATATGCAAAAAAAAAATAACATAACATGACAGTTTATGAGAACTATCTGTGCAATTTTCACCAAACCAAAATTTCAGACTAGGTGGGAGCAGTACTCCATGGAACAAGCGTTAACAGGCGTTGACTGATTGGACCAGTTTTTATATTGTATCTTTAGGTACTTTGCAGCCTGTCAGAGTGAAACAATTGTTCCAATGTCGCTACAGTAGGCCTACATACTATAATTCAACTTGAAGAAATGAGGGGTTGCTCAAGACTAGTGTAGATGGTGTGTAGTGTAGATGGTTTGCAACCCTCAACCAGGATCACCAATAGTCCCGCAGACTTAATTAATGAACTAACCTTTTCCAATTAATAATGCCTCCCATAGGCATTAAACTGCATAAGTAAATTAAAAAGCCTTAGGAACTTAAATGACAAATGAAATAATGTCATATGAGCACATGGCCAAAACATGGTATTGGTGCTATAAAGTGTCTCACCTAGGTGAAAAAGTAAAATTTCAGATATCATATAACACTATTTTTCATAAGACTTAATGCTTCTTATCTCCCGATTCAAGCTTCATTTTTTGTAAATGCATACTTATTTATATTCTTATCAGATAAAAAGAAACACATTTGCTTTCAGGCACTTTTATGTAGTGTCTGTAACTTTTTAAAATTTAAATCTTTAAATGATCTTAATTTTCATATAGACGAAAGTTGACCGAATTAGATTTCACATGAAATGACATAAACCTGACAAAGATATTGCAAGCTTACATCAATTTCAGTTTTAAATTCTAAAAAATTATAAATAATTAGCATTTTCAATTATTATTGTTTAAAGTCAGACAGTATAACGGAGAAAAATGTCCATTTAAAGGCACATATAAAATCATCTCTCCAAACTTCTCCAAAATTAGCAACTTGAAATTTTTTTTGAAGAAACCTTGGTCACTTCCATGTTGCATAAATTTCAGAAGTAGCTTCTTTGGCACACACATTTTCTGCATTATATGTATAATCTAAAAAAAACTTTAATCAGCACCAATCCTGTTTTGGTTGAAAAACATCACGTGAGCTAAAAAAAAGAAAGAAAGAAAGAAAGAAAAATGGAATGTTTAGTACAATACTGGAAAACCAGCTACACTCCAGTAGTTAATAAAGGCTATATTCTAATTCTAATATGTAATTATGCAAACGCCCTGATATAATACAAGTTATTAGTGCACATTTGCATGCACATTTGGATAAACACACATAAACACAAAGCACACACATGCTGAACTTAAATGAATAATGAAAAAATTATTGTTTAAATGATGTCAAGTAGAAAACAACTTGTTTGCAAGTTCAGATCTCGGAGATTTCTTCTGGAAACATACAGAAATCCTGAAACTTAAATATAACACTGATGAGGCACATAAAAGACTATTACTGTATGTGAACATAAAACAAAAATGTAGAGACATGAGTGTGCATTTCAAGGCAAATCCTGTTTAAATGCTGTTGGCAAATATTAAACATAAAACCAAATATAATGAGTCACCATTTTCAGAAGCATCCTGATTGTTTTAAACCACTAAAGCGTAATTAAGATAAACATTTTATTATAACTTAGAAATGGTATATATTGACCTTCAGCTGAGAAAAACACCAGCTTCCATGAATTTAATACGTGCCTTCTGGTTGTGTTGTGGCTCGGTGACCTAGTGGTTAGAGCGCTCGGCTTGTGATCGCAAGGTTGCAAATTTGTGGCTCAACCCATGCGCCGGGCAACAACCTTAGGCATGTTGTTTACACACAGCTGCATCTGTCACTAAGCAATATAATGTAGGTACCAGCTGCATGGCTGGGAGTTAAACAGGCATGTTACGCGATACACTGGCACTGTATTTGTGGCTTCGTGTAAGCCAGTGTCTGGCTGAGGGCTTTGGAAACAGAGATCAGAGCTTCCCTCTGGGTCCGCGTGGCCCGGCAAGGACTTTACCTACCGTCTGGTTGTAATAATCTGTAAATGTAACCACCATTTGTATAGTACAATGAATTTGTCTAAATGTTGTCCTGTATTTTGCTCTAACGAATTACATACTCATTCAGACAAACATGCTAAATAGACAATAAAAAATGGACAGTACAAATATTTGGAAAAGACTAACCTTAAACCCTTCAAGTAAACAATTTAACAATTTAGGGATTTATATATATTTGCATAAAAAATATTTTTTTTAATTTTGTGGGTTGTGGGAGTTTTTGCATGTGACTGTTAACCTCTGACTCGTGAGAATATTCAGATCAGTTA
Organism: Heterobranchus longifilis; assembly: GCA_028570985.1. Lineage (NCBI taxonomy): Eukaryota > Metazoa > Chordata > Actinopteri > Siluriformes > Clariidae > Heterobranchus > Heterobranchus longifilis. Next base: position 22,024,893 of record JAOVVB010000026.1, read on the forward strand.
AAGAACTAAATCTGATTTAACACGTTCCAGCGATTCCCATATACTTTGGTATTTAGGGACACTTGTAATCAAAGATCTGACAGATTTTCAAGTTACGCAGTCACATATCGATGCTTGTTAATGTGGGCAGGGAATTATCATTCACACAAATGTATTGTGTGCTTCAGTTTGCATAGCTCGGAAATTCCCACTCCTCCCATCCAAGAATCTATGCTATTCCCAGTGGAACCAGGAGATTTTCCCCTTCACAAAACTGCATTTAAAGACATGGCAATAATATGCGCTTCTTAAGCACTAGGATAGTAGGAGCTTTCCGTTTAAGATTGGAGTGGCAGATAATCATACCAGCACAAGCACACTGAAAATGTAATGAAAAACCTCATGTCTCTGTTAGACTGAGAGATTACAATTGAGTATCTTGTCAGATCGGGTGCCAGCGATAAAGATTAAATTATTTACCAGCAATCTGTGGGTAAACATTTCCTGTGGTGTGTCATGGCAAGGATGTAGCAGTTGTATGATGGTCTATCACCTTACAACACTGTTCACTCGTCCAGTTCGGTATCTTTTCAGATAAATCTAGGGATAAATAAAGGGAATTTGTTTTTCAGATAAATCTAGTGTAAAGTGAAGATGTTACAGCCTTGAAGAAATTTACATCAGATGAAGCTAATTGCTATTAACATTTAGGCATTTGGCAGATTAGGCTCCCTTATCCAGAGCGATTTACTTCTTATCTCATTATACATCTGAGTAGTTGAGGGCTTTGCTCAAGGGCCCAACAGTGGTAACTTGGTGGTCATTGGGTTTGAACCTGGGACTTTCCAACTGTAGTCCAAAGCCTTAACCGTAGAGCTACCCCTGACCTACAGTATATTAACCCTTATATTATTATTAACACAATATCAAACCCTGCAAGGATAGTGCTGAACCACCAACTTTATGGAAGAAATGTGGTTAAAAAAAAACATGAATGAGTCATGATCACTTAAACACTTGAAGTTGCATGGTAAAAATTCAACAGTAAAAGCTACAGCTATGTTTAATAGTGATCGTGACAGTGTGATGAGAACTTACAGGATTGGGACTAAAAGACTACAGTATGTTGCCAAAAGGAAACCACTTGTTAGTGAGACTATACAAAAGGCTTTAATTTGATAGGGAGCAAAAATCTAGGAATTTGGAACAATGTAAAAGGGTTGTATGGTCTGATGAGTCCAAATTGACCTTATTCCAGAGTGATGGGAGTAAGAAGGTAAGCAAATGAAGTGATAACCTCCTGTAGGTATGCCATCATGCATAGGGTCCACTGCACAAGTCTCTGAAGGCAGTGTTATAATCTGGGGTTGTTTCAGTTGGTCAGGTCTAGACTCAGCAACGTTATGTGTCAATTAAATGAAGTCAGCTGATGACCTGAATGTACTGAATGACCAGTGTGTCACATACATGGAGTTTTTCTTCCCTGATGGAACCAGTATATTCCAGGACTCAATTTTTGAGAGTGTTTCTGGGAGAATGAAGAATCTTTTTCACACAGGAACTGGCCACCACATTGTGTGCTGTAATCAAAGATAAAGGTGACTGAATTAAATTTCGCAGTGTGTGACTTTTTTCTTTTTTTGGCCAGGCAGTTTTTGACACACGAACCACTGACATTAGATGGCTTCATCTAGTTAAAAACAAACTCTAGTGCGACAACATTAGTGAAAACAGTTACAACCCTTAATCCACCCAATTTAAGTACATGATCAAAAGAGCTAAAAAAAAAAAAGGGGTGGAGTGCTGTTGAAATACAAAATCAAAGCACACAAATTATTGATGGTATAAACTAAACGTTTTTTAAAATAATTATTTATGAATTCCCTCATTTTCCATGCTTGTTTATTTATCTCTGTGCTTTCTACAGTATGTGCCCTTGCATTTTTTACATGTTATTTTCCCAACCCCAATTTTTTTTTAAGAATTCAGTACTGCTCCTATTTAGTCCCTGATCAGTTTTGTTGTTTTGCTTTGGATTGTTTTATCTTGCTTTGTTTTGCTTAATTATATGCACAGTGGGCCCAAAGTATTAACTAAAAAGCAGGGAAATAAATAGGAAAGAAAGTGTGTGATCTACTACTGTATTTAAGTTTTATTAAAGACACAAAGGTTAGGTTGAGTGACGTGTGTGGGATTCTTGCATTTTTTTGTACAACTATAATTGTACGTTGCATTCAAATTGGTACGAATTTTCTCATTTCGAGTGTTTCAGGCAGATGCGTTTCAATCCAGCGACACTAACGAGCAGAGAGGTTTGACACTGATATCTGGTAAACAACATTTCTGGGAGGCAGTGTGCAGGCATAACTCTGACCGACTTCCCCATTCATAGTGAGGCCTGGCATTATGGAATCACAAGCTGGATTAACTCTCAGCATGTAGCTCTTTAAACTCAAGCTTGTGAGCGGTCAGAAAAATAGAAGAGAATCAGCAAGCAACTGCTCAGTTAGGAAAATCACTGCTGATTTTGTATTCTGTTCATGCCATGGAAATGGGACACGCGAATCATGCTCTGTGCACAGGACGGGCACAAAGCATGGCAGTGATGTTCCTTTGATCAGAATCCCTGGGAGCACTGATAGGTCAATTCATTAATCCAGGGTCGCCCTTGTAAAAACGAATTATAGGACTTAGGGCTCCTGGGTGTTTTATTATATTAAGAGCATCATGGTGAGTCGCCGTCAGACTCCCATTAAAAGTGTCCCTTACTTTATTAAAATGATGGCATCCGCGTCCTTAATAAAAAATCACTGGACATTGTCACTTCATTCAGGTGGAGGCTTAGACAGGTAGATGCAGTTTTTAAATCATGATTTCATTTATTACTGTAAGGGAAAAAAAGCTGCCCAAACTTCCCTGGCCCTACAGTATATGAAAAAGTAACTGCCAAATCAAGAATGATTTAACCACTTTTTTTTTTTTCTTTTGCCACACCCAGGACGAATTACTGCCAGACCTGTTAAATCAAGAAATCATTTAAATACAATTTAGACAATTTTTTCCCCTTAATAAATAAAGGCATCCTTTAAAAATTACATTTTATATTTACTTGGGCTAATATATAGATAAATATATTTTAATTAAAATAAAGAAGTTCAATTTTACACATAAAAAATGTTCATATTGCTGATTATTTTTCATTTTCTTGCTTCTAGGTTAACTTAATTTATGCAGTTTTCTTTGTGAGTTCATGTACATAATTTCGTCAAGTAAATGTAACATGATTAGATGCAGTTTCAGTTACAGTACTAACTTAAAGTAAACTGTATTTAATATATAAACAAGCTAATATAACTACCAAACAATTAGTCATTATTACTACCTGCATGTAGACAATATATTTAATAAGTCTTCTTTTCTTGCCAGGTCTAATGTTGCTCAGTAGTGGCGGCATCATCTCGATTCATATCACTGACATAAAGTTCCACTTGTGTGTTTATTTGATTCTTGCCTTACGAATGCATTTGCCTGCTGTTTCAGGACATTTTCGTTGCTGTCAAGGAAGAAACAGTTGTATAAAATGTTGGCATAACTTTATCCCTTCACACATAAAGGTCATCGCTCATGCACACACATTCACATGTTCATTCACACCTTTAAAGGGGTTGGAGAAAGCATGGAATTACACAAACATAGTGAGAAAAGTGAACCTTCTGCCAAGACCCTGCGGCTGCACCATACAACCGTCATATACAGAAATCTGATTTCAGTCTGAATTTGAATTTGAATCTTTTGATTCAAAAAAATATTCACGGTGTTATGAATAGAGAGAGGCTTATTGTCCTATTGTTTTTCTCTTCAGGTTCAGGTGTTTTCCATGTGGATCACACTATTCTCTGGGGCTGCAGCTGAGCTTACATGTGACACAATACTCCTGCTCTCCACCAACCTCACAGGTGAGTGTTTACTTTTCTGCTGTGTGTTTTCTGATCTCTTTATGCTCCATTACATTTCCATAGACCAAGGCTATGTTCAGATGATTCTAATGTACTAATGATTGAGGGTGTGTGTGCCTTTAAATAAATAAATAAATAAATAAAAATTTGCTGGTGGATTTGTTATAGCAGGATTGACAGACCAGAAACCAATCACATGTAATAAAATCACAACCAATCACATATAAAAAAAAAGATAGTAATATCAATGACATTACAGTAAAATGATGTCCTGAAAAAAAAATGTATACAACAGAATGACATGCAATATGCAATACTGAAAGAATGTACACAAGAAATAAACTCAGCAAGCAGACATCTGCATACCAGATTTGTACCTTTAATAACACCATATAACACACATCAACATTGATTCAACTACACCCCAATAAACTGGTGACAGGACAAAGGCCAACCCGTCTTGTCTGATCCCACAAAAAAGCCCATATAGTAGCACATATTGCTGACCATGATCCAAAGGCACCAGCACACCCGGTGCACCACAACCCACTTTTGCACAGGGCCCTACAGCTAAAGAGCCCAAGTCCACTGACCTGGCCCCCAAACTCGCCAGATCCCCATCCCATCAAGCACCCATGGGATGCATTGGACAAACAAGTCTGATCCACGGAGGCCCCACCCCACCACCCAAAGAATCTGCTGCCAACATTCTGGTGCCAGATACCACAGAACATGGAGTCTCTGTGCTACCTGAAGGCTATTTACATGATAGTCTCCAGGTAGCACAAGAGGAACCCAAAATCTAGGTGGTTTTAATGTTAATGTTTTTAATGTTATGGATGCTCGGAATATATTTAACTATCATGGTCATGGTATGTAGGCATTAAGACAACACAAATTTGTCTTGCCACTTGGGAGTACAACCAAAATATTGTTAAAATACTCCCACATGTGCAAATGAGAAAACCGTTTTTTTTTAATTATGTAAAGACTTTTTATGGCCTCAGGATTTGACATTTCTGAAAAATGAAAGCTGCATGTATTAAATTCAGAGTTAAAAGCAAGTTGCTGTCAAAACAGCTGATACTTTGGCATTATAAAAGATGCTTATAAAAGATAAGTTTTAATTTTTATTATTATGTTTCTCAGTTACATGATAGACTGTTGTTTTTAATGGCGAGCTCCAGAGCAGAGAAACACACGATCATACAAAATGCAAGACAAGGACTTGCTTTTTAAGGCTGCGCTACGGATAAAAAAAAAAAAAAAAAGAAAATCAAAAGGAGTGGCTTGAAACTATTAATCTCTCAGTATCATATTGTTTCAGGCTTGTGAATTTTACCTAGCCTAAGCCTAACACTTATTTAACACCATATGTACTGCTGAGGATCTGCATTATTAACTCTTGGTGGGCTTATGATGAATTATGGAATGTTTTACCCAAAAACACTGCATGGAACCAATATTTTCCACACGATTAAAAGCTGACATCATGCTGTGAGCCACACACTTTATAATCCCTCACTTTAGCCAAACTGCAAATTTTGCAGATTTAAAGCTCAGAGGGGAAATAACCTCAGAATTAGCTCTGAGCAGGGAAAATATCCATGTTGACCTGTGGTTAAAGCCATATTTCTCAAAAGAAGCCCCTCTTTTTTACCCTATTTTTGCAGTCACAAAAGTCTAGAAATGAATGAATTATTAGCGAACTGATTAATTGTACTAATTTTATATACAGTATATATATATATATATATATATATATATATAGTATGTAATGTTGTGTATAAGCGTGCTATAAGCACACTATGCTGTACTATGATCATGGTATTAACATGATTTGGAATATACAGTACACTTATACAATGAACACCACCATCTGGTGGAGTGAATAAAATTCATTATCAATTACTCGACATACCAGTAAACTGATGACAGGATCATGGGCACCTAGGCTTACCCGTGCTTCTGGGGCCAAAGCTAGCTTGTCTGACCCAATCCCACAGAAAAACCAATGCAGCACAAACTGCTGGAAAAAGTCAATGATTGCCATGAGAGAAACGCACTAGAGCACCCAGTGCAAAACTGTGCTGCCGACCTGACCTCCAAACTCCCTATATCCCAATCCGAACGAGCACCCATGGGATGTGCCGAACAAATAAGTCCGATACACGAAGCCCCACCCCACAAACCACAGCAAACCCCAAGAGGTTTTGTGGAGTCACAGCCACCCCAGTGGCACAAAGAGAACCCAAAATTTTAGTTTTATTGTTATGGCTGATTCTAAGTGATGCACTGTATGATGAAAGTACACTAGCATTTTTCTTATAAGCATTCATAACGCTTATTAGTTTAACTTATTATTTAGTTTGAGAATTCCCTAACTAAAGTTATTGTGCAATACCTTTATTTAATAAATGATTGTCCTCAAAGATTAACCAAGCCCTGATACATGTATCAGCTCTTTGGAAAGCTATAATTGTATAACTTTGTGACTGTAGCTCCTCAATTAGGTTTGAGTGTTTAAAAAGCTAATAAACCTCTATATTGACAATTCACTTCCCTTAGGCGCAGCTTAACAACAAATCAGCTCGACAGGGCCAAAAGGGATTGTTACACAAGCTATACAGTTGTGCTTCCATCTGAAATAGAATGCTCAACTCACACAAAACTTGCATAAATCCCATTCAAAAGTAGTGATAGCACAGGTAATTGAGAGTTATGAAGTCAGATTAGCTGCTGATTAACACTAAAACTAATTAAGTTCAGGGCTATCATGATGTATTTATTTATCACCTATTGCTTTTTATTACAGCTATGCCGGAATTCATCATTTTATCTTATTCTAGTAGGTTATTGTCTTTACTTGTGTGTGAAAGATAAAGGTTTTTAGTTAGACAACAATGCTAAATTAGAGTCTGGGTTGTACATTTCATATGTGACAGACGGACAGAGGGAATAATTGGTGTGTTTCAGGGACAAGCCATATGTTATTCCTAAGCAGCATAGTCATTATCAAAAACCTCTTTATTTCCATAACATCTCCAGTGACAGCTATGGGCCTGTTGATCCCAGCATGCCGCACACAAACCTGTGATTACCTGCGAGTGTGAAGTGTCACACTTCAATTAACATTCAAGTGATTGGCATCTATTCACAGTGATTCAACCGCTTCACCACAGTAATCAGGGGCTTGTTAACACTGGGCCTCTAGTGCATTGCACTGTTTGTTTTGGCATCTGTGTTTTACACGAGAATGTACAGGTAATTGTATGGAAAAGGGTTCATTCTAAATGTTATCACTTAGCTAGATCTGTGTAATTCCAAGGTAATTTTCCAAAGGGCTTATGTGTGGACAAAAATGAAAATATTATACGATGATATACAGAGTCAGCCAAAAAATGTATACACATTTCAGGAAAAGAAAAATTTTAAGATTTATATTGTATTAATATAATATTATCATAATATTATCATCATATTTATCAATATATAACATAGCACTAAATTAATGATATTTATAGTAATATGTATAGAGGTTTTTCTTTTGCTGAGGTGTGTATAAAAAATTTTTGGCTGCTGCTGTACACAGATACCCAAGGTGTATGATTTAAACCAACTGCAAGTCAACAAAAAAGGTTGTTTAATGTAGAACCTATACCATTAAATGTTGTGTATATGCTGATTGAACACACAGTAGTGTGCTGTGCCCTATCGCCTACGACCGCATCACAGCCGTGATGTGCCCTCTTGCCTACAACCGTGCTGTGCCCTCTTGCCTATGATAGCATCACAGCCGTGCTGATATGCAGCACAACAGCACTCGCTCTCATGTGATATTGCTTAATTATAGCTCTTCCTGAGCACAAATCGGCCAGTGTCGCTTATCAGTTCAAGCCTATCAGGCTGAAGGGTTGTAATAATTAGAACCAGCTGGTTTAGTTAATGGATGGAAAACATATATGGCAGGACTTTTACTGTACTTTCTCAAACCGTGGTGTCCACCTCTGCACAAAAATGGCTAAAACTAGGGCATTCTCGAGTGAATTGCAATTATACAATGTGTGTGTGTATAAAACACAAGTTTTATAGCTAGTTTATACACCTAAACTACAATTAGGTTCCAGTAACCGATTACCAAACCATTAAATGCTGTGGATTTTCATTTGGTTTGGTGTTGCACAGTAGCCTGGTTATACTTTTACTGTACTAAAAGTGATTATCTAATTTTATTAAATATGTTAGAAAAGTATATGTGTGAAAATTCACTAGATACAACTTAGAGCTTTTGGCGGCATGGTTGCTTAGTGGTCAGCACTGTTGACTTCCACCTCCAGGGTCGGGGTTCGATTCTCGGCTTGGGGTCTGTGTGCATGGAGTTTGAAGGTTTACCCTGTGTTGTGCCCTTGAGAAAGGCCCTTAACACTCAGATATATATTAAGATAAAATGTAAGTTGATCCAGACAAGGGTGTCTGCTAAATGCTGTAAATGTATGTATATATTGGATTTATTTAGATGTTAGCTGCACATTTACTTAAGGAAGAAAAAAATAATTGTATTAGGTGCATCAATACACCAATGTTCTCACTGCTGTTTACTACTTATGGTGAAGTATGCCATTTGTGATGAAGCCTCTAATAGTTTTAAGTGGCGTTTACTCGCCTCTCTCTGCTATGAGATGTAGTGTGACACACAACTACTGTAATAGCTGCACTAACATTTTCCTGTCAATGAGGGAGAAATTTGCAGATCTTAAATCTGTCAGCTTTAAGAGCAGTAATAAACAAACCTGGCTTTACAGGCGGGTTTTTTTCCCATTCTTTCATGCTCTCCATTCACACTTGCGGTGCTGAGTTGATGAGGCTGTGCTGAGGGCTGCTTTAACCACATCACCTTACTTCATCAGTGCTCAGTCATCTGCACTGTGACCATCTGGTGCTGTATTAATAAAGCACTGATTCACAAACATGACTCTGGGTTAGAGGTTGCATGGATTGTTTAGAATGAGCCGACTGAGTTTGTGTCATGCTTACCCTTATCTGATAACATTAGTAATGACTGCCTGTAATGTATTTTATAGAAATGTTGGCCACTAACATCCTTTTTGCTGTAGAGTTTAATGTAATTGTGCTCATTATTAATAAGAAATTTAGGAAAACCATGGCAGACTAAACTCTTACTGTAATACATTTTATAATATTTACAAATGTGTTGCTGGTTTTCAAGGCAGATACCTTTTAATTTTTTCTAGCTTATTTTAAATGAGTAAAATTAGCTTGAGTTAAATTAGCTAGTTCATGTAATGCAACTTTACAGGATTTAGCCTAAAGCTGGTTAATGCAGTTACAGTAGCAGGTAGATGTTTACATTTGGATAATATTAATTGGGTAATGTGAAGCATTGTTACATTACTCCTCACAATATGTACAGCTAATTAACAATATTTTGCTTCAGTTATAGTCAGCTAGCTATTTTGTGTTGTTTTTATGGTGATTTTTGTTTATGTTGTCTTTCTGAATAGTGTCTTTCTAGATAGTTTGGTCATTTAAGCTAAGCTAACTTGCTAATTAAGCTAAGCTAACAATATTTTTTTAGTTAGCTAGCTAACTATTTTGTATTGTTTTGATATTGATGACGATTGTGTATGTTGTCTTTTTTTGTATAGTTTCTAGAAAGTGTTGTTAATTTATAGTGCTAACTTGTTGGCTTAGCTAGTTAGGTAATTAAGTTTCTTACTGTAGCTAGCTGTTACTGTATGTTGTTAATTTATGTTGTATGTAGCATCTTGGTTATGGAGAAATGCTGTGTGAGAAATGCTTCTTTTGAGAAGGCTTTTCACTGGTTTGTGGAACAGCGCTGTGTGGTTTTGTGCTCATTCAGCCACATGAGCATTAGTGAGTTCCAGTTCATCCCAAAGGTGTTCAGTGGGATTGAGGTCAGAGCTCTGTGAAGGACACTTGAGTCCTTGCACTCCAACATTAAGGCCTTGTTTACACGGGCGTTAAATTTTTGGATAAACGAACGCGCTCTGAACGTCCTAGTCATGTATGTTGCGTTTTGTAGTGGCACTCGATTGACTTCTACACTGGCGTTCGTTTGGCTCTGTCTAACGCCAGCCTGCAGCCCAAATTGTAGTTTTGTGGAGGCAGTGTCCTGAACTGGATATGAAAGCCCTTGTCGTTTTATTTGAGGTGCCTCCTTTTAATATGGACCATTTTGCTATATTAGACAGTAATCTTCTTGTTTTAAAAATTCTCGTAATACGGGCTGGATCAACTTACTCCGACATTTTACAGTATTTAGCTTTTTTTCCGTATTTTTCCGTATTTTTTGCGTATTTCCCTATGTATAGCATGTAGGATCATGGGATATATCCGGTCCTCCAAAGCGTAAAATGAACACGAAGAAAACGCACTAGAAGCGTTTTCCTTGCGTTCGTTGGGATTTGAACGCCAAGAAAAGGCTGCATGCAACTTTTTTTGACGCCGTATAAACGCGCAGCCGGACAAACGCACGTCACCAAAGCCCGTGTGAACACTCTCATTGACTCCTATGTGTAGAAAACACTCGGCGCTTGATCCGCGCTCACCGGACGCTACGAACGCCAGAAAAACGCTCGATTTTAACGCCCGTGTGAACAAGGCCTTAAGGTAGCTAGAGCACAAAACTTTGGTTTTATCCAAACTTCCATCTAGACCCTTATTATGATGAAACTTTCCATTCAGCACACCTGGTGATGTTTCCTCAGTAATCTTATTATCCATGCAACTTTAAATTATCACACACAGCACTTCAATTATGGGAAGCCATAAGAGTCATACATAATTTGCCTTTAAAAATATTTATGCGTTAAAATGTTAAGATTATTCACATGCGTTAACACTTCAATATTGACATCCCTTATTTTAACACTTAGATAAATCTGACATCACTAGACTCGTTGACCTGTTGACAATTTTTGTGACATATCAGCGGTGGCTTTAGGCCAAATTTCATCTGATGTAACAACAGTCACCATAACCTGATTCAGTATCGGATAAGATTGGCCAGAGTAGAGATGATTTTAATCGTCCTTTTCACAAATTTAAATGTTGCTTGTACTGTATAAATGCAGTTCAGTGTTTTGATAATGATGTGATTGATCAGGAGCATCGATCAGGAGGGCCTTGTGAAAGCCAGCATTGTTAAACTGAATTGATTAAGCTGATTTGACTGTATTTCACCTTAATTATGATCATTATCCTGCAAGTCAATTCAGGTGAATGCAGTCAGTTAGAGATGGTAAATTTAATTTTAAATGTCATCCTCATGCTGATCTTCTCCAGCTCTGTCCAGTGTTTTACTGTAAACACTATGCAATACTGCCATAAACCTAGTATGCTGCCTTAAGCCTTAAATATAATGTATTTTCGGGTGATTTGAGTTATGCATATTTTCAAATTCCTGGTTCAATAAGCTCCATTTTGACACCAAGTTACTGGACATGATACTGTATCATGTCCGGTTGCCGAGATATGGCCGGGGCGAGTTTGTTTACTAGGAGTGTCTCAGTTTTCTCTGAATGCGAAATGCTGTTTTTAGATTATTTAAATGACATAATAAAAAAAGAGAGAACTCTCAGGCTCATTTTGACACCAGGATCTCCATACTACCCCTAAAAATAATTTCGCCTTTCGATGTGTTTTTTACCGAAAGATTTTCTTGGATAGTGCTCATTAATTGCTCTAAAACAAAGTTTCCCTTTTTTTTTTGGTATTTTGTTTTGTTGAAGGATCAGAAAGATGAGGCATTTTTCATAAACCTTTTGCCAAAATTGAAAATTTGATACATTTCACCTACTGCACTCCATTCCCCATAGCGCAAAACTAACCTGTGCAACTTAATACCGTACTTGATATAATGGGTCACATATTTTATTTATGTAGTCCATAATACTACACTCCTGTAGTGTATTGTGTTGCGTAATAGTTCTTCAGGAACACTATGGGATAACAATAAAAACATACTTCATCTGACAAACGTGGCTTGAATATCAAGATTTGCAAACGGCGTACACTGTATGTCTTTTGTGTGCTTATCGTACTGCTCTTCTTGTTTTCTTGAATTTCTGAGAATTTGGCCAACTTGGATCTAAAGAATCTCAATGCTGTTTAAAGAAATTCCTTACGCCTCCTATTTCATCTGCCTTTGCCCTGTGAATCATGTAAAACTTTTCCTTTATTTCTTCAACAGGAAAAATCAACCAATATTTCCTTCCTGAGTCATCGTTTCCAGCTGTCTTATCTCTGTCACCGTTTCTGTCTCTCCCTTCTCTTCATTCATGTCACATTTAAGTATATTTATAAATGCCAGTGTCTCAATGGCTATTAATAATTAACACCCACAAAGTGTTAGATCGTTAATTAAGACAAGGAAGAGCTCGACTGAAAACACACCAAGAGCCCATGGGAGGGGCAACTCAAGAACAAAAACGGCCATAAAGTCATGGACAAGGGCCAGAAATCTATTCCACTATGTTCGTGAAGATTTAATTCAGGCCAGAGGACATCCTCCCTCCATTAACACCATCACACCAGTAACAACCTTGAGTGGTCACATGGAAATAGAAAGACATCAACTACAAACTCTCAATAGACTCAGTGGTTTTGACCCGGCTACCATAATTAGCTCATTGCCCTTGAGTATAGTCATGTGTCAGTGGTTCTTTGGTGGTTTAAATCAAACACAGTCAAATCTTAGGAAATTAATATGTGCATGTTTTTTTTTTTTAACCTAAATTACCAGTCTGTATTAAAATATTAAAATCTCTGACTTACCCATATAACTGGTGCAATACCTTTTCCTTTTTCTCTCAAATGTGCAATATCTGTATATAGAATTATGTTTAGTGTGAAACTAAGGATTTAGTTTTTTTTTTAATCTAATTTATTACTCTTTTCCTCTACTCCTGGAAAACGACTGTAAGCAACTGTAACCAAGGATAAG
>JAOVVB010000026.1:22043621-22057063 GCA_028570985.1 Heterobranchus longifilis
AAGATTTAGCAACAACACATTAGACAATACATTCTATAGTTTAAAGTATGTACTTAATTACAAATTACCTAACAAAAACCGTTAAATTTACCTTATGCCGATGAAAATAAAATAATAACGATACGAACTAACGCACGCGATGATGCAGCTTCCAGCCGTTAATTCAAACTAGAAGTGGAGGACTGGGGAGCCAATCAGAGAACGGACAGTCTGAATCTGCCCGCCTCCAGTTTCTGATTGGCTGGTGTGGCACCGGTTTCTGTCTCTGGTTGGCTGGAATAGTTGCAGAGTTATAATGCTGTTGCAGTTTGTGCAAGTGTCGCTTTATGACAGTGAAGAGTGAGAGGATAACTCAGATAAACATAAATTATCTCGATTATATAATTGGAAAGTGTACTATAATACAATTATTTTGAAGTATGTTTAAAGTTTAATTTCAAAATTTGGTAAAAGCATGATGTTACTATACTTTTTATATATTAACTGATGGTACAACTTTTTGTTAGTATATTTGCAATGTACTATCGAAGATTTCTATATATTTGTAATACACTAAAGTGTATTTTTTTTCACAGGGGAGTATAGACTCTTGTTCTTGTATGATCCTCATATTAGATCATACAAGGACATATAGACAATAGAGTTGGGTGAAAATTCCTTGTCCTGATATGAGGAAATTCGGATCTCATGAGGATACCAATGAGCACCTAGAAAAATACCAGACGACAGCCATTTATCAATATATTCAATTGGAAATCAGCTAAGATGGAAAAAATTAGCTCTTAATGTATGAGATGTCTTCTAAAAAAACAGACGTGATGTAGTTTGGACATAGTAATTTGGAAGCTGGGATGCACCTCACAGTAATATTTTCAAAAGGGATGACATTAGAACACTAAGAGATGCATGTCATGAGATACAGGAAAGCTGTTGCCTCCATTCCACTTTTCATTCCACAACAGAATTCTAATCCCTGTTAGAAACTTAAGGCGCCATGGATGTGCTCAGAATTTTTATTGCTTTGTTCGTTTAGTTGATTTAAGGTTGTATTTGCAATGTTGTGTTTTGTTCGTTCATTCAACGTTTTCCCAGCCTCCTCCCGGTGGTGGACATCATCGCGATGTTGTAACAACTACATTATTTTTTTTTATTTAAATTGAAGCATGTTCAAAATGTCCAGCATGAGGAAATTTATATGAGGTGCTATGGAGTAAGCTTTATTGAATGATATATAGTTGTTTACTGCGTTCTAGCTGATGCTCTGCTTTTCTGCTCCAGATTCAAATCCCAATCAGAAGCATGCATGCACACAAACACACACACACACACTCTAATAGAAATCAAGATAAGTGAAGCAGCAGTCAAGGAGCCGACTTGGGATGCCAAGCCCAGAACACCCCACCTACCCATCATTATGCAGACACACAAACATACTCACACACACACCGTTTCCAGCAATAAGAAAGCCCAGTTGCCGAAAGACATGATAAGCCACCGTAAATCCTCCCCTGGGCCTTTGCTACTGTAATCTATTCTCTCTAGATGTTATTCAGGGTATGTGTGTATATGTGTGTGTGTGTGTGTGTGTGTGTGAGAGAGAGAGAGAGAGAGAGAGAGAGAGAGGTTGTGTGGATCGTGTGAGAAGTGTGAACAGTGTGTGGGTGGGAGAGCACAGAGACACACTTCTGATGAATGCATAGTGGGTAATGCATCACTTTAATCAGCAGCTCATATTTTCACTCACACCGAGTAATTACTCGCTAAGAAAGGTTCATATTCTTGTGAGCCACGCAGTCATAATGATTCACGGACACGCAATACAGCTTTCACAGATTTAAAGTGTATTATGTCATTGGTGTGAGGACTGGGTTTACACCAAACAACCTTGTATTGTTTTTTTTATTGTTTTTTTTAACAGCAGTAAAAAGGTTCAGTGGTGGTTATCATGGTCCATTTGACCAAACTGTAATAAACGTGTCAATGGGTGGGTGTACATGCATTGTGGAATATTAAATACATAAATACATAAAACATGTGATCATGTCATCACCTGTGCTATTTCTTTGCCTATGTGGACTATTTTGGTTTGCATAGTTGGTTAAAGAAAGAAAAAAAGAAAGCTTCTGGATTTTTTTTGGGTGCATGAACAAAGAAGCAGGTGTGAAAGTCCTCAGATGTACTGCGGCTGGTTCTGCTGGAACTAGGCAACAAATTTTCTTGTAAAACTGCACAACAAATTATACCTGAGCTTATATTTTAAGCAAAGGCTAATTACAGCAATTGTTGACTTTGTTTCATTGTCTCAACGTCTATACCACTTTATCCTGTATACAGGGTCGCGAGGGGCCTGAAGCCTATCCCAGGAGACTTAGGGCACGAGGCGGGGCACACTCCGGACCCTGTGAGACTTGCACAATCTTTGTGACTTTAGGAAAAAAAATTGAGTCTTTAGACAGCCTTGCTCTACATTATTTATTTTCAAAAGTATAATTTTGCACAGTACCGTTCCTAAACCCAAGATTTATGAGTTTATGTAACTTGCTCAAGATAGAGTCTGACAAATTGGCTGTGATGGTTGATTCTCCTCTATATTACTGTATATGAATTAGGGGAGTAATAATGTATCCACATAACGCTAAGGAACAAATATTCCTATCTGTATTTTTAATTCCTGTGAGGCTGGAATACACCCTGGGTTGTACCCTGGCACCATGAGCACTTTTACTGACACATTCACTCACAAATGCATTTGCACATTGGGGTGATTTCTACAGACGGTCCCATGGCATGTCCTTGTTAGGTGGGGAAAAGAACCGAAGAAGAAAAACATGTGAAACTGTACACAGGAAACCTGAAGCTGTTCGCCACTACCACCTGCACAACCCTGCAGAGTGTTGGCCCCAGTATGCAGAATACCGTATACCGTTGCTATATTCTAGGTGTTTTTAGCTTCTCCATCCAAATGGGATTTGTGGGTCCTCTCTAAACTATTGCCACAACGCTGGAAGCATACACCGACAGTATATAGATTTGTTTGAGAGAGAGACACTAACTTTGCGCCGTTTTGGAATAAATTTAAAAGTTACTTAATAGTCCATGTTTTATTGTAAACATACAAATTAATTATTGATTCAATTAAAGAGAAATCACAAAAGCATTATTGTATATTGTGAATTTTAGTCCTTTGAAAAGAAAATGGACAAAAAATATCGACTTATAAAAGAAAAAGAGAATCGGAATTTGTGCATCTTTAACAATAAATCTTTTTATTTTTGAAACATCAGGTGGTTAGTGCTGCATATCCTTATGCTCATATCTACAGATCAGCATTCATACACCTCCTTAAGCTTTTCACAAAGCTTGATAAATCAGCTCAACTTAAAACAGCTGTTTCTTATTAAACAAACTGGACTGCATAATTTCCTATTTGAATTAGATTAGGTTTACTTTGGGAGGTGGCGTAATGCAATTAAAGTGTCCATCCAATCCATCATGTCAGTATTTTTATTTATTATTTCTTATTTACAGCATGTGCATGTACATGTCTAGAAGGATTGAGCCACGTAAAATGTCTATAAAACAGCTAATAAAAATACTACAGGTAATATCCTTCCTGCCCAAAATAACGGGTTTGTATAGCTTTCATTATATCCTGTGGAAAAAGAGGGAAAACACCATGGACCGTAAAAGAACTGGACAAACGCTCTGCGACGTCGTCCATAGGTTTTCTGAAAAAAACGTTTTTAAATTCAACTGTATAGGAGCTGACGCTGCCTAAACTCCAGTTAATCCATAATTGAGCAAAATGATCAGAGCCTGGCTGTTAGTTGTAACCTGCCTACTTACCCGACTTACCACCAGCTGGCTAGCTAAGCTTTAACTTAGCTGAAATGCAAGATAGCTAATTTAATTTATATGCTAACTCCAGTTTGCATTAGTTTGAATTCCATCGTTCAAACCCTAGGCGTCGGATCATGTCAACTCCTATGTACGTTTCTTGTGGTGAGTTAAACTAAAATGATTCCAGTTAGCTGATTAGCTAAGTAATACCTAGGAGTGTCATAGCATAGCAATGCAGCTGTCATTCAAAGCGGCCATCTCCCATTTGTGCTTAATGTTATGGCTTAATGCAATCTTAACTGAGGGGTCAATCTAGCTCTGGAGACAAAAAGAAAAAAGAAAAAAAGTTCTTTTTATGCCAAATTGCAAACGTTTGTTGTAAAGTTGGACATTTAACATGGGAATCTATAGGGATTGACTCACTTTTGGAGACAGCTCCTAAAGGCCACTTGAGGAGGTGCACATTCTGGCATTTCCAAATTGGACTCAGTTTCCAGAACCAATGGTTGCTCCCCGGGAAGCGCTCACTCTTTATTCAGCTCAAATGAAACCAAAAATAAGTACTAGCTAGCTAAAACTACATAAAATATGCATGATGTTTAAAATGTCCCGTCAGAGAAATGACTAAAAAAACAAAAAAAGAGGAGACCTATCTATCGAAGGGAACACACAAATACACACATACATACGCCTATTCACACAGCGAACAATTTAGAAACGCCAATTAGCCTCATCTGCAGGTCTTTGAACTGTGGAAAACTGGAGTACCCAGAGGAAAGCCACCAAGCACAGGAAGAACGTGCAAACTCCATGCACACAGACCCGACACACTTTATATGTGTAATAGAACCTTATAATGAGGTCTTTCCCTTTTAGTAAAAGTTTGATGTAGAACATCTTGAGAAAAGATGTGGAACTGATACTCATGGAAAGAATTGTTTGGTGTATCTTTTACTATTTCTATTTTAAGGGACTAGACCTAAAAAAAATTTTTTGTTTTTTTGTTTTTTTTTTGTCATGCAATGCTGTTCTGTCCAAATGGCTGCGTAACAGCAATTCCTCCGCACCATAACCTTACACTGATCCCAAGCTTTTATCTAGCACTCTATTCACTGGTTCTTTTTAAGACGTTCTAACACTAGGTGTCAATGCCACACGTTGCTTTCTCACTCTTGCTGGGTTAAAAGTTTCATGGAAAACCTTGTGTATACACAGATACAGAAGACCCCACAGGAGGTGTTGTGTAAATATGGGCAAATGGGTAATGGTTTAGGTATCAGCCTACCTGCGTGGGTTATAGGATGCGTTAGCTGTTCGGTACTATTTTTAACACGCCAGATCGAATATCCATGCATTGTCTGAGAAGCGCTCAGAATATCATGAGGTCACATATCGATTGTGGCCTGCCTGGAATGTTGACCGGAGCAATGCAGTAACATAAATCCTCTTTAGTGACAGGATGCCGACTTAGCTTGCAGCTGCTGATGAGCTAGAAGTGAGAGTTACGTTAGATCCACCAACCCTGTACTCCAGCAGGAATAAAATAATTAAGGAATAGAGGACATTTTTTTGTAACAATACTAATACATAACATTCCAGTGGGAAAATTCTCCTGTAAATGTAACTTCAATGTACAGTAATATGTGAAATTCATAAACTGTAGTTTGTTTATTAATAAAATGAAGAGAAAATGTTTCGTCAGTAGTGTACTGTAAAAAACACACATTGTTTTGCTTGAGAGGTCCAGCTATTGATTATAATTCTAGAATCCATCTCTTCACCAAGTTTTGCTTTTATTTAATCTAAACTCTGGTCTGGATTAAATTTCACACCATGATTTGAATACATTAATGAGTTACCCACAAGCCCAGAGCATTTCAGCCATTTTTTGTTTTGCTGTTTTTTTTTTTGTTTGTTTTTTTATAAAAAATATATAGGGCTCAGGATTTTCAGCACCAACTATTTTAACCAACTATACTAACATTACTGAGCAAAAAAATAGCAAAATAGCACAGATACACATGATCAAATGTTTTTAAGGTTTGTGTTTTTTTTTTTTGGTTGTTTCTATGACCATGAGAGTTCTACATTACCATACTCCGATCTGACATATCTAAAAACCCAAATGCACAGTTTGAAGTCTGAAGCATCCCAGTTAACATACACTGGCAAGGCTTTTATATAATTGTATTTATTTTTTTTAATTATTGATCTGCGTCAACTTTGTTAGTGCCTAAATTAAAAAATATATATTTAACGCACACTTTGCAGGAGCCATTCACTAAACAGTAGTTTTTAAAGTGACATGACACTTGCAACAACCGGTACCTTTTTAGAATATTTACACAGTGTTTACTTCCATATTTATCTGAAAATAAGCATAAAACCTCCACACTAGGGATTACAAAAAAAAAAAAAAAAGTGTTGTGCGCTCTGGGATTTAATATGGAGCAGCACACACTCTCTAACGAAAAACATACTAATAATTCACTGAGGGTAAACCTCAGCATTTCAGTTTTGGCTCATTATTATTATTTTTGACAGTCTTTCAAATATTAAATGTGCAATTTATTTCAACAATGGCCTCTGAGCATTATTTCCTTATTGTGATTGTGGTTTAGACCTTTTTTGTTTTGTTTATCTAATCGTTTGATAATTTGAATATTTTTAACCTTATTTAAATGTTTACTATTAAGTTCTGGATCATTTTTTAGGGAGCAAACAATACACCAACAAACAAAATGACATACAATAAGCTTGAGATTTTTTTCTGATTCTGAAAATGAGTGTAAGCCTTCTTTCCCCACGTGTATACTGGAAGAGGTTGTCTCTCCATTGTAGTCATCTACCCTTAAATCTAACAGTAATTCTACTGTATCTATCTATCTACATGTATCTATCTATGTGTCTGTCTAGCTATCTCTTGATATTTCTCTTCCCATATACACACAAACACACACACACACTGTATACAGTATTAACGCTGGAAAACTGTTTCAGCTTGATGCTGTGAGTTTATTCTTTACTGTTGTACTGTCACAAATGACTAACAATAGATTTTTTTCCCCCCAGATAACGTCTACAGAGAATGCCTCGCCAATGGAACATGGGCAAAGAAAGGGAACTATTCTCAGTGTCAGGAAATTCTTAATGAAGAGGTAGGGACATGCACACATGGGTTCTCCTATTCGACAAATGTACAGGGGTTACCTCAATGATAAATAATTATTTGTTAAATGTTTGATGCTTGCAAATAGCAGGGGTTTTATGATGCAATAATGCAGACTGTTCTTCCTAAAAATACTACTTATATTGCATAAGATCCAATAAACACATAACCTTAATCAAGGCTGCACTCGGTCTTCTGAAAAAGTACCTGCTATAGGGTTTTTAAAATGATACATAGTTCTTTTACACGGAATAATAATATTAGCATGTGAGCTGGTGCTAAAACCACTGCTTTTGCACGGACATGCTCATGTACACACACATTCTCAGATTTGAAGCTTTACTCTTTATTATTATTATATTTTAATTATTAATAATATGATTATTATTGTTTTTGATAATACTACTACTACTACTAATAATAATAATAATCAGTGGCGGCTGATGCAAAAATTGTTTTTGGGGGGGCGCAAAAAAAATTAAAATTAAACTTTTAATAATCGCTTGTAAATAGCCATTTATCAGGTGATTAAGCATCATTACTACTAGTATAAAATAATGGCATAACTCACGTTGCATCCAGTCAGCAGCTCCACTTGCCATAAGAAGTGCTGGAAAAGCACCGAGTGTAAGCTCAGCCACAATCACTTAATCAGGTCGATCTGGTCAAAGCTCTTTAACTGTTTTTCTTTTTTTGTCCGATCACCTTGCGAAGGGGTATTTTAGCAAAGAAATGACAGAATTTCCTCTCATATTTATCTGGCTTCCACGTCAATCACTATTCAATACATTAACTAACAATCCGCTGACCGTTAATGAGACTCGTTGAGAATGGTCCAATCACATTCAGAATCTTGTTTAGGATTCTGACTCAAGATAATGTGGAAAAGTGCCTCCACTACACTGCGTGCAGAAATGGTGGGTAGAAGTACTTCTTCTAGATATCGTGTCGCATAAACCACTAGTGCATAAACCAGTGCTCTTGTGCAGTTTGTTCCAATGGCCCGACGAGGTCCATGTCAGTTATGTCAATTATGTCAGTTCCATGCTATCTCTATCAATAGTAACAGGTGCCATGGTGCTATTGGGGTGGGCTGTGGATCCACCAGTTGACATTTCTCAGGCATACAGTACCAGTCAAAAGTTTGGATAGTTGTTATTTAATATCAACTGTTCAAAGGAGATTATTGTGCATTTTGGACGACATCAGCATTGGTTTACAGTGTAGAAAGAAATGAAAAATCAGGGATGAGCATGGAATTAGAAGTTGTGTCTAATTTTAATGAGAGTCAAACTTTTGAATGGTAGTGTAAGTCACCTGTGGCCGGAGTCTTGAGGCTGCTGAGTAAATGCAAAGAGAGGGCTGCTTTGATTGCCATTTTTAATTTTCCTGAATTCCCTGAATCTCCAGCATATTGTCAGATACAAAGCTTTTGAGCTATGGACTGAGACTCACCAGACAGCAGCAGTAGAAGACGGTTGCCCTCTGTGGTTGCCTCAGCATGCTCAAACAGGTAAGGGGAAGTGTGATGTGATGGTCATATCTTCTCAGCTTGCTTTGAAAAAGCCACCAGTTCTCTTTCTGTGTTGGGAGGAGATCCTAATGTTGGGTCTGGTGGATGTTTGTGAGGTTTTAGACAAGCTTGATTAATGATGTGGACTCTCGATAAAGTTTCATTCTTTACTCCTGGGTTTTCTGAAAGATTTGGGGTATGCCGTGCTGGAAACAGGTTTGGTGAATCTAATAACTTATTTATAGTTATTAGAGTCACCTCACACACACTTGCTCAGGTTGTTGTTCTAGAATTCTCTTTCTCAGCCAACACATAGACAATAAAGAAATTTAATCTGGTTCATTCTCCCACGGGTGTAAGCATCATGTTTTACTTGACCCTCTCTGCTCGCAAGTGACACTTAACCACTTTCACATTCACACCACTTCCCCTCTCTCTCTCTCTCTCACACACACAGACACACACACTTCAAAACGTGTGTGTGTGATTATCAGCTTCTTCTCAGGGTGAGACAGAAGACTGTGATGAAGTTCTGTATTTTTTTCTCTTTCCTGCTTACAGATTGTGTGAACTCTGCTCAATCTGGTAAGTAAAGTGGATTATAAAACACATTCTTATATATTCATATGTATGTAGAATTAGCTCTAGTTGTCTGTTTAGGTTTTTTTTTTTCATGTATTTTGCTCATCTGTAGATTCTCCAGCTTTTCAAAACATGACAGCAGGTATATTGTTTATTCTAGATTGCGTTTTAGAACAAATGAGTGTGAGTTATCCAGATTGGATCCAGATTTTTTAGGCCTATTATTGATGTTATATGAGGAAATGTATATGTGTGAAAGAAATTATTTGTACTTCATCAGGCCAGGTCAGCCGGAGCGGCACAGAGGGGACTGACATCATCCTCTCATGTGAAAATGATGAGAAAGGGTCTTGGAGCAAGCGCACTGAAGATGGGAGAGTGGATCTCTATATTCTACGGAATAATGAAGATACTACTGTGTACAAACGTGCTCCAGATGACCGCTACACCGTGCTACCTGATTCTACACTCATGATAAAGAGTCTCTCTCTTTCAGACTCGGGTATTTACTACTGTAACGGTTATCCAGTTCTGAACCTGACCGTGGCTCCATCATCAGGTGAGTGAACATGTTTGCTGTTAAAGGATTATCAGAGTTGGGAGAAATTTTGGTGCATACTGTATAAAGTACCATTTGTTTGACCATGGTGGTACCTCCGGTCAACATTCACACACTCATTCACACATTCCGGGCAATTCGGGAACGCCAGTGAACCTAATATGCATGTCTTTGGACTGTGTGATGAAACCGGAGTACCCAGAGGAAACCCACCAAGCACGCTAGAACATACAAACTCCATGCACGTCCAAGGCAGGACCCGAACCCAGAGCCTTAAGGTGCAATGCAACAGTGCTAACCTCTAAGCCACTATACAATATGTACAGTGATTATCACATCAATTATTGCACATTAAGATAAATTATTTCCACACTTGATTCAGTACATCCTGATCAATTTGCATTTCCTTTTTTCTTTCTTTTTGTAATCTATCATGTTATAAGATTTGTACTTGACTTGTGTGCATAATTTAATAAAGCACAAGAATGAGATACTTATAATTCATAATTAAACTGTATGCATGGGATATAGGTGATTTAATCACACGCAGACTCATTTGGACTGGTTGAGCTGAAATAAATATCAAGTAAAATCAAATGAAAATAAGTAGCTTGACTGTTGCCCATATACAGTATATACTATTAATCTAAAATAATATCGGATTAACTTCATGAGTAGAATATAAGGGGATTTTTACGAAATACTTTTCAAAGTATTTGAAAAGGATAATTAGAAGTAGAAGAATATAGGTTTACACAAAAACCATGATCAAAAAGCATTAACCCATTTTAAAACCCAGTGAGTAACTGAAGTCAGCCACCACGTGAAGCCAATGACCCAGTTATCATTTCCAGCAAGTGTACAGAACAAATGCACATGGTCAAACAGTTGTCAGTGTCGCATCAAGGTTGGACTTTTTAAGTTTACAAATTCACAGTATTTAAATCCTCACTGTGTGTAAATGAATTCTGGCAATGTTCACAAGTACTCACAAAAGACTGCGCAAATCCGAAATCAAGACAACAATCCTATCCAGATCATTTGGTAACATTGTTTTGACTTTTTTACAGTCTCTACGTTAATATATTGTGCAGTGTGTGTGTAATGTTGTTGTTTTTTTTTTTTTTGGCAGCCGCGTTCAGTCAAAGTCGTACAGAAGGCAGAAACATCAGGCTGCCCTGCGACTCTGACGGGGAGGTCTCCTGGACAAAACACACTGATGACAAGAAAGTGTTATTTATATTTCACAAAGAAAATCAAGATGCCTACATATGTGAACCTGATCCAGACAAGCGATACATTACTTTGCCTGATTCATCACTCATTATAAAGAAAGCTTTAGTCTCAGACTCTGGATTGTACCACTGTGGTGGTGACCGATTTATAAACCTGACAGTCAGTCCATCTAAAGGTGGGTCAATACTTCTTGCATTTCATTTTCTAATTTTCTTAACGTTTGCACACATTTGTGTTAAGACGTTAGACAAAAGACAAATGGAGTGTGTATTGCACACTCATGTCATCAGCCTAGTTTCACTGTCTAAAAGACTGATATAACTGCAACATGTCACACTGAAATGTACTGCATGTTGTGGCTGTAACGTCATTTCAGGCATACAGAACAGAAAGTGAGCAGAACGAGAGGAGAGAGTCCATACTTGTTATTAGAATATAATCAGTTACTGCAACTACGAAGCTACTGACCCAGTTCTCTAGTTTCGCTTCCTCGTGTGTACTTTTACAGCTACAGTAGATGCATTTATATGTGTCTATTTTCATGTTCAAATCTGTACTTACATTTGAGTTCTGCCAAACAATTTAAAATGTTGAATAACTATATTGTGACACTTATGATGTTGTCAGGAAGATTTATGTCTTTTTATTATTCTTAATTATTTAATTAAATGATCACCACAATAAACATGATAGCTGTTCTATGTTCTAGTTTTATCAAAGCCCTTGGTGCACACCTACATGTCTTCCATGAGTGAACCCACAGGTAAGATGTAGACGATAGTTAATATAAAATATACATTTATTCGTTCCGCAGTGGGGAAATTTCTAAAAAAAAATAATGTTAGTACTAGTTTGGCTTTACTTCCTAAAGTCACTTGCACGTGTTATTCCACTTTTCTATTGATAAATTTTACTAACTTTTCTAACTATAAATTTATTTTTGACAGAGCAAATTTGGCATTATTTACAGGTTTTACACCGGATGTCCATTTATCCGGGCTTGGGACCGGCACTGCGTCCAGTGGCTGGGGGGTTTGGGCACTGGCTGGGAACTGAACCCGGGCCTTCCGCATGGCAGGCAAAACATCGAACCCGGGCCTTCCGCATGTTAGGTGTAAATGGGAGAGTTGCGTCAGGAAGGGCATCCGGCGTAAAATCTGTGCCAAGTTGTAGTGCGGACTGGATATTCCGCTGTGGCGACCCCTTGAGCAGCTGAGAGACCAACAACAAATTTGGCATTATTTAACATTTGGATTGAACCCATTTAAATTAACAGACCAGTTTAACAGGATAATATCTATAAGAACTTATCTATAAAGAATCTTTGTTTAAATTATTAATTTAAAAAGACTAGAAACATTTACTTAATTAATAATAATTCCTTTTTTTGCAATAAAAGACAAAAAATGCTTTGTTCTGTCAGCATATTCTGAACTCCTACATAAAATTATAAAATAAGTTAAAATAAAATTAATTTTGTACCGTGTGAGACCCCAAGGTTTCATGATACTAAAATGTCTGCTATTTATTTGTTTATTTAGTAATACAGTGGTAGAAGTCAACAAATTATACTTCACCATTATCACAAACACATTTAAATGATCTAGTAACATCTATTATGACATTTTTATTCTGAATATAGCTTTGATATGGGTAAAAAAGTGACATTTACTTCACAGGATTATCTATCTATCTATCTATCTATCTATCTATCTATCTATCTATCTATCTATCTATTATTTTTGGACAGTCAGTTGCACAGAGGGAGACAACATCTTCCTTCACTGTGCAACTCATGGAGAAGTGATTTGGCGTAAACACAATGATGAAGGGAGAACAGACCTCTACATTACTCAACTCAACGGCAACCTGATCATATGCAAACTTGATCTAAACAAACGCTTCAAGATATTACCTGATTCATCACTCACAATAAGCAATGCCTCATTGTCAGACTCAGGGGCGTACTACTGTAACGATTCTCCAGTGTTGAACTTGACTATCACTCCATTAAGCGGTGAGAAAACATTCTTTTTATTTAGTTATTTTTAAAATTAAGTTTAATTGCTTCTGTTATATTTCATTTGTCTTCTTTAGCACATGTATTGGAAGGAACTCCTCTTTAAAAAATTTTTTTAGCAATTATAAAAACTATTAAAGACCAAGATGCAGTTGCAGAATAATCTTTATTATAATACATATTTAAAATACTAATAAATATATTACCATGCAGAAGATAAGGAAGATAAGGCTATCACTTAGCCTAGGATTGTCCCAATCCTGACTATAGAAAACTGAGAGACATCAGGTTCATCAGGTTTGACTGCTATCAAAGCAGTCTCAATAAAAATGCAATTCCCCTAAAGCTGCTTTTTTTAACAGTGTTTTTGCAGAGGTTTTCAGCTCTTTGCCGCCATCTGCTAATGGATAATCTACTCCTTATTAGCCTTTGAAAATAGATTATTAGGGCCTCCGAGTGGCGCAGTGGTAAAGCGCTCGCCCTATCATCCGGAGATCGCTGGTTCGATCCCCGGGTGATGCTG
>JAOVVB010000026.1:22072927-22094229 GCA_028570985.1 Heterobranchus longifilis
GTTTTTGCCAATTTTTTTTCCATAAGGGATCAATTCTCAGAACTACAATTCCAAGTCATATCTATGAACCAAAGTCAGAGTCAAATTTCAAAATGTGGTATATTTCAAGTCTTTAAACAGAAGACAGAGTACTGAGTCTTTGAGCTACAAGTCCAAGTCACATCACAAGTCTTTGAGATATTTTTTTCATAGCAAAGTTTCTGAAAAGTCTCTGCACTACAAGTTCTTTTCAAGTCTCAAGTCTTTGAGCTGCAAGTCTGAGTCAACAATTGTCTAAGAAAAGAAGGTTATACCTCATTCGCAGTTAATTAACAGTCAAACTGTTCAACATTAATATTTGTAGAAAACTGTTTTTTTGTACACAAGTATGTGAATAATTGAATTTTTTAAAAGCCTCATCGACTGACTGCATGACCAGATCAAACAGTGAGCGCTTTCTCGTTTATTTCACAAAAAGCGGCGTGGTTAAATATTCATGCAAAGATGTGAATAAAAGATTTTTTTTGGGATGTGTCTTATCCTAGCTGCCTAAAGATACAAGCAGAACCCTTGGGAAGCTTCCAGAGCATACTGAAGTATATGTGCTCAGCCTGTCTGTGGTTTCTGCCTGGATTTGTCTGCAGCTCTGTTTGAGCAGTCCGCTTATAGAAACCTAACCTTTAAGTGAAAAATCTTAAATTAGTGTCTTGTTTAAAAAAAAACATGACATGAGCTAGTGTTCTGTTTACATCACTTTTTTTTTTTTTTTTTTTGACCTGGATTTATAATAGACTGCCAGTCTATTGACTGTAATCTGCTTTATTTAAACTGAAAAAAAAATGCATTACATGACCATATAATTCTTGGTCTTGACAGAAGCCATGGTCAGTGCATGATGTTCTTGATTCTTGGATGGACACTAGATAAATGTAATACTAGATACTTCTTTTCAGGCACTGTTGTTGAAACTTGAATACATAATACACACACACAATAGGCATTCATACATAACCTAGAAACGTTTTTAACAACGTCCCGAGTCCAATTTCCACAGCGTTTATGTAGCATTGAAAGAAGTGGAAAAAACAGGCCAAAGGTGCTTTATTGAAGGGGGGTGAATGTGTTCCTTTGTGTATGTACAGCATGTGTGTGTATGGTGTATAATCCCCAAAATGTTAAGGTTGATTATTTTTTTACGACAACAATGCTATAAGGTCTTAACGTCTTTTGAGCTACATTATAAGCCATCAATAACATTTTGCTAAAGTAGAAATGACAAATAACCACGTAGCATCATTTTATCTTAGTTGAAATTAATAGAATGTCTTAACAAAAAAAAAAGCATGATCTAGATCTGACTGTGAAGTTTGCATAAACATACAGCAAAATCAAGACTAATGCACTATTTAGGTCATACTTTAATTTGATTGTTCATTGCAGAAATACTACAAAGCATGAAGTAGTAGTAGAAATATGTCATCAACATTACACCGATCAGCCATAACACTAACACTAACACCACTGAAAGGTGATTGGACTGCTGTCAACTATACACCAGTAAACAGGCTACATGATAATAGGCACCCAAGGCTTGTCCACAGGGTCTAAAGACCAGCCAGCCTGGCCCGATTCCACTGGAAATTCCACCCAGGAAAAATCAATGCTGGCCACAAAAGAAAAGTACACCACATCCCAAGAGCCCAAGGCCACCAACCTGGCCTCTAAACTTCCCAGACCCAATTCCAATTGAGATCTCATGGGACCCACCAGACAAACATGTCAGAGCCCCACCCAATAACCCACAACACCTTAAGTATCTTCTGCCAATGTTGTGGTGCCAGACACCACAGCACACCTCCAGAGGTCTTGTGGAGTCATACCTCAAGGGGCCAGAGCTGTCCCGGTGGCACAAGTGGAACCCAAAACCTAGGTGGTTTTAATGTGAAAGGATTTAATGATATGGCTGATTAGTATACATCACAACATGTCATATTTTCCACACATGAACTCAAAGTCAGATTGATAGAACCAGATGGGGTTGATTTAGTCTGCAGTTTAAAGGATTAAAATAAGTTTCTCCGTGTGTGCAGGAGCATCCGCTGCCTTCGGAATATCATTCACTGGAACCTGATCACGGCGTTCATCCTGCGCAATGCTACGTGGTTCGTGGTTCAGCTGACCATGAACCCAGAGGTGCATGAGAGCAACGTGGTGAGTTAGAGTGCACATACAGTACAGATCTATTCACTGATCTGCAACTTTAGAACGATCCATGCAAACACTATAATTATTGGTGCCTGCAAGAAAGTTTCTGGCCCAGATGAGATAATACAGTATGCTTTTTTCTTTTTATGCAGTAATCTTTTCATGATTTCAAACATATTTTACACAAACAGTAGGGACAACATAAATTAGCAACATAAATGAACAAACGCTAACTAGCTAACTAAGGCACCTAATTAGCTGACTAGCCGAGACAGAACAGATTAACGCTATAAATTTACACAAAAGTAAGTACTACACAAGAAGACAACATAAAGTGCACGTGCAAATGTTTAGCAATTAGCAGCGAAGATATAAAAACAGTCCTTGTGCAAATAGCAGGTAATAAATATTGTGCAAAAAGCTATTTCAGGCTGGTATGTGAGATTTCTGGATGATTGTTGATCAGTGTGTGTGGTGTGTGTGTGTGTGTGTGTGTTTTTTTTTTATCAGTTAAGTCCCATTTGTTTCGAGGTGATTGATGATACCTTAAAACAATCATTTTTATTCCTGTCATTTGTGAACTTTCCATTTACGCCATTTGTTGCCCATTATTTTTAGATCGCAGACACTGGAAGGAACTTTTTGCATAGGAGTGTTTCATACTCTTAATAAACTTTTAGATGTCATTTATTCTTCTTTTGAAACTTTCGTTGAACTTTAACTGGGGAAATTAGTTTCACGATACCTGAAAACACACCAGACTTTCTTTCTTCTTCATAGACAGCCATAGCCATTTTGATACTGGTGTCTATACAGTAGCACCACCTGTACATGAGGGAAAGAAATCTAAATGTAAATTAGTCTATGTAATGTATTAGTCCACATCAATGTTTCTATCTTGAATAGTTTTTATGGTATTATTATAGATATTAACGGGAGGACTTTATACTTTTAAACGTCTTTATGCTCAGTCCTTTAAAATGCACACACAGTGTCAAAATACCATTTCAGTTTGAATCACATACACACTCACAGAGGACTTCAAAGATTCCCATGTGTTGTGTGCTGTAAGTCTTCACATCATCTCGCCGGCTTCTAATACAAACCTTCATTCTCTTTCAGTTCCTCTCCCACGCATAGCACTGACTCAGTAGCCTTGTGCCCACTGTCTCCACCTACAGTACCTCTCTTTCTTAAATGAACACTCACACAAACACACTGTCTGTGTCATTTTAATTTGATTAAAATGCCCAACTTTGCCACCACGCACCTTTCTGCAGTCTGTCTCCGATGTTGCACGGACGTGCAATGCTACCCGGCGTACTAGTAAGCATTTACATTACAGTGAGTGTATGTGCGTGTGAGAAAAACAGAGAAAGAAAGAGATGTCAGGAGGGGCATCTAAACAGCTTGAGCCCTGAGTAGCTGTCAGATGAGCCTCTAGGCTAGTCAATTACCCCTGCTTCTGCCTGCTATTTTAATGAACTTATCAAAAGTGAGAAAATTAATTACATAACGCCTTGTCAATGCAAAGCCCAGAGGAACCTTTCAGACGTGCATAAACAGAAGTATGTTTGCGCTGACATTACAGCTCTATGTTTTTAAATTGGTCAGCACATGTTGGATGTACAGTACACCGTGCTGTGTGCAGTTTAATGTAGTTTATCTGTACATCCTTGAACTAATTAGTGTTTGCAATTTGATTTAAGAGGTCAGGGTTCTTATAGCTTCTCACTAATTAAGATATTAAGCACGCCAAGGCAAGTCTCCTGTTTACAGCATTAAAGATTAAAAAGTAAACACTAGACATTGGTAAGATAGCTTAATTTAGGCCAGATTGGTTGATCCATCTATTAACTTGTTTTGTCATCTTTTGACATGACCCCAAATGACCTCTCTCAAGTCTTCACAATAGGGGGTAATAATAAAATAGATGATGTGTGTTTTTGCGTCTGTGTGCCCTGCGATGAATTGGCACCCCGTCCAGGGTGTACCCCGTCTCATGGAATAGTCTCCAGGTCCCCGGTGACCCTGTATACAAAACAAAGGGTTTTTTTACCACATAACATTGCTGAGCCTAGCAACCCCAGAGCATAACACTGCCTGCAGAGGCTTGTACAGTGGGCACTATGCAGGTTGGGTGCATGATTTAGTACTTCATATTTTTTACCCTGATGCATCCATTGCTCTGGAATAGGGTGGTCTGAGCTCATGAGATCTCATGACCCTTTTTGAATGACTTCAAAGTCCAATCTTTATGCTTCCTTGCAAATTGATGCATCTTTTTCTAGTTAGCCTGACTAACAAATGGTGTTTTATGGCCACAAAGCTGTTTAGTCCCAATCGTCTGAGTTCTTGGTACTGTACATTTTGTGTAGGAAAATGTCCTTACTTTCACTATTAAACATAGTCTGTGTCGGTTTTTGTTATGATGCAACTTCACCATGTGATCTTAATTCTTTTTTTCAAAATTAAAATTCATTCATTTCTTCCACAGAGTTGACAGTTCAGGACTATACTTCCAGGTTGTAATAATGCTTTGGGACAAGTTAAAGTAATTCCAAATCTCCGTAAATCTCCTTGGTTTTTTTTTTTTGTTTGTTTTTTTTGGCCAGCTGTGTACAATAGTTTATCAATTCATTTTTTTAGGGAGGTGCCAATAATTATAGATTATTGTATTTATAGCCATGGCACAGGCACCACATAGCCAAAAAGGCTTGTTTCGTCAGACTTTAATATTCTAAAGATGGCATTCAGTGGCATTCACTCCAAGAGCTGAAATCTCACAGAACATGAAAATGGAAGTATGACTTATCACTTGCTTGCACATTTAAAAATGTGGTGACGAAGTGAGAAGACAAAGCTAATTTCGGAGTCAGAGTAATCCATATGGCTTCCAAACTTCCACCGCTTATTTATTCTGCTTGCTCCATTTCACTCATTCGAACATGGCTGATACAGAATGGAATTAATGGCCTGTATGCTAATAACTCTGTAATTAGAAATGCACTCCAGTAGTATCTAATGCTCAGATGGGTGATATGAGATGTCTGGGAACGATTAAGAGTTGGGGAAATGCTTTCAGGTGAGCAAGTTTAAAACTTTTCCTATTTGAATTCTTTCCAACTGAGAGCATTTTTTTCTCATGTGAAACAATGTGTAAGTGAATATTCAGTATTCCAGTTTTTAACATGACACCTGTTACTTTGCATAGGTATATCCTAATTATCTTTTCAAATTTTTCTATTCTAAATATCTTTTCATTCCCCAACACTTAATCCTGATGAGGAGAATTATCCTGAATGCTCTTCTCAAGCAAAGGTATTATTTCATCCATCCATCTCAGAACTTCTGTAGTAAAACTACAGTAGGTCAGTTCTCCGGTGAACATTCACACACTATGGGCAATTTGGGAACGCCCATTAGTCTAATCTGTACGTCTTTGGACTGTGGGAGGAAACTGGAGCACCTTGAGGAAACCCACCAAGCACATGGAGAACATGCACACAGTCCCCGACGTAGAAATTTAACCGAGGACCTGGAGGTGCAAGGCGACAGTGCTAACCACTAAGCCACCAAAAGTGTTTTTATGCTCCTAAATAACTACTTGAGTAATAGTTGAATTATGCTTTAAATTCTCAAATCAAGAAGTTTACTTAAACTGGGTAAACTGGGTCTAATTTTTGCTGTTACATTTATTAAGGTTCATATAGAGTGAGCTCTTGAACTCACATCATGACTATAAGTATAAATTATACAGAAGTGCAGCTATGGCAGTGTGTTACACTTCTTACTTCCTTTTTTATATTTCAGGCTTATTTAGATTCGAATGACATTTACAATACACAAGTATGAGGGGTGTCCAAGTTCAACCGGAACTTGCAGAACTCAGTTATGAGAGTAAAAACTATCTTTTATTTTTTTTACATTATCCCCTGCATTTCATTAGTGCTTGTATACTATCAAAGAAAAAAGTTTTCTCAGTAATAAGATCTGCTCCACATCTTCACGTGAAACCCTGACCTCCCAGGAACTCATTTAATGGCCCAAACATGTGGAAATTGCTTGGACTGAGGTCAGGACTGTATGGGAAATGTGACGATAACCCACAGCCAAGTTCCCGCAATGTGCAAGTGGTGTTCGCAAATGATTGTGTGTGCAGTTCCCAAAGACAGATCCCTCTCTTCTGCGAGTTAGTGACATGTTATCTGATGATCCACTGAATGTTCACGGGAAAGACTGCAGTGGGCTCCAAGCCACCTCTGAGGCCAGGATCATCATTCACATACGCATGGCCTTCTTTAAAACATTCAGATGTTTTACCATGGCTCACCACCATACTGGACATGAAGTTTTCCGTAAATGTCAATTAGTTTTATGCCTTCATTCGCAAGAAATTTCATCACAAGCTCCGGCTTGACTTAAAAACCCCTCATACTTTTGACAAAAGTTTCAGCAAAATATTTTGCATAAAGTTCTAAGAAGCAAAATCAATTTGCTGTAAAATGCTCCAAATTACTTTGGACGGATGCTTCAAGGTCTAATGGCATAAATAGTCCAAGACTGTCGAAGTAGTGTCATTAATAGAGTTGTCAACAGCAGACTGCAGAGTGTCTCCAAAGTGACTATTTCATTCCAAAAGAGGTTGCTCTGTAAAACAGATTATTCTGTGAACTATTATCAAGCATAAACAGCCATAATAGAAGTCTTATGTTGTAGATTTCTACTATTGGAATGCGTTAGGGTATAATTTATTTTCCTAGAGCGTTAAGTGTATGCAACTTGCCATGTGTGCTAAATTGCTGTCGAGAGCAATCAATAAAGTGGGGCAATCGGGAATCATTTTTTTCTCCTGAAATTCTAAAATCATTATAATACTTTAGAGTAACATTTAGCTTGGAACAGGCATACACCTAAAGCACAGACAATTTGGGAATGCCGATTAGCCTAATCTGCAGGTCTTTTGACTGTGGGAGGAAACCGGAGAACCCACAGGAAACCAACCAAGCATGGGGATGCAGCACATACACCCAAACTGTACACCTGAGTTTCTTTGTTTTCATTCCGTACATGATATTCCTACAAATGGGTGATTTGGCAGATAATTACCAGTATTTAACAAAATCAGATTTTTATGAATTAATATGGCTGAAAAATTAGGAAACTACTTTTGCACATTTGGGCAACAATGGGCTTTATGACGTCCACTGTGCAGACATCTGTGGAACAGAGAGAGTCGTAAGATATGGTTATGTACATAAAATTTTCTATACTGTCATGGGACATTGGACGTTCAAGTCAAACCAGGATTAATGAGAGTAAACGAGAGGTCCTGTCATGTGCAAGTGGTGTGGTGGGAATTATGAGGTTCTGCATTTTCCTGCAAAAACTGAATGCCTTTGAGCATGAAGCCATTTTTCTTTCTCGAAAGTGTTATGCACATCTTTAAAATCCTGATAGTAATATTTATTGTTCACACTGGCAAGACAAAAGAGAAAAATCCCATGAATTATACCAAAAAAAAAAAAAAAAGTACTGATCATACTGTACCTTTTCCTGCAGATGCACTTGATCTGAATTTTTTTGAGAGGTGTCTTTTCATACTTTAGGAGTCTGTTCTCTTTTTGATGCATGTTGCGATTCGTTTCCACCCAAGTTTTGTCATGCGTGACAATGTGCTCAAAAAAATCCTGGCCTGCCATGTCAAACCATTCCTTCAACTCACTGCAGATTAGCAAACTTCTGTGCTGTCAAAGGCATAGGTACCCCAAGGTACTTCATGAGATGACAAGTCTCGGGTTGACATTTTGAACGCCTCTCATACAGTATATTCACACATTACAGTACATACTAAACACACTGAACAAGCATTTGAATAGATAGACAGACAGACAAAGAGACAGACAGCGGTTCATCGCTATGTTTCTTAATTATGGGGGAATTTCTCCTTGAGTAACCTGAGTAAATAGTTTTAATAGTGTTTACATTCTTATTTCAGTTTTTTAAATACTCATTATATATCCCAAAGACACTGATTCGTCATGCATTTGTCTTTGGTTGATTGTTACTCAGCTAACAATTTAAATCAACTGCATTTCTCTACATTAAAGCATTTGAACTTGAATTGAACTTTATTCAAATAAACTCCATCCGTTTTCGCGAGGACTATTTTCCTCTTTCTTTCCCTTGCTCTTTCTGCATTTAAATAAAAGTGAATGTGTTTTACCGCCATTGTTAAAAGATGTATTTAAATATGTAGGAATGTAAAAAAGCTTTTTAAGATCTTGTCCCATATAAAAAAAAAAACATGTTTGTGTCATGTTTGTGTCCGCTTCAAGGATGCTTTATGATTTTCCTTTCTGTTGGTCTCGTTGAACAGATCTGGTGCAGACTGGTTACAGCAGCATATAATTATTTTCATGTGACCAACTTCTTCTGGATGTTCGGTGAGGGCTGCTATCTTCACACAGCCATCGTACTGACTTACTCCACCGATAAGCTCAGGAAGTGGATGTTCATCTGTATCGGCTGGTGTGAGTACTTACAGTACAATTATTTAGAACTTATTTAAAACTTTTATTAATCAAATGCAGTGATTTAAGTTTTGATAAAAATAGCAGATTTGATGTCCTGTTATCATAATGTGTTTACAGTTTGTTCACTACAAATCATTAAAAATTATCACCAACTTTTAGGAAAAAAAGTAGGATAATATTTAATCCATTATTTAATAGGAAATAATGTAAGTGCAGATAATCCGTTCCAGCCTCCCAAAAATATTACCAATATTAACAATTTCCAACACTATAATCATATTTTTGCATATAAAAGCCATCAAAACATTTAGAAAAAACATGTGAACTAAGTAAATTATGAAAAATGTATTTACAGTATGATGCACCGGCTGCTGTAAAAGCAAAACTGAAACTTTTCTTCTTGCAACCATGATTGCTAACATTCTTGAGACTGTGATGGTGCTATATCTTTACTAAATCTTGCACAAAATGCAAAAAAAAAAAAAAAAGTAAACTCTCTTCACTTGGCTTTACACTGACACAAACAAATACAAGAACTTCCCTGGAACATACTGTACTTTAAAATATTCATTTTGACACATTATTGATGTTCGGGCAAATTTGGGCAAATTCCTTGAAAAATTTCATTCTTTAAAGCAAAAATTCTTAAGGGCACCATATGCCGAGGTTTAGATTTACCTTATTTAGATGGTTCATTTACAGTAATAGATCTTGAGGTTTAGTAGATCATGGAATGATTCAATTCAGTGTCATTTTATTTGTATAGCACTTTTAACAATTGCAAAGCAGCTTCACAGAAAAAAAAAATTCTGAATATACATTAACAATTATATACATTTATAGATTTAGCAGTTGAGGACAATGACAAGGTAAAGGACACCTTCATGAGGTGACACGAGGAAGAAACCTTCCTAGAAAGAAACTAGACTGCAAGGAGAACCCATGCTAATTTGGGTGATACCAGATAACACGACCACAAATGATTCCACTGTTACTTTCTACTATAAGGTTGAAAGTGCTGTTACATAACACGAAATCTGTTTCAGTTACCATCAAGTCTGTTTTGTTGAGGTTACCAACTGTTCACTGGGTACAATCCTGGAATCCTGATCCTGGAAAATCAGTGGATAACTTGTCATCAACTTGCGCGACATGAATTCTTATGTTGTAGATTTCTATTATTAGAATGCTTTAGGGTATAATTAATTTTCCTAGAACGTTGAGTGTACATATGCAACTCTCCATGTGTGCTCAATTGCTGCCGAGAGCAATCAATACAGTTAAGTGGGGCAACCGAAAAGAAAAGAAAAAATCTCCTGAAAATCTAACATCATTATGATTCTTTAGACTCTGACGTCCAGACGTCTGAAACGCTGAGAGGCTGGCGTTTCAGACATGAAGCAGCAAGTCCCATCATGGCTCTGCTGTACTGAGGGAAAACTTTCTACCTTGACGGGTATCCAAGCACTAGTGAAACATTGAGATTAGTGTAGCAGGGGATATAGAGAGATAAAGTTGTTCCTCTTATAACTGTGTTCTGTTATTCTGTAAAAAGTAGTAAAAAAAAAAAAAAAAAGTCCTGGTTTGACCTGAACTCCCCTCATTCTTTAAAATGTGCACGTGAATGCCATATTAAACCTTCAGTAGGTGACCAAATGGGTGCCACTAATTAGCGGCGCGTTCATTACAGTAATTGTGGTGTTTATTGTTATTGTTCAGCTGTGACAATAATGATAGTGGATGTCTTTTTTTTTTTTTACAGGTATTCCCTTTCCTATCATCGTTGCATGGGCCATTGGTAAGCTGTACTACGACAATGAAAAGTAAGTGCCTTTTATGCATGCGTTCTGCTGCGCTTTTATCATTTATCTATCTATTTAACTATCACACACACAAACATACAAACATAACCACATTTAATTATCAAGAAATGTTTAATTACCCAGCTGTGATCAACTTTAGTACGTGATCAGTGTGGATGTGAAATGCAAATTACTGACTGCAGTCATTGTCAAGTTGTGTTACTGTCGTCATGTTTCTGACCATGCCTGGTCTGCTGTTCTTACAATAGACAGCTATTCAGTTAAGAACACTTGTCCACCAAAGACAATCCTTTCTATTTAAGTAATAAAGATTATTACTAGAACCATAATAAACTCCTTATTCTGATTGCTCGAAAGGTTTTGATTCTGTGTAACAGCAGTTCAACAGAATATTGTATGGCAGGTGCAACACTTGATGTGTACTGTAGTTGCTACAGTAGTTTTCCCTGATTTGGCAGTTGCTGAGAATTTTTAGTAGGTGTCCCAACGGCCAGCTGTATAACTGTCGGAGGTCAACTCACAAAAGGCATTTTTGTAACATGCCAAGCTGCATTTTTCTTGTCTTATTACCATTAGGAGACAGTAACAGAGACTTTGCTAAAGGAATAATTGTTAGGACAACTCCTTAAATGGAACTATAAAAGTGCAACGTGTTCTTTCCTTATGTAATAAAAAAGTACAGTACTGTGTG
The DNA here is from genome assembly GCA_028570985.1 of Heterobranchus longifilis. Classification (NCBI taxonomy): domain Eukaryota; kingdom Metazoa; phylum Chordata; class Actinopteri; order Siluriformes; family Clariidae; genus Heterobranchus; species Heterobranchus longifilis. The sequence continues at coordinate 22,084,162 of JAOVVB010000026.1, forward strand.
AAAGTTTTGAGCCACCCCTACATTTTTTATTTTACATATGTAGATTAAATAAAAGAAATGGGCACAAATGTTTCGAGGTCACAGGCTGAAAAGTACCTAATAAAGATGCCATTTAAAAAATTGGTTGTTTAGGTAACAACCTCAGCAGCGACCTCATTTCCCCTCTCGTCTGTTTCTACCACTAGGCATTCAGCATCACCAGTACACTAATGACCGGCCTGATCATCTGTCATCATCTGCACCTGTTAGATATTAGATATTTTTTAAGCTTGAATGATTCATAGATCACTGTGTGGCAAACGAAAAACATTCCTCTAAAATGTTTGGACTGAAAATGAAAGCTAAAAAAGTCCTGGATGCCTGGAGAACTATTCCCATATAAATCCCTTTCACTCTATACCGCTTATCATGGAGACTCAGGGAGTCTTTGGGGATGAGGTGGGGTACATCCTAGACGGGGTGCCACAAAAGCAAACATTCACATTCCTATAGACTACAATAAAATATACATGAAAGTCTGGTCCTTTAGAAGCAAAATATGAACGTATAAGCGGTGGTTCAATACTCTTGCACTGTACCGTATACGTGTTTTTGGCCAGTTGGGATCCTTTCCTGGATCCTTTTTAATAAAATGATTCTTCTGTGAAGAATGGGCAATTATTCATGATATGCATTGAATCACGATAAGACATTTCCTGAGCGCATGCTGTCCCATGCCAGACCTCCAGCTTTAGTTAAGCTTTTGACCACAATAAGCAGCACATGAAGTAAATTCCCATGCAGGCATTATCAGCAAAACTGTTAGCATTTAAAGCTGCACTGTAATTGATTTTGGCAGCCAGCATGCATCAGCTTTTCATAGTTTTGACCTCCCGGAGTCCTCACTGCCAGGCGATCGTTTCATCTGCTTCACACTGGAGAGCTGACTCACAACCACACACACATGCTCTCACACTAACCCAAAAGCCAAATATGCACATGAGATAAGTTTGTTATTATCTAAACATGTTAATCTGCAAATTATTCCAAGATCATAATCCCCAAACTGCATATTGAACCAACTTCTTTCCTTCTCTCTTTCTCTTTCACACACATGGTGTGATTAAATGCCCAATTGAACAATGATTATTTGATAAACAAATGTTGCCATTCACTGCTTGAAAAAGCAGAAGTCACCACTTCAGAAGGGTTGAATTATTGGCCTGCAATAAGCAAAGAAAACAACGAAGGAGATGTGAAATTGCTTTAACTGGATTAACAACCCTTCAACAAACCTGAACACTCTGTGGATGAAATGTTTTCAGAAAAAGTTATGAATGAAGATCACTTAAACACTTGGCAAAGTTAAAAAAGCAACCATAGCTATGTTTTATAGTGAAAGTAAGAGCATTCATTATTTTTTGCCAACTCAGAGGATTGGGACGAAACAGCTGTGTGGACATAAGAAAACCACATGTTAGTAGGACTAATCAGAAAAAAGGCTTAATTTGCTACTGAACATAAAGATTGGACTTTGGAGCAATGGGAAAAGGTCAGGATTGATCCTATTCCAGAGTAATTGGTGCATCAGAGGAGGAAAGGAAGCACATGAAGTGATGCACCTACAGTAAAATGCATGTACAAGCCTCTGGAGGAAGTGTTATAATCTGGGATTGCTTCATTTGCTCAGGTCTAGACTCTGAATGTACTGAATGACCAGGTTATCACATCAAGGGAGTTTTTTCTGCCTGATGACAAATGGCATATTCCAGGACTCCAATTGTGAAAGAGTGGTTTGGGGAGCACGAGGAATCATTGTGTGCTGTAATCAAAGCTAAAGATGGGGGAATGAAATCTTTTTTTGATCAAGCAGTATACAGTATCTTGGCTTGGTGAAAGGTTTTTTTTTTCTTTCTTTATTTCTTTCTCAAAAAGCGTCTGCTTTTGATTTGAACTTTTAGTCACGTTTGGGGGAAAAAAAAGCAATTTCTGCTGTTTTTAAAGGTTTTTTTTTTCTTTGAAGTAATCACTTTGTTGGATTTGTTCCATCGTCACACCTTTCTTCTCTCTAAATCTCCGTATTGTTTCATCTCCACTCCAAGTGCCTGTAGAAATGGGGCAGGCATTTTAGCCATGCTTAGTTGAATACAGTCAGGGATGAAAAGAAGTCAACTGAATGAAAGGTGTAGAGGTTCTCGGTAAGCATTTCAGGATTGCGATGCTTTTCTGTATTTAATTGAAGGACTTCATTGCATTTCTGTTCTGTCTGATTGTAGGTGCTGGTTTGGAAAGCGAGCTGGTGTTTATACTGACTACATCTACCAAGGCCCCATGATTCTTGTTCTCCTGGTATGTTAGAGCCCTGTGGGTGTCAAAGTAAAAATTCAGCACAAAACTTTCATTTATTTTTTTTTTCATAGTGATTTACATAGTTAAGTCTAATTAATAAGTAATGAAGCATGTGTTTATAAGAGGAGAGAGCTTAATTATAACATTCAAGCTGAAAAACCGGGAAACAGTCAAGCAGGGGGAAAAAAAAGTCACCATATGCTGTGTCTGTAATTGTGAAAATTCAGGTTGCTTCTTTTGCTTTATTAGAAATTCAAGGAAAATATCTAGAAGGCAGAGAAACAGCATAGAGCCCAGATCTAATAGTAACTCAATCCTGTTCAAGCAGGGAAAAAAAACTACCATTCATAGTCAGGCAAAAAAAAGTTTTTTTAAGTAATTTAAATACAAATTATACATTTATAATATACATTTATAGTATATCCCGATATATATCAATCAGCCATAACATTACATCACTGCCAGGTGAATTGAATACCATTACATGTATCAATTCTACTCCAGTAAACTGAAGACAGGATCATGGGAACCCAAGACCCCTCTAGACCTACGTACACAGAAAAAGACAATAAAAATATAATAAAAGTCAACACTGGGTCCAACAGAAAGGTGTCAGAACACCCGGCGCATCACAAACTGGCGCGTACACGGCTTAGCAGGAAAAAAGTTCAAGGTTGTTGATCCAGCCTCCAAATTCTTTAGATCCCAATCTGATCGAGGAACCATGGGATGCATCAGATAGACAAGCCTGCAACCCACAGAAACCAGAGGAGTTCCAGTGACAGACACCATGGTACACACCACAGAGATCTTGACGCACCACACCCTGTGTCGCCAGAGCTGCCCCGGTGGCATAAGGGGAACCCAAAACCTATACAGTACTGTAGCTTTATAGAAATGGATTAAAATTTAGATCTAGATGCCTAATGAATAAATGACAGTGATGATGAAAAACTAGATTCAAGAATTAACTCATATTTAACCCATTATTCTGCATAATGGAATTATAAACCAAATCATGAATTACTTAAAAAATTTTATTTACAGTAACTGAAATAGCTGTTTTAAGAGTTTAAAATCCACATAGCCTAACCAGTGATATTTCACCTGACAGCTAAAAAAGGTTAAAATGATCCTGAGATTACTTTCACATAAGGCGGATATAGTAGATTAATATCGCATGTTGTTTTTTATTATTATTATATAGAAAAATATTACATTTGGACACATATGTATAATTGCCCAGCTCTTCCCAAAATATATATATATATATTTCTCTCATTTGTACAGATCAACTTTATTTTCCTTTTCAACATCGTGAGGATCCTCATGACCAAGCTAAGAGCCTCTACCACATCGGAGACAATTCAGTACAGGTGAGCCAATAAGAGGCCAAGACTACAGTGGCCTAACTTAACCAGGTTTACTAAAGGATTTTTTTTTTATTTAAGGTGTTAGTTACAGTCAGCTACAGAATTACTTGCTTCCATGGTAAAGTTGGGTAACCTTGAGTTACTATGGTAAAGTTGACAATAAATCTTGCTTCCCCATGCACATAATTTTGGATTCCACCTATTCATCTGGGAACCTCATGTAGTCCAGCTAGGGACTGTGGATGCCGATGGCGACCATGTGTTTATTCCAATTTTTACAGCCACGCTAGGGTCAACATTAACACACTATGGGCAATTTGGGAACGCCAAATAGCTGAATCTGCATGTTTTTGGATTGTGGGAGGAAACCATCCAAGCATGGTGAGAACATGCAAACTCCATGCACACGAGGCAGGAATCTCCAGACCCTGGAGGTGGTAGGCGGCAATGCTAACCACAAAGCCACCATGCCATCCATTCTGGATTGGACCACTATAAAATGTGCATATGAACACTTTATCACACATGTGCAATCTCAGGGTGGAGTACTCTGTTGACAAACTGGATGATAAATCCTGAGTGGCTCTTGTTTCCTTATAAACACAAGTGGACCTTCCTTTGGCCTTGAAAGTAGCAGGAGGCAAATTTGCAATAACCGCAGTTTGAAAAACATTTTACTTCCTCTTGACTTACTAGCTGACTATGTTAATGCTCTTAGTTACTGATCGGAAGATCGGCAGTCACAGTTTTACCGAGTTGCCTCTGTTGGGCCCTTAACTCTGTCTGCTCCAGGAGTCCATTGTAATAGCCGACCCTGTGCTCTGACTCCAGCATCTTAACAAAGCTGGGATATGTGAAAAATAAAGAATTTCACTGTGCAGAAATGTACAGTATATTTAACAAATAAAAACTTAAAAAAGAAAGACAGTTATACAGTATACAGAAACTAATCTATTCTCTAGTGTCAAGTACGGTGGAGGATCTGAAATTCTGTGGGGCTGTTTTTCCTTTAAAGAAAAGCAACACAAGATAAGTGTCATCAAGGACTCAGTCTCAGTCCCAGAGTTGGTTATTAAAGCTGAGTACTTATAAAAGTGCATTTCTTAGATTTTTATTTTTTTTCCACCCAGAATAAATCAGGGAATCCATTTTTGCAAGAACCGCATTCTATGTACTGTATAACATACAATATTCTGCTTTAAGGTAAATGGAACGCAATCCAAACAATGTGTGTTTTTGTCTTTAAGTGTCAGTTATTCTGTGAGTCCTGTATAATTTATGACAGCCTGTAGTTATTATTTATGTATGTACGACTTGACAGGCACATTCAGTGTCCTGTGGCAAAATAATTTGTGGGGTTCAAACCGAATCGTACTTAGTGTCATCGTATTGAATAGACAGCATGACATCCATCTTAACATCATCGCATGCTGTATTCATCTTTATCGTCTCTTGCTTGCAACCGATGATTAAATTCCTTCTGTATAATCTGATTGATTCGTTTGCCAATCGTTTGATGACAGTAATGAAGCTCTGTCATTTGCAGTAATTACATTGTAGGCCAACAGCCTTCATTGCTGATAATGCCCCTACAATCGATCAAGGAGTGGCTTTTTTTGTTTGTTTGTTTTTTTGCAGTTTGATAACTATAAAGCAAAAGAACTCACGTACACCTGCTTCCACAAGAGATAAATGCAATTGGGGAACCGGTGGTGCAAATTTCACTACATCCATCTAACAAGGTTTCTTTTTAGTTCTGTCAATATCACAGTTATAAGGGCACAGGTCTCATTTGCAGCACAGTCACATTTGCAAACACTGGCTGAAGATTCAACCTGGCAGTCTGTTAGTCAGTTTTGGGTCACACCTGAGCACTTTTACATCGATTTGCAGCGAAGTGACAGATTTCTTCAGAAATGCCTGGGTGCTGCACAACGTTAAAACTGAAAATTTATTATGGTTTATGCTACATGCTAACGACTTGCTCATTTGTTTGCAGGGTCTACAGATGATCATTTCCTTTGAATGAGTAAAACGGAGCATTTTGTGTACACAATGAATGTGCATTTTGAGTGCATGTTCCTAGAACTCAGTAATCTGTTCCTCTAGATGTCCGTATATCCGAGTCACTGGCGATCTTTAAGCGACTTATCTGTTTCTTACATACTTTGGGTTAATCCCCCTCCCCTACACACACCTCCAAAAATAATAAAATTGATTTTAATTAAACAAAAAAATCCCAATAGTCTTTGACAGACACAATAGTCTTTGACTGAGTGCTTTGAAGTAAACTTCAAAGCACTTTTGTGAGTCGCTCTGGATAGAGAGAGCGTCTGCCAAATGCCTTAATGTAAATGTCAGTCTTACTGTCAATTTCATTTTATTTTGTACATTTTTTTTTTTTTTTTTTTTAGTTTTAAGCTTAAAATTTGGTGAATGAACTGCTAGATCTGTCTGTTGTGCTTCAACATGCTTAAAGTCTTGCTGATTGAAAGACACACAATCATACCCACACACGCACAATGGAGTGGTTTAAGTTCTAAGCCAAATAAGTCGTGAGATAAGTGTCCTGAGTATACAGGACATATCACATGCATCTGCTACTCCTTCAAAAAGCATGATCCATTTGCATGTTCTATAAAAGAATTAATAGAAAGTTTATTTATAAACTTTTTTTTATTTATAAAAGTTTTATAGATTTCTAGTGAACGATAAGGATCATTGCCATATAAGGAATTAGGAAGAGCTCAAGGGAGAGAGATGGGGATGCGTGTGATTAGAAAACACTAACATGCAAAAAGACCAACGAGCATTTCAAAACTTTTAATGTCCACTATAGGGTCAAAAGTTTGTGGACACGCATGTGCTTGTTGAACATTCCATTCCAGGTTTTGTCTCCCTTTTACTCTTTTAATAACCTCTACCTTTCTGGAAAGGCTTTTCATCAGATTTTGGAGCATGGCTGTAGGTATTTGTGCTCGTTCAGCCACAAGCACATTAGTAAGGTCAGGCACTTAATGAGAGGTGAGGAAGTCTGGGGTGCAGCCAGTTTTCCAGGTCATTGCAAAGATGTTCGGCAGGGTTGAGCTCGGGGCTCTATGCGGGCTATTCGAGTTCGTTTACATCAACCTTGGGGAAGCTGTTTCTTCATAGAGCTTGTTTGCTTTTTGCATGGGGCATTGTAATGCTGGAACATGTTTGCCTCTCTTAGCTCCAGTAAAGGGAAATTGTAATGCTGCAACATGCAAAAACATTCAGAATGCATTTGTTTTTATTACCTCTGGTCACGTTTGCCTGCATTTCCTTACTGTCTGACTCATTGAATTTTATTAGACTGCAGAAGCAAATTATCGTCCTTGATCTACTTTGCAGGAATAGCAGATCAAGCCAAGAAACACATCAGTTCATGTTGAGCAAGTTCTATATGCGTTCAGAACCGATCTGTAAGTGCTCTTTAATGACATTTTTCATTTGTCTTGTTACAGGAAAGCGGTAAAGGCCACTCTGGTCCTGCTGCCTCTCCTTGGCATCACCTACATGCTTTTCTTCGTGAACCCCGGAGAGGACGAGATCTCCAAAATCGTCTTCATCTATTTCAATTCCTTCCTCGAGTCATTTCAAGTAAGAAATCTCCTTTTGCAAGTCCTGAAAGAATTACGGTACAACATGAGTTATTTTCATTTTTGCTGGAAGTGTTATACAGTTTGTCATCTGTCTCCATAAAACAGATTAAATGAATGGAATGGTTTATTTTAGAAGACGACTCGCACCAGTCAAACTTTAACATCACTGTTTACGTTTTGTGAAAGACAGACCTAATAATAAACTGCTTGCAGTTGGTCTTTTGCCATTTTGGAAAGTTATATAATATCGATGCTGGCTTGGCAAGTCACACACGGTTTAAATTTGAAAACAGTTAATTCATTCCTTACAACTCTGCTCATTGGGATAGGCCTGTTTTCTGTTGGAAATATTGAAATATTGATCGAAGTACTGTGTTCAAAAGAGCTCGGCTTAATATGCTTGGAGATATGTTTAGTCTTCAAAGGAAATTGTTTGCTATTTTTGTTCTCTATAACCCAACCCTGTACTGATTTCAAATACTGCATGGTAACACCATTTATGAAGCACATATTCATAAATGCTCTCATTCACTGAGCACTTAGTGCATTAGTGCAACTCATTCATGGACTTGTTTAATCAGCCATTTGTGTGGGACCAGTACAATGCATAAAATCTTGGACCCAGGCAGCTCAAGCTGGTGAAGTTGTTATGGTTATCACTAATGGTGTTTTCTTGGCACACCTTGGGCATGTTAATATAAGTCATTTGAATGCCATGGCCTGTGTGAGTGTTGTTTTCTGACTGTGCGCATCACTTCATGTCCACATGGCCACCCTTATTCCAGAACAATGATGAACATGAAATGATGAAATTACAGTATGAGCATGACACTGAGATCAATGTTCCTCAGTGCCGTTCCCAGTTACTGGATCTGAATCCAATGGAAAACCCTTTGGAATGTTGGAGATTTACAGCATGGAAGTCCGCCTGAAAAATCATACCAAGATGTGTTATAATAAAAATAGTACTAATAATAATGCCCTTCTAAAATACTCAGTAACTGTATTTCTATGCTTCTAATTCTTTGTGGTAGTAATCAGTTGCATGTGTTTCGTAAATTCCAATAAGCCACATTATAATGAGGTGTCCAGAAAAGCCTTTATACAGTAATTAAGCAGCATTGCACAAGAGGGTGTAGACAGAGACCTGTGCTGATATTCAGTACAACAGCATGACCTTGAGTGTGATATTGTTTTTATACAACAGTTTATACAACAAACACCATTCATGAATTTATATATCTTGAATGCACTTGTATTACCTGATTCAAAAAAATTCTAAACAGATTATGTGTTGGTGAGCATGCTATTCTTTTAAGAAGCCTTTGCACTTAAACACATTTTATATCTATACAAATGATAAGTATTATCCAATGCAGTTATAGAGAACGTCTATTATCGAAAGGATTTTAAAATGGTAGGAATGGCTATTATAACAGCTTTAGTGATGGAAAGAGGGAATGGTTTGACTTTAAGCAGGAGCATGGTGTGGTAATTAGATTTTTTTTTCAGGCACTATTGTACTATACCAGTAATAAAAACAATAACTGTGGTTCCTAATCAGAGTAAAACTTGCCTGCAATTCGGTTTATGTAAAACATATATGCATGCTTTTCTTCTACAACGCATCCTACAATGACGTAATCGTTCTCTCTCTGTTTTGTCTCTCAAGGGTTTCTTCGTGTCGGTGTTTTATTGCTTCCTGAACAGTGAAGTAAGTAAACTCTTTTGCATTCCACTCCCACTCTACTCTTTCCCCTTTTAACAACCCTCACTCATTTTAGACCCGCAGAAGCATATCCGCACTGCGTCCCCTAGGGAGAACGGTGCTAAAAACGCACTCCGTGTCAAAGACATCCAAAGTCTGAAACGCTGTGCAAGCAAGCCTGAGTAATTTGGCCAGACTCTCTGAGACTGACCTGTGCAATCAATAAGATCACATCGAGTTCGAATTGCTTGCTCGCAGCTGGAGTCAATAACAAAGAGGGGTCAGTAATGATAAAAACAGGATTGTCATAAAATATTCATCCACATTTGGAATAATTATGGCGAGTGTTATATAAGCAGTTTGATTCTTCGGAGATTCTTAGCGCATGCTGGGTTCATGCATATCGCTAACATGGGGTAGGAATCAAACCTACAGGGATCAAATGTACCTTAGGGTAGGGAGAAGGAAAATGATAGGTGCTTGATCCAAGGTCAGTTTGAATCAAGGACAAAATCTAAGCGAAACATCTCATCTTAAATTCATATTGCAAGAACAACATGATGTCAACATCAGTGCCGTTGTTGATTTATTTCCGTAACCCAGTAATATAATATACACAGTCAGTATCACAGTGTGTGGTTGTATTCATGCCTTCCAGATTCATGTTTGATCCTGAGATCTGGTTACTGTCTCTTTGGGGTCCTGCATTGCTGTATGGGTTTCCCAAGGGAAACGAACAAAAATATGCCAGTTGGTAACAATGTTTCAATGGCATTTCCACACTTTCAGAGCGAGCACAAAAAGAACACAGAGTCAGACATTCCTTCATTATTACAAGTGACAAAAATAGTGAAATATTGCATGTTAGGATATTCATAAATTAAAAATTAAAAAAAATAAACATTCAAAACATTTTGATATGCATTGGCTAGCGAGTCAGGACGCCACCATAATTTCTCCCTAAATGCCTGTTTTATATATATATATATATATATATATATATATATATATATATATATATATATATACACACACA
>JAOVVB010000026.1:22179330-22189764 GCA_028570985.1 Heterobranchus longifilis
TCTGAAGTGTATGTGGTGTTAACTGTATATATATACTGTGTATGTGTGTGTGTATATATATTACTTAGTAACTTAGTTTTTGTGTAGTTTTTTATTGAGGTATTTGTCTTTGTGATACATAGAATTAAAAGAGGGAGCACTAACATTTACACCTTACTGTATGTCTATAAACATCAATGAATTATGTAAATCATATTTGCAGCTATAAGAAATTTTAGTATGATGGCAGTGGTAGCGCCTTGGTAGTCTGAGGGTACCAGTACAATAGTATGTAGTTCCATGATATTTTTGACACTACCATTGTACTTATTACCCGATATCTATATCTATATAAATAAAAGATAGGTTTTGTCTGTATGTTGGTCAAAACTGGCTCGTTTAATATCTTTACATTCCATACATTGAAGGACCTGAAACCAGTCTCAGAAAAAACTTTTGTCTGTATGTCCGTAGCTCTATATGTCTGTCCAGCCGATTTTGTCACAGCATCATGCAAAATTGGCTTGATAGAATTTAATATAACTTTGCCAGTCCTTTGGTATTTGCCTGAAGTGGAGTAGAAGAGATGCTATGAGCAATTTTGTACTAAATTACCGTACAGCTTTTTCAGATGAACACAGCGCTTTCCCCTCGAGGTGGGCGTGGCTATATGCATCACTCAACAAAGCCAATCAACGCAATAGTTTGGTACATACCGTTTTACTCAATAAGTAGCACGGACTATTGTGGTACACACCATAGTACTACCATGGTACCTAATGAAGTGCCATAGCACTTACAGTACCATTGTGTTCTGTAAAGTCCTATCTTGCACACCACGGTAATGTCGGACTACCAAGTATGGTATAGTATGTATGTACCATACTTTACCATAGTAACCTACTGTATAGTGCATAGAGTATATATGTGTCACATCTTTCCTGCTTTAGATGACAGTTAAATGAAACAGTGAATTAATCTCAATCTCAATGGATTCAAATGACTCAAGGCATTAAAAAGACTTAAACTAGCTGAGATTTATCTAAGCTGGCAGAGATAATTCTGCTGAGAATATATGAAATATGCTTCATATATAAGCAGACAGAAGATAAGCTGTCAGGCCAACAGTCCAAACACTATTCAATAAAATGAAATGTTCAGAAATGCCACAGAACTCAAAACAAGCTTAATAAAATGAAAATGGAGTTCCAAGGTAATAAAAAGATAAATGAATAAACAGCTCTCAGTCATTTATGCATGAACGATGGTGGTGTCCTATGTCGTGAAGGTTGTAATTAAACTAATGATCCAGCCCCACTTCCTCTGGCCAGCAGGATGGTCCTGTTAGCTCTGTGCTAATCCAGATCAGGATGGCACGCTTCCCAGGTTGAAAGATGCGGAGAGATTATCACTCAGTGTGGACATGCAGGTCTGGAACATGCTACTGCCATCTACACACAGTAATTTTATCACTCAAAGCTCTGCATTAATGCACAGCACTCCTTGTTCATGCACAGTGCTCTCCATCAATGTACAGCTCTCTCTGTTAATGCGCAGTGCTCTCCGTCAATGTACAGCACTCTCTGTTTATGCACAGCTCTCTCTGGTCATGCACGGTGCTCTCTGTTCTTACACAGTGCTCCCCCTTAATGCACAGAACTCTCTGTTTATGCACAGCGCTCTCAGCAAATGCACAGCGCTCTCAATCAATGCACAGTGTTCTCTGTCAATGCACAGCCCTCCCTGCTCATGCACAGCGCCCTCCCTCAATGCACAGCACTCTCAGTCAATACACAGTGCTTTTTGTTCTTGCACAACATTCTCCATCAACGCACAGTACTCTCCGTTTATGCACGGTGCTCTCCGTCTGACAGCGCTTTCTGTTAACCTAAGGCTCTCTCTTCATTCATGCACTGCTTTTTTTCCATTCACACACACACACACACACACACACATACACACACACCCATGCTGCTCCCTAGGATAAAATACCACACATCATAAGCTTACTTCACTGTAATGTCGGAATCTCATCAATTATTAAGTACAGGTGGGCTGTTTTCATTTTAAAATGGCACTTATTTTCTTCAGTGTTTCCCCGGACTTCACTTTTTCATGTTTAATTCAGGTGAGCTTTAGTATTGTGGGATTTGGTTTAGTTTAAAGTCATCCATTATAAACGATTTCTCAACCTCCTTAATCTTAGTGCATCTACAGCATACATGTTAACGCCTTCTTCTTCTTCTTCGTCTTTCGGCTGTTCCCTTTCAGGGGTCGCCACAGCGAATCATCTGCCTCCATCTAAAGCTATCCTCTGCATCCTCTTCTCTCACATCAACTAACGTCATGTCCTCTCTCATTACATCCATAAATCTCCTCTTTGGTCTTCCTCTAGACCTCCTGTCTGGCAGTTCCAACCTCAGCATCCTTCTACATGTTAACGCCTCATTTGTCTAAATCGGGCCTTTTCCAAATTTATGAATCCCACGGACAAGTTTTACAACCTTTATCAACACATGAGACTAAAATAAATAAAGAATAATGCAATTACACACCTCACACCCAAGTCACAAGTCATGTTTGTCCTCCTTCCAGCCAAGAGAGGGTACAGGACTATTTGCACCAGAATCAGCAGAATCACGTCCTGCTTCTTTCCCACAATCATCACACTAATTAACTCTACACCAACGAATTAAAACATTTAAACCTCTTACAACTTATTACGCACACACTACAGGCAATTTGGGAACGCCAGTTTACCTAATCTGCATGCCATTGTTGGACTGTGGGACAAAACCAGGGTACCCACCAAGCATATGGAGAACACATGCAAACTTCAGAGACAGGTAATTTCAGGAGGTGGACACTCAAACCACATGTTTATCTCAATAATGTAAACTTCAGTGACATCAAAATTTGATTTTGTAATGTTAGTTTAAACTTCGCAGTAACGTTCAACTCAGCATTGCTCGCCGCTTTAGCCTTTTATTCTGTCGTGCTCTCACCTCTTTATCGAACAGATCAGCTTCAAAAGCATGGAATGTCATGCCAATATCACCGTCCATTCCATTGCACTCATAATCTTGTGCATTGCTAACCAGCTGTGCTGATTCTCTTCGGTGTTTTAACGCATTGCATTCTCGGACTTTGAACATAGCGCGCACATTTAGCACCTCCATCTTTAAAACACATCATGTATATTTCAATATAAACATTTAATATGTTTCACTTTGCTTTTTGTTTAACACCGAACCTGCTCTCTACAGTTTCTCAGCACGCTAGACTCCTCTCTCTGGTCTCGGCACATCCGTGGCCTGCCTTTCTTCACTTAAAGGCCGCACTCACGTGTGTCTCGTTGTAAGCATCATCAACAACCAAGGCACAATGACCATAGAAATGCAAATTTCCCATCGTCATTTCTGTCTGTCCTTTAACTCTCCCCCTCCCCGTCGTCCTTTTCCCGGTTCAGGGACTGGCACAAGATCAAAAGAGGCGACAAATTTCCGAGCGCTTCTCTGTGTTAATCTATTCGCCTCATAACCTCAGCAGTGCTTCTGCTTCACCCGTCTCCCAAAGCGAGCAGCAGGGGGTGAGTCACTCATGAATTTGTCTCTCCTTTTTTTTTTCAGCTTTTGAGTCATGACTATCATCCTTCCTTATCCAAAGAGACGATGCAGAGAAAATTGAATCCTGTGAGTGTCACTTCCTGCACATGGCCGCAATTGACTTCTGCCGTGTTTTAAGAGTGACAGGATAATCGAAGATGTAGAGTTGGGTTTTTCTTAATAAATTCCTCTTGCTTCAAATATATTGGATCAACCAAGGCTAAAGCTATAAGGCTATTTTTTCTAACAAGTAAAGTAAAGTCATAGTACGATTCCAGTAACTAATTTGTACATAATTTTCATACAATTATACAATATACAGTACAATACAGTACAGTACAGAAGCAAAAGTCCTGAGCCTCCTCATCTCATTTCTTCATATTTTATTTCCAAAGAGCCAGACTTTCTTATATTTTGTAAAAGCCTTGAGGAACTGTTCTCCAGGCTTCCTGAAGGACAATTTTTGTCTCTCATTTTCAGTCCTGTCCTTGTACCTGAGCAGTTTCAGAGGAATGTTTTTTGTTTGTTAAGCCACACAGTGACCTATACTTCATTCAAGCCAAAACGTCTACTAACTTAATGCATGAACCAGTCAGAAACAGGTGCAGGTGATGACGGATGATCAGGCCGGTGATTAGTTTACTGCTGATGCAGAATGCTGAGTGGTTGGAACAGACGAGAGGGGAAATGAGGTCGCTGCTGAGTTGGTACATAATCAACCAGTTTATAAATTGTATACGTAGACACTTTTATGGTTGTAAAATATTTGTTCCCATTGCTCCCATTATGTAATTTATATCATTTAATATAATTCATTATGGGGTGGGCTGATTTGCACAGTACTACATATATCTACTGTATAAACCACATAAGGGTGACATGGTGGCTGACCGCCCTGTGCTTGATGGGTTTTTTCCTGGTACTTCAATAAACTCTCACTGTCCAAAGACTGGTTAGGTTAATTAGTCTCTCCAAATTGCCTGTAGTATGTGATTGGTTGTGTGCTTGTGCCCTGCAATGGGTTGTCACCCTGTCCATGGTGTACCCCGCATTGTGCCCTAAGATCCCAGGCCACCTGTGACCCTACACGAGATATGTGGTATATAGTCTGTATTAAATAAATGAAGGAACAAATTACAATTACAGTATATTATTGCCATGTGCTCATTTGTATAGATAGTTTTACTCATTGAAATGAGATGTGGTCAGCTCTTTATCCAAGGCACAAATTAATAATTTGTTTTGCAAAATGTATTTATGTGAACCTTCTTCAGCATCACTAACCTCTATCAAAAATTACCTGTAGCTGCCGATTCAATCTACATGATTCAAAGGTAGTTTTTTTTTTTTTTATCATTCCTTTCTACAAAACTACCCAAGGTCATCCGTACCTCTGGAATAATTTCTGCCTAAACAGCAATCACTGTGTTTTTCCACAATATCTAAATTGGCCTAAGACAACTTTGAAGGCAGTGTTTACAAGCTGTTCAGGCTTTGAGGCAGATTATGCAGAGTATGTAAGTCGACCATGCTTCACAGAATGATAATTAATTATTGGTTCTAATGTGATTCCAGCTTGATACAGCTACTGTTTAGCCCGACAGTGTCCTCTTGCTGCATTTTAAAAACATCTGCCTGTCACACCATCAGGACGCCATCGATCATCAGGTAATGTACGCAGCAATAAGGGCTACCTTAACAGCAGGTTATTAGACTGACATTACAAATGATGCAGAAACTTTTAATCCTGCCTCGTTTTAAAAGGTTCTTTGTTCCAAGCCTGTTGACTGGTGCACATATTTATGGAAATGCATATCAGATTGTCAACTGCAGGATTCTGAAGCTACTGTACGTGTGGAGAAATATCAGTAAATCTGAGGCTGAGATTAGAAGCGAATGAAGCCCCTGCAATGCCACGACAAACCCCTAGGGCTGCAAAACATGCACTAAGATAAAATGGTAGCTGATTGATGGAGTGATATCCCGGACATTATTCAAAAGGAATTTGTATGAGATTGTATGGGGAGTGACGTCACTCACAGTCGCCGACCAAGAGGGGGAAATTTGAGCAATGGAGGTGAACCGCGGTAAAGTTGGTGTTATTCGCTAAAATGCCCCCCTGCCACGGATTGCACCCCCACAAAATCTCTATCAAATATATTAGGATATCACAATCAAAAATTCATATTATCAAATATATTATTACTATTATAATTAACCCTAGGCACGTGACAAATTAATACATGAAAATTAAGACACGTAATACAAATTCTCATATAATGTTTATTTTGTGGCACATTTATTTTGCAGGGGTTTGTCATGTAATACAAAAATGTTTACACTAAATAAATATTGTTTATGATGAAAAATTACACAAAACAATTTTTATTATAAAATAAGCAATATAAAAATATACATGTTATATATGAAAAATACAACATGTATATTGTTTAGGGGGAGTTTAGGATCCATGGCAGGGAGGCATTTTAGCGCATAACAGTGTGCCATAGTTTTTTTGATAGTTAAAGTCATTTGAAAACCTTTTTTTTTTTTTTTAGTTTTTGCATCTGTTTAATTAAGCAAAATTGATTACTAAAATATTTAATAGCTACAGCCCTATAATATTTATTGGCGCACTCTAGTCACGATTTGTTTTTCTACACAGCCTTCACAAAGTAATTACTTTTTTCTTTCTTAGAATCTTTCACATTTTTTTATTTAAGAAAACGTGTGTCTGAAAAGACTTTTTATTTCTAAATTTCTAAATGCAAAACAATGTGTATTTTTATCTATAAAAAACATAACATTGAAACAAAGAGGGGAATTTATTTTTGTATTTAAGTTATAGAAAAAAACGGATGTATATTTTGTTTACAATAATAATAATTACATTTATGAATTCATGGAAATATTGATTAATAAATGTAATTATTATTATTGTAAACAAAATATACTTCCATTTTTCTGTATCTTAAATACTTTAACTATCTACCAAGTGGTTAGCTATTGTATTTTTAATCATGTACAGTTCCTCCTGGCTCCGCTGCACATCTGCAAATTGTACTGCTAGTAATGCGCACTTTGTTTTTTTTCTGTTGTTGTTTTTCCCCCCATAGCCGCACCCAACCCAACCTAATTAGAGAGCCAATCTGCAAATCAATCACTCGCACCCACCCTGCGAATAAAAAAAATCTAAACCCCCATCATCTTTTGGGCAAACCTCCTCAAAACATCCTACACCTTACTTTTCTATCTATTTATTTTTTGTTGTTTATCATCTGAGTTTTCCACAGATACCATTTAGGGGAAAATTTGAGCCTACAAAAAAAATAATCTGTCTGCTTGTTTGATGAATGTGTCTGTAATGACCGACACGGTGACAGAAAGAGGCAAAAGAAAGCCGAATGTGGTTTTTTTGTGTGTGTGTGTGTGTGTGTTTGCAGATTCCGTGGGTTATGGGTCAACCCATACATCGCTGCATTTTTTACATGTGGATATTTTATTGTGACCTTTTTTTCCCCCTTTTAGGCAGCGATGGATTTTGTGGTTGAAGAAGACCTCAGGGCTCACCTGACCTGCTGGTACATTCAAAAGTATGTGAAAGAAAACCCTCACCCTCACTACCTGGAACACATCATCCACTGAGAGAGTTGCCAACAGGACAGAAATAAGACTCCTGATGCTGACTGGGTGGACAGGGCCTTTGAACTCCTGGGGGTGGGTTGGGGGTAATGAAGGGAACTGGTCTTCAGTGAGCAAGAGACTGTGTGTATGTGAGACAGAGAGAAAGAGAAAGAGAGAGAGAGAGAGAGAGAGTGAATGTTGGAGCTGACAAGATAGAAATTATCAGCAACTGTACAGACAACGCTGCGGACGTATCTCTGACGTTTGGGCCATGTGTTCCACATGAGAGGGAGGACAGACGTGTGCTTTGTAAACAAGTGGGCCTGTTTTTACAGCACTAATGACTTCTGGGATCCACGTGCCCACATGCCCAAACAGGGTTCCATGCATACCATTCATGGAAAAAAACGAAACAAAATAACACAATTTTTGTTCCTTCATATGCCTTTTTAGCTCAATGCTTTGAAGTCCAAGTGGTGCTCAAAACACACGCATGCAAAAAAAAAAAAAAAACACTTGTTTGATTGGAAGTTAGCATAGGCCACTGCAACAGCGATGTATTTTGTGTGTGTGTGTGTGTGTGTGTGTGTGTGTGTGTGTGCGTGTGTGCGTGTGTGTGTGTGTGTGTGTGTGTGTGTGTATTTTACATACCATATGGAAACCAGGGCCGGTATGGAGTTTCCCTCTTGCACCACCATCCACTGTGGGGCAGATGTTCTCAGGATTGACAAGTCAACACTGCCCTTCTGGACAGGGAGTGTGCATTGTGTGTTTGCATAACAGAACCATTGTGTGAGATACGTCATCTCTCTGTGTTCGTCAAAGTCGGAGTGTGTGTAGGGTAAATGTCTATATGTGTTGTTCAAATACCTACCTTTTCCCATGGCCTTATTAAACATGGTGTCCGTGAAGGTCGCCAAAAAACAGGGTGAGTAAGGTGCTCAAACTACAGCGGCACAGTCTGCCCTTATACTGTAACATCTGTAGCAACATCTCACGTTTTATTGAGAATCAATATCAAGGTCAGGCTCTGTGAATATTCAGAGGCTTGGCATAGTCTGCAGTGACTGTTACAAGATTGATTCACACAGGTAACCGAGGCCTGACGTTCATAATTTTTACACGTTCATGTACTCTATATTAATATTCAAGTTTTAAAATAAAGTAGATGTGTCAAGTCATTTTGCTGTCCTTGTTATTTACTTTATTATTTAAGAACTTCATTAATGTCTTAAGGCCTATTTAATAATCTTATAATATTAAATACTGTACACAAGTGCATTGAGCCAAGTTATTAGGATCACATGCTCATTCATGCAATTGTTCAATCAGCCAATCATGTGGCACAACGTTTAAACTAAAACCTTTTTGCAGCTATATTACTTTAATGGTCACATCGAATATCAGATTGGGGAAAAAAAATCTGAGGCTACACTGGATACAGTTTTACTGAAACGGGCCAGTTGAAAACGGACAGAAAAAGACCAGGTGATATTTTTCCACACTTAAGCTGCCTTAAATCTACACCGATCAATCATAACATTAACACATGAATAAATAAGCATTTCACTGCATATCATACTGTGTATGTGACTAATAAAATTTTTATTTCAATTAACATTGATTATAAATCACATAAAAGAAAACTGGGGACAGGATCATGGTCACCCAAGGCTATAGCAAAAACCCAGCCTGTCTGGTCCAATCCCACAAAAGGCTAGGATAGAAAACTCTGGCTAGGATAGAAAAACACCAGCACACCAGGCAGACAAACCAGTCTGATCCATGGAGGCCTCATCCCGCAACCCACAGCACATAAAGTATCTGCCACCAACATCCCGGTGCTAGACACTGCAGGTGTCTAGACACAAGGTGGCACTAAGGGAAAACTACACAATACTGGGTTTAATGTTTTGTGTTGTACTGATATTACTGAGCTGTATAGTCTCTTGGAGGTATAACTGATACCAGTCATATCTGCAGGGTCAAGCTATGTGAAATCACTGTAAGAGCTCTAGTTGCCTCATATCCCTACTGAGTGATCTAGCAGCTTTAAATTTAAATGAAGCAGTATTCATGTTTTCACACTTTGATAGATTTGTCCTCTGCCTACTGTGTCATTTCTTTCCCGACATAAATGTTGCTCAAGTCATTTCCCTACTCCAGGAAATGTGTTTATCATATATTTGGGAAGAACAAGACTTTTTGCCAGAATCAGGTATACCCCATAAGTAGATTTTCTCAATGCTTGTAAGCACATACATATTATTGACAACATTGTATATGTGGTTATTAGGTATGTGCAGGTTGGTATTGTGGATGATCATGTAAAAAAAATTATCACCTGATCAACAAAATCCTTTATTTTTATTGTTTTATTCTATGCGAATATATGTTTATAGATTATTTTAGATACAGACGAACCACAGATGTGATGCATGGGCTATCCTGAACAGAAACTCAATTATGATGAAAGAGAAGGAGGATCTGCAAATGTCAATTAAAACGGTAACAGGGTCACTGAGTGCACTCGGTGTACTGAGCAGCAGCAGCACTGGTGATCTAGTAAAGAGTGATTTAGGATTTTCACCCAAAAGCAAGCCTTTCAAAGTCTTTGTTTCAGACGCCTCCAGTGTAACGACTGGAATCAGGAATGTAACCAAAGGCCAGCAGTGCTATGTATCTCTAGTCTTTTTTTGCTTAACAATCAGTTTTTTATTTTTGCTAAAAGTTTATTATTCTCACCAGAAACTTTTCATAGGCAGTACATTGTGTCTTATCTGACATCATTACCATACATTGTGCATTTTATTGTCTTCACAATAGACCACTGTCTCTTTCCAGATGTTTGACGGGGTATTTCTCCTACGCAGACAACATTTTTTAAACTTATGTTATTTTGCCAAATGGACATGCCATGCCAACGGCCGTCATTGTAAGGGGAAGCTATGCTGCTGTAAACCTCTTGTAACCTGCTCACATACCATGGCAACTCGGAAATGAATCTCTTAAATGCTGGTTCCTACTTTAGTGATTTTTTGCTAATTATTGCTTGTTTTATAATTGTGATTTGCCATACACACACTCTGATGTCATTAGCGAAATGCAGTGGTCAATGACTTGACTCAAAACCATTAATTCCATTCTTCATTAACTTGCTGATTTTAACACACACACACACACACACACACAATGCATCACAGTTATCAACAAACAAATTTAAGTT
>JAOVVB010000026.1:22189864-22200939 GCA_028570985.1 Heterobranchus longifilis
AATTGAAGTCCTATATGGTGCACATTAATTGATCTAATTTAACCCTGTAGTAATTCTTTTAAATTGTAGATATATTTATAGAGCTTCTACATCTGCCTATGATCATGCACAAAAGAAATTTGTAGCCCATGCCGGCAAGCTGCCAATCACTACTGGTAAACCTGACACACTGGTAAACCACAATCTTACCATATGACTACCCACAGATCAACACGACTTATGAATGTGTAACGTAGAAAGTAATCTTAAAGGAATAGTTCAGATTTTTCTAAGTCTGTCTTAATTCAAAATTTAAGTGCATTAAATTAGGACTCGGTCGTTATAACTTTTCCTGCTCTGTACACTGACTGTGAAGTCTATCACGGAAGTTGTGGAATTTGGCCCCCGATTACTTACATTGTACTCTTATTCCGGGTGACAAACTTCCGGGTCGGTGTGCAGAACAGGAAATTTTATAACCGACAAGACCCATTGTAATTAAATAAATGTGTGCTTGAAATAACATTTTAGATGTCTTCGTTTGCCTTATATAATACTGTATCTCTGAGTGTTCTGTCTGAATTCATGTCTCTAAGAAGTCTAATTGCTTGAAATGAAGTCTCTCAGTGGTCTTGTTGCCTGCATTAAGAGGTCCAGTTATCTTAAAATAATTGCATGAAACATTCAGCAGACCCAAATCGTGCCTCTAAGACAGCGATGTCCAATCTTTTCCAGATAGGGTCTGTGCAAGCGCAAGTTTACATTTTAACCAAGAAGAGATCATTCTTGGCTGGAATAAAAACCTGCACACTCACAGGCCCTTTCTGGAGAAGATTTCTGGACACCGCTGCTCTAAGAGGTCTGGCTCCCACATATCAAGGTTCTGACAGATGCTGCTGTCTCAGATCATGTCTCTAGGATTTTTGCTTCATGAAATAACAGGCTAGCTTTCTCAAATAATGTCTCAAACTGCCTCAGAACATACCTGTCCTCAAATAACATCTTGAGTTTCCTCGGTTTGTCTCTAAGAGGTTTACCTAGCACAAGTCACTTCACCCTTGAAGGGTGGTTTTGCTTCGAATCATGTTTCCGAATGACTTAACATCCTCAAACGATGTCTCTAAATGTTTAAAATTATTTGTAGTGTTGTAGTTATTTTAACCCAATCATGTGATATGAATACTCATAGTCCTTATTAGGCCACTGATCTTGCACCATGGATCAAGTATTCTGCAAATATGAGAGTTGGCTGTAGAATTTATTTTTATTAACTTTTAGAAAAGACGAATACATATTTTTTGTCATAATCTCCTTGCCTTTCAATATATTTTGTACATCTGTCAACAAGCTGTCATATTAAAATCATATTTAAAAAATGTTTTACGCTGAGCTGTGAACCACAAATGCACCACTGTCTTCTCTTCTTCATCAGAAGTGAATCTTCACTCTCATAGGGCTGCTTTCAGAGGAACAAATAGTTACTAGTCTAATGGAACAAGATCGGGACTATAGGGAGGATGCTTTAACACCTCAAAATAAATTTCTTGCGAAGAGTTGACAGTGTGGTCAGAAGAGTGCGGATGTGCATTGTCTTGCAAGATCACCCTTTTATAGCAGTCCTTTGCGTTTAATCCAAAGTTAAACTGCGCCAGAGAATGGGATCAAAATGTTGAGTAGAAGTAAAGTTATGAACACACACAAACACCTGCACCAATAGATATTAATTAGAAAAGCTAAACTGAATGTTTTAACTGGGATTACTTCATATTTCCACCACTGAAATAACAACTCTGAAGTGAATTTTAACGCACTGGAGTCGTTGTAGGCGGCATGGTGGCTTAGTGGTTAGCACTGTGGTTAGCCTTGCCTCTGCAGGTCCTGGGTTAGATTCCCATGTCAGGTCTGTGTGCATGGAGTTTGCATGTTCTCCCTGTGCTTGTTGGGGTTCCTCCGGGTTCTCTGATTTCCTCCCACAGTCCAAAAACATGCAGATTAGGCTAATTGGTGTTTCCAAATTGCCTGTAGTGTGTGAATGTTGACTGGAGGTCCTACCACGGTTGTACAAATAGGAATACATACAATGGTCACCAGTGGCTTCCACAGTCCCTAGTTGGACTACAGAAGTTCCTGGGTAAATGCATGGATTGGATGGATGGAGTTGTTTTAAGAGAGTATATTTGGCTGACGACGAAAGAAGTACAACTTACTAAAATACTTAACCTTACAAAAAAATTTTTTTTTTGGAATTAATAAGTTAGGCAGAGAGTTTTTTTGCCATACAGA
Source organism: Heterobranchus longifilis (assembly GCA_028570985.1). Taxonomy (NCBI): domain Eukaryota; kingdom Metazoa; phylum Chordata; class Actinopteri; order Siluriformes; family Clariidae; genus Heterobranchus; species Heterobranchus longifilis. Next base: position 22,192,127 of record JAOVVB010000026.1, read on the forward strand.
GAGACAGATAGACAATGTACGTGGGCTTCAACCTGAAATAATAATAATATCACTGATTATTGAACCTGATCGGCTTATTTTTAGCTTTAAACTTTTACCTATTCCTAAAAATTGTTTTCCCGCCAACGACGGGTACTTCCGCTAGTCTGGTTGTAATCATTTGCGCATTAAACTTGATGAAAGCTAAGTGAGCGTTTTTCACTTTTGACCCATTTGGCACGTTTCCCATAACGCTTGAGCGCGCGATGCTAAACCAGAGGCAAGTGTATGAGACTCGGGCCGTGTGCAGTGCGCTGCTACAGGGGGAGACAGTGAGCGGAAGGTTGCACGTGCGGCCGTGCACAGAGCACTAGCTCTGCTTATATCGCCTCCTCGCGTGCGCGTGCCAGCTCGCGCGACAGCCGACGGGGTCGGACCTCAGTGCTGAAGCGTGGGAAGAACACAGTATGGGTAAGTCTGAGCAAGCCCTAATGAGCTACACTGCAGTCACTTTAAGGCAAATCAAGATTGCCGGTGCAGAGCCTTTTGCGCAACGGTTTTATATAAATATATAAACACATAAACGGTATTGCCCTTGCGTTCGACGTGTGCGCTTATGCATTAAATAGCAAATTATTAATCATTTCAGCACACGCTGTTCCGTATATGTCACACACCTGACCTCTAAATTGACATTTTTTTTTGCGATATTAATATCTTCAGGCAAATAGAAGCGGTAGGCGCTTCGTTAGCCAGTCGCCTCGCGGGTAGTGTAGTCTTTTGTAGCACATTTCGGCGTAGAACTCCAACTGCGAAAACTACGCTACCCATGATGCATCACTGTACATTTTTTTTTTTTTTACGTCAGCGGCAACGCGCTAGTTGTCCAAGATGGCGTCGTTCGGAAGGAGGCGCGGTGTCCCAGTCAACAGGGAGAGGTCAGTTAAGATTAAAACATTATCTCAAAAACACGTTAATGAATAAAACCACCTGTGTTCATGTTGAGCCACCGGTCTGCGCGTTTATCTTTACACTACCGAGCTATGTGGTGTTTGAAACGGCACAGGGAAGTGTCAAAACATTGTTTGCCTCATGTGATGTTTTTCTTGGCTTCTTTGCTCAATAACTAGCTAGCTAGCTCGAAAGCGTTAAACAGACTGAAATGTTTGTTACGTTGTAAAATAAACTAACAATGCAGTGAAACTAGAATGTGTTTGAGTCAGTTTAAATCGACAAGACTAGTTTTATTAATCAGAATTGTGCCTCCTGAGTTAGCTAGCAAAGCAATTCACTATAGAAGTTATTAAACTGTCAGCTAGTTTAGCAGTCACTCCCAACCAAGTCATGTAACCTGGCTAGTTAGTGAAAAAAAAAAATGAAACGTCAAAATGTATTATTTCTAAATAAACTATTAATTTTGCTCAAACTAGCATAAGAAGTCACAAGGTTAAAAGAAAAAGGATTTTTTCCCCCCAAAGCCTCATAAACCAAACTTAACTTTTAGTAAAGAACCAAAAAAAAAAAAATCACATCTTCATTTTCTTAACCTGGATATCAGCTAATAATTAGGAATATAATGTTTTGGTGTGCACTGTTTGTTTATTAAGTGAAAGCACTTAAAATGATTAACCTGTGCCATTTTTTTGTGTTTACAAAATGAGACTAATAATAATAAAAATAATAATAATAAAGGTTTGAGCTTTTAGTGTTTTTATGATTTTTATTTATTTTTGTAATGGAAGGTTACTGATCAGAAAGGTTGTGGGTTTGAGCCCCAGCATCGCCAAACTACTACTTTTGTTCCCTTGAGCAAGGCCCTTAATCCTGTCTGATTCAGGTGTGCTGTATTCTTCCGGGCCCTGAATCTGACCCCAGTTTCCTAACTGGAATATATAGGGAAAGACATATTTCACAGTGCTGTAAGGTACATAACGAATAACTGAATCTTAAACTTAATGGCGGTTGTATAACGATGCACAACTGTAGAACTCATTTCCAGATCTGAAAATGTTTTAACCAAGCAGCATATAATCAGACAAACATTTGTTCTGAGAGTTTCACATTATCGGCACTGAAGCTCAATCATGTGCTCCTGTGAAAATGGCCAAGTATGACGCTTTCAATTTCAGCAGAAATGTTTAACCAGAAATCTTCAGTTATTCATACGTTAAATCGTCTTCTATACCGCTTTTTCTGTACAGGTCGCGGGGGGGCCTTTGGGCTTGAGGCGGGGTGCAAATCCATCACAGCGCACGCACGCGCGCGCACAATACAGGCAAATTTGGGAATGCCAAACAGCAGTGATTCCGTTAGTATGCGCTCACGCGTGTGTCATTAGCGATGTTCCTTGCTTAATTTTTTAGACAAAACAGTCTTTCTGTTAATGTGTGTGCTTGTGTGAAATTCAAATAAGAGAGGAGAAAGGTTTACTGTGTAAGATAAGAAGGGGGAGACTGATTCCTCCTCTTACTTCACACACATATATACACACACACACAGTGCCTGCGCGCATAAACAGAAACACTTATGTTGGGATTTATTTTTCCTTTTTTTTTTTAGAGGTAAAGTGCAGGTTAATTTATTTTATTTTTACTTTATATTTTGTCTTAATTATTTTTGTTTGAATTTTTTTTTGGCTGTGGAACAAATAATTTGAGTTTCCATTATTTCTTATGGGGAAATTTGCTTTGGTTTACGAGTGTTTTGAAATACGAGCCCGCTTCCGGGAAGGAATTATGCTCCTAATCCAAGGTTCCCACCATCCAAATTCAATGTACACAGACTTTAGGCGAAAATCAAACCCTCGACGGTGTTAACTAGTGCACTTCCATGTCGCCATGATAGCAAAATTTTTTTTTTTAGTATTAAAAAAGCCGAGCGTAGAAATTCTGGAAAATATGAAACTGTGAATGTCTTTATTCAATAATATATAAATTTATTATCATTTTTTTTTGGGATTTGGTGATTTAAGAACCATTGCTTGATTTGCTGTCTTCTTTTCTTCATCTTTAGGGGAGTGATGGCGGCGGCGGGCGAGTGTTACATCGTGCACGAGATCTACAATGGTGAGAATGCACAGGAGCAGTTTGAGTACGAGCTCGAGCAGGCGCTGGAGGCACAGTATCCCTACATCGTCATCGAGCCGACGCGCATTGGAGACGAGACGGCACGCTGGGTGGCCGTGGGGAACTGCCTGCACAAGACGGCCGTTTTAGCGGGCGCCGCATGTCTCTTTACACCGCTGGCACTGCCCCCTGATTATTCTCGCTACGTAGCTCTGCCCGCTGGCGCCCTCAGCCTGGCTTGCGCCGCCCTCTACGGCATCTCCTGGCAGTTCGACCCGTGCTGCAAGTACCAGGTGGAGTATGACAGCAGGAAGCTCGCACGGCTGCCTCTGCACACGCTCACCTCGTCCACGCCCGTGGTGCTGGTGCGCCGCGACGACGTGCACAGAAAGAGACTGCACAACACGATAGCGCTCGCCGCCCTGGCCTACTGCGCCAAGAAGATCTATGAACTGTACGCTGTATGAACGTACAAACGCATACACACGCACACACACAGAAACACCCACACACGTATACTGATGCATCATCTCTCACACACCTCACACACGTACACATACACACACTTGCTGGGAGAGAGGTGAGAAGCACTACTAAATACAAGACAGCAGACACAAATGTGACAGAAAGCCAGCAGGCAGACGGATGCAGGAACGGAGAGAGAGAGAGAGAGCGAGAGAACACGCGTGCACGATCACCCAGGACGTGAAGAACCGAGCAGCGTGCTCTCTCCCTTTTTTTTCCCTCCCCCTCACAATTTTCCCATCTGTGCTCTTCAACGGAAGAATGGAATACCGGGCGGGAGAGGGACGTCGAACGGATAAGAAGACGATGCAAGCGGGAGGGGGGGAGGGAGGGTAATGTTTTATTGGAGAAGTAAGATTCTTCCCCTGTTTATCTGCACTGTTAAGTGACATCAGCAATGCGCTTGACAACCTCTCCCATCCGCCCCCCCCCCCCACCCCTTCTCTCCTTATCTCTCGCGGAGCTCCTGCACCTGCGCAGCGACTGTCAGAACGCCATCGTGCGCGTGGTGGACAGGCGAACACACAGACATGTTTTAAGTATTACTTTGAAGCCCTCTCCCTCTACCCCACCCCTCCCCCCTGTGTAGTTTTACTGTACCCTGCCTTGGTGCATCACCTTTTCATTAAACAGTAGGAGATTTAACCTCAACGACACCTTTGCCGACCTTTTATTTGACTTTTTAATTTTCAGCGTGATTTTATTAGTATTTTGATGGAAAATAAAAGTTTTCTGACGTACTGCTGGTGCACAAGAGTTTAAAACGAAGCTGACCTTTGGTTAGTCTGGTTTAAGAGTAGAAGGTTTTTGCCGCTTCATTGGCCCAGATAAATGTAACTTATTACCCCCTGTGAGCGCACTAGCACCACTTGCTTTCTGTAAATGGGGGTTTTCTTAATTTTCTGAACCTGAGAAATTGTCACGTTAATCAACAAGTGCCATCGCTATTTCTGCTTTTTCACAACCACAGTTTCTACCAGGGTTCATCTCCTGTTTAAAAGTTAAATTTGCTATTCAAATAAGGATATCTAATATCCAAATATGTATAATTATTATTGCCGTTAATGTAACAGAGCTCCAGGTTTTACCCGTGTAGCTGAAGGGATGTGAAAATGAAATTAAGTTATTGTGTTGGAAATTAAAGTCTGGACTTAAGACAAGGCTTGGGTCTTAAACACAAATTGGGTCTTGATGAAAGTACATCGTAGATAATAATTTATTAGGGTTATAACGCCTGGTGTTGAAGTTGTCTCTCGTTCCAAGCAACATAGGTTCGTGAGGATGAATTTGAACCAGGTGAAAATATGTTCCTTCTGTAAGTATGGACAATTATAATTCAAGTTACTTCTACATGACTGAAAGGATAAGAAAATGAAATGAAGTTACTGTGTTGAAAATGGAGCTGTGGAAGCATCTGCGTTTCACGAGTGTGTATTTATATCACGTGATCGATGGTTTCTCGCTTCATAAAACACCTTTATTCTCTGGTTTTTGTTTCATTTTTTTTTGTAGAGATCCAGAAAATGTGGAGCATTTACCAATGACATTTTGCAGACGTACTTTTGCTTGCCTTTTTCAGATGCAAGCAGGAATATAGGTCATGTTTACTAATTTTAGGCTTTAAACACAAATTAGGTCTGGATGTAATTTGTTACTGGTAACCCGGGGATAAAGGTTCATGAGGCTAAAAATATGTTCCTTGTGAAATATGGAGCTGTTTATTAGTTGAGTAAAAGTTTACTGAAATGTATTGAGTTTAGAAGATTGGAACGGAACAACATGTTTCTATGGAAACAAGGCAAGCCACATCACCCCTTCTGACAAATTTTAACCCAGACCACGAAGCCGTAACTGGGCAATAAAGTAGCCGATATCTCTTGAAGGTGTGAGAGGATGATTAAGTCTTCTTCTCTAAGGTGAAATGTCAAGGTTATCCTTCCAACCTGATGCAACTGGTTTAGTCATTTGCAGAGGACTGGCTGATTAAACAAGTAAATTCCTTTCCTTTTTACCCATGATTGGAATCGCCAGGGAAATCCTGATAAAATATCACAATACCTAGCTGCTGATTCGATTTGTATTGCGATTATGGTGATGTTTTTATAAATATCCCGACTATACATTATTATTTTCTTTTTTTCTTTTTAGATTTTGTAATCATTCGGTTCTACTTCGGTTCAATCACGGAAATAGCTCATGTGTAACAAAAAAATAAACACTGCAGTGCACCAGATACCAATATTTACAAGCATATACAATATTTTTAGTGTGTACGTGAATGTATAACTGTCTAAAGTCTGGTATGGTGTGCGTGTAAGGGTGCGGGAGAAATGGGTCGGCCTCACCGGTTTCAATCTATCACTCTGGAAGCACGATGATAAAAAATGGCTGTCTTGATGAGGAATGTTCCTAATTTCGGAAAATCCTCAACGAGACAGAGTTCACAGTCCGAAACAGCCTGAGACAAAACGGTGTCCTGGATTCCTCTCGCTTTAAAGGTGCAGAGACAAATTTGTGGGGGATTTATTTCCTTAGGTGCGATTATGGTTTTTGGCCACATGATGGCAGTGTAGGGAAAGGGGACAGATTTAGTAAAATGGATTGATATGCTTTACATTGTACTTATTTTGTCGGACTTGAGAACAAACCGGACTTACAAACGTACTCCCAGAACAGAACTTGTTCATAAGTGGGGAACTACCTGTATAAAATAAAACTTGAATTCAGTGTGACGATACAGGAATTGCCACACAAAAAAATCCAGATGCATCACTGAATTGATTATTATAATTTTTTTCTCCCATCTCTATTTTTTACTTGGACAGGAAAACCTTGAGCCATAAGATCAGATTGAGCACTGCCTTATTACTAGTGGACGGTGTGGTTTCTGCTCCAGTTTTTGTACTAAGGAAAAAAAGTTTTACTTTTAATGTCTTCTCTTTGTAAACGGTAGAATGTAGGACCAGAAGCAGTTCTTTGATTTCGAAAACCTAAAGGAAACATTACTATTTAAGAAGGTACGAAATTACAAAATGAGCAGAGGACAGCAGAAGTGAAAGTCCGTCTCTGGGTAGTGCTAATAAAATGGTTTCGCAGTGTATATCTGGAGACAAATTACAGAAATGTTAAATTAGGTGTAAAGGAGGAAAAAACTGAGGAAAAAGGTCAGCTGAGGCAAACTGCTACACTGAACTGTTTAAAGTGTCTCCATGACTGTTGTTGAAACAACTCGACTCGAGAGGTCCTCGTAACATACCAGTTTCTCTGAAGAGGATCGTCATGGATAACAAAAACGCCTCATGCTCTATACAACTTAATTTACTTAAATGAATTTGTTCGTTGAGAAACGAGGCCTTAAAGATGATGGTAGGTGACGTCAGTTCGGAATGAGGTCACCGTCTGTATAAATACATCGCAGTGCTGCCCACTCTGCAAAGTAAATGAATGCTTCTAATTTTACAACAGATGTCTCCCTCGCGTCAACGAAGCACATAATCAAGTGACAAAAAAAAAAAGTCAAGTGTGAAAAAAAGAAAGTGATGAAGGACATGGAGGAAATTTGTTTGTTCTTGTCTTTTGCCTGAAATGAGATGGGATGACACTTAGGGCACCTGCGGTAGGAAGAAAAAAAAAACTGAAAACAGTAATGAAAAGGTGAGATTAATAAAAGAACTAAGACAGTATGATTTTTTTTTAAGGGAAACACCATCACAGTGATGTTTTTTTTATTTTTTTTATTCCAGATGTTAATTTACCAATAACAATGTCAATAACTATTACCTAAGATAGAGCTTGCAATAAATCAAAAAATAATTGCTGTAATCTTGTAATTTTTTAAATTCTGTTTATACTATCCTTAAGTAACTACTATGTGTAATCACATGACTGTCGGCGAATCACATGAATTGTCACACAAAAGTATCACAGTGAGTTGTTTCGGCACCACGAACATCAAAAAATGAATGACGAGTGGCGACGTTGGCAAGGAACAAAACTTCCAGAGATGTAGAAACCTCGAGAGGAACCAGACACATCAATACACATTCATGAGTTATTCCAGGTTATTCACCTCTCAAAAAAAAACAAAAAAACAACAACATGGAAGGAAGTCGGTGGACTGAGTACACTAAATTATTTAGGTTTGAAGGAGTGTGTGAGATATGTTTAAACGGTGTCCTGGGACTGACAGTCTGTCTCCTTCTCAGCGATCCCATTATATATTCATTAAAGATGTTTAAAGAGCAGCTTGTAAGCGGAGCTTCAGCTCTAATCGGGTTTATTTCTGATCCATAAACATGGCGTGGTGATATTTACAGTATGTTCGGGATTCTATTAGAATTATTACCCTTCTGTTAAATGCACTCAGACACAAGAACGATTCTCTGTGGAGTCGCGTTCTTACTCCATTAACTGTAGCTGCTGCTTATTGTTCTTTTGTTCCCTTCTCTTTCCTGGCTCGAGAAGCCATCAGTCTGAAGAAGGCGGCCGGCCAGAGGGTGCGAAGGTAGACAGCAAGAGCGGGCATCGGCCCAGCTAGTAAAACATCCTTCTGTCTGTAAGCGACGGCCTTCAGGACAGCGCGAGCCACGTCCACTGGGTCCCATCCTGCTGCCGTGGTTTTATCCATCAATGAGGAACAACAGAACGATGTTAAGTTAGTGTGTTTTTAAAGCGCGGTAACTGTTTAATGCCTCACAGTCGTCACTGTTGCATATAAAGTAAGTGAAATATGAAGAAAAAATAGTATGAGATAAAACAACAGAAAATGTGGGAAATAATCAAAAACAAAGTATAAACGTTCATGTCAAACCAGGACTTGTAATTACACTATAGCGAGACTTTTAGCAGCAGTAACAAAAAATGTGAATCGGGCAAACATTTTCAATTCAATTCAACTGGAGATTGTGCCAGCTTCAATAGGCAGAACCTAACACTGCAAAGATCTTGAGGCATCCAGAGAAGGACCACTTCATATTCTGCTTCATGATGGTTTGGATCTACACATGCTGCTCCTGAGCTTCTAGTGATCCAGACCCCCCTTCTGTCCTCTGCACCTGCTGACTCCCTGTGCTGATCTGGACTCCATGATAACTAGGACAACTTCTGTTAGACTGAACTTCCAGCAGCCTAACACACATGATGTCGTTATATAATTCCTGTTATCCGTTTTCACCCAAATGAGGATGGGTTCCCTGTTGAATCTGGTTCCTCTCAAGGTTTCTTCCTATTGCCATCTCAGGGAGT
>JAOVVB010000026.1:22217445-22239191 GCA_028570985.1 Heterobranchus longifilis
GCGCATGCGTGATACATGATACTCGGTACTCGTAAACCAAGACTTGCTCGTTTTTCAAGTCAAAATTTATAAAAAATATTTTTGCTCGTCTTGCGGAACACTCGCAAACCGCGTTACTCGCAATCCGAGGTTTCACTGTATATACGTGTGACATACTACTACGGTCATACTAATCTACTGTCAGAGCTGATGTTTTTAAAGAAAAAAAAAGTCAGAACTAAGGATCAACAGCTTTAAGGTTTTAGTGTGTATAAGATAAAGACCTCTGTCTCTTGCTGCAGGAGCTCATGACTGGGCTCAGGCTCAGGATCCGGCTCGGGTTCGGGTTCAGGTTCAGGGTCAGAAGGTGCTGGGGGTGTGGTAGGCTCAGGTGGCAAAAGACTCGAGTTTAGAGCCGGGGCATCCACAGCAGGGGCCTCTACATCTGGACACGGGCTTCCTGGGATAATGCCTGCAGTTTTTGCTGCCAGGTCAATTGCACCTGAAGCATAAGAAATAAATCAATCACTCTCTACTGAAAACACAATTTCAAGAGTCAAATGTCTGAAACTTATAAAGGAGTAATCTTACTGGATAGTTCATTAGAAGCAGCAGTACTTGTTGTAGTGGACGCGGCTTTGAGTGCAAGGGGACGAGAAGACGACAGTCGACTTTGGATGGGACGAAAAGAACCAGTGCCTGGAGGAGAAAATGCAGAGAGGGATTAAAAAAAAAAAAGAAGAGAGAACGAAACAACAGAAAGCCATTGAGATGCGTCTTCTTTATTTCAAATTTGTATTTGAATCTGTTAAATGTTAAAATTTGTACAGACAGCTAATCTGATGAAGATATTACCAGTAGCTGAAGAGCTGGAAAGAATTGAGAAAGAGCACACATGTTGAGAGGCATCTCCTGTTGTTCGAGGCAACAATGTTCTCTGCAGGAAAGAAACGGGAGAAATGCCTGGATTTTGGTTGCAAACGATTGATTTACTTAGGAATAAAAGATACACTTTGATGCAACGAAATAAAAAAAAAACTATTAAGTGGGCGCCTTGTACCTGCACAACAAGCGGCTTCCTCAGTGGACGGCCCCTTCCTATTTTTCGTGCCTTGTTGAAGAAAATGTCTGACTGAAGGAAAAACAGTGAAAAATTAATTGACAAAAATGTTGCCAAGCTACTACTAATAGTAATTCACCATAATCAACATTGTTGATAAGTCGTGTGATTTATAAACAAACTGGAAAACAATAGAATAACTAACCTATGGTCAACTAAAGAGCAAAAATTTTACATTCCTTAACCAGCATCAAGAGGCTTTCACAAATGCCGCATTTAAAACGTGGCTGTCGTACTATAATTGCTCATTACAGCATGTGCAGCACGTGGAACAAGGCAGAGTCAATAAATAAACACACAGTCACTTTTTCTTTATTTCTTTATAAATATCAGCATTTGTGAATTTTTAAGAGACAATCGATTCCTCTTTTCATCCAGATAGTAGTCGCTCACTGTCAGCCCGCATGCATGGAGAGGTAATACCGAGCTGCCTCGGCCAGAACCGCTCTTTATTTCTCTCTTCACGATTATTGTTGTAATAATGATTTTAGTCTTTTTACTCTCTGCAGAGGAGCTTTTTTTAGGGCTTCTGCTACAGGTGGGCGAGTGAGGGTCGACTTATAAGATTTAGCTGCTGCGTTTGCAGATAACTTCTCATACGCAGATTATTCACAGTGTTTTCTTAAATGGCAAATAAGATTTGTTGTTTTAAAGCTTTTGGCAGACATCTGCTCCAAAGCAGGTGAGTACTCACACTGATCGAGTCCAGCTGCTGACGGAAAGCCAGCTCCGCCTCTTTATTGGGAGAGAACATCCGTACGTGTCGGGAGCTGTTCGGTGGCAGTGTCGTCGGAACAGCAAACACACCCCCGTCGCCGTCGCTGCCAGAAACCAACAGTGAACGTGGTAGATTCCGGCCGCCTGTGGAGACAACAACCGGAGTTAGCACATGAGCCTAAGTGCACCCTTGTCTCGAGTCCAAACCACTCGGACGGGTTCGCTGATTAATCGAGATCGTCCTGCTGAAGGCAGAGGTGTTTTTTTGACATTTAAATACCATCTGTGATGAATCATATTAACTGAACATTCAAAAATGCCTCTGATGAATGAAAACCTTTATATTCATACTGATGGTTTGTACCTGAGCCAGCGGCATTAGGCAGTGTTTTGGCGCGTACTGTGTGTTGCTGCCGCCCACAGTTGGGACTGCGAGTTCCCACAGCCTGAGTTTTGCCTGGCGGTGTTAGGGATTGTTCTTCCTGACCGGGCTTGATGGGGGATGTCCCTACCGAACACATGTCTGAAGCCTGGGATAATGACAGCAAGAACAAAAACAGTGAAGAAAATAAAAATATTCGCAAGACAAAATGTACGTTTTGCAAAATGTAACCTATAGCCATCATTTGTACACTTAAATCCATGGTTACTCACAGGTTTGGGGTTGACCTCTGAGGAGACGAGTCTGAGGAGGCACCGGAGCACGTTGTGAGTGGTGGGAAGGGCTGAAGGGCGGGGCTTCGGTTGCCACTCGTATTCTAACTGCAGCTTCCCGGGCTTGCCCATCATGAGGTAGAGTTCAGCTAGGGTGACGTTTTCCGAGCCCTGTGAGCTCCAGCCGTCCTCACGGATCTGCTGCGGCGAGCGACCGGTCACAGACACATCCTCCACACGACCCGGGAGATCAGGAGGAGGAGGAGGAGGTGGTCCATCTGCTGTGGCCCCACCTGCTGGAGGAATCTCTGTACTGTGGTCCATCAGAACGGGCTCTCCTGGACTGACGGCGTCTTTACTCACTTCGCTAGAACACATTGGGGACTGAGACGTGCTCAAGGAATCGGAATTCCCAGTTCCGCCGGCTTCCTGTCCTGGTAAAGGCGGGAAACCTGTAGAAGATGGAGTGACAGAAGAGGAAGTGGTAGTGTTTTGGGGCATGCTTAAAGTGCTCTCTGCTCTGGGAGTGTAGTTGCAGCTTTCTGAACTCTCGGGTATTTGTCCATCAGCTCTTTTTACGTCTCCACATCCAGAGACAGCCTTCCCTGGTTTCCCCGTCCCTCGGACAGGCTGAATCCCTAGGATCTGGGCCGCTGGCAGGTCTCGGATGCCTGGTCGACCACGCCCGGTCTCCTGCCAGTACACAGTACAGGTGGCCTTGGAGTGAACCACGCGTGCTACTTCAGGTAAGACGGTAACTGTGCTGCTTTCTGACGGGTAAAGGAACAGATCTTCAGACTCGCCGGGCATCGTTAAGCCTTCTAGTGCTTCCCGTTCGGCTAGACTTTTAAGCTAGACACGTTAAGGTTAAGGGTAGAAAACGTCATACAGATGCTGCATGTTGTATTAGATACGACAAACCAGAAAGAAAAATAATAATAGTAAAGAGAAAGCTTCAGCTGTTGCTCACAGGTTATCTTTCAGTGCCTTAAACCTGCACTGTCCTCAACATCAAGGTCAACAACTCCATACTGATCACTCCCCATGTCAGTGTATTTTTCCCATATGTTTTGCCAAAAAAAGTTAAACTGATAAATACAGCTGCTCCACTCTAAACATGCAAGCAGAATAATTTAAGTCAAGGCTTAAACGAAATTAATTCTGACTCTGCAGTCTGTAGAGCTTTTAATAGTTTAATACTTTTAATTTTATTAAATGTTTTTGAGTCAGAGTTTAACAGGTCTCAGTTTTGGGCAAATACAACCTCAGATGACCAACACTGGTGCCACTGGTTCACTCTGCCATTATTTATTTATTTATTTATTTATTTATCAAAAATTAAGCCAAAAGAAAAAACCGTGGGCAATATTAAGTACCCCATAGCTCAATAGCTAATAGAACCCGGTCTTTAATTTATTTATCAACCATGACGGCAAGGTACCAAGGTCCTGTGCCTGCAAAATAAGCCCAGATCATCACCGCTCCACCACAGTCGTGCTTGAAGGTGTGTATGAAGTGTTGCTGCTGACATGCTGTGTAAGACCAATTCCACTTTGGCCCATCTGTCCTTAGGAGATTGTTCCAGAAGTCTTGTGGTTTGTTCCTTCATGCTTCCACATTCTTTGCAGACAGAACCCTAGCAAACAAACCCTACTTGTTCAGTCTTCTTCTAATTGTGCTTTCATTTACTTTAACATGCTCACTGAAGCCTTCAGGGTCCGAGATGTAGATCTTTTGTTTTTTTTGTATTTTTCTAAACATTGCACGGTCTGACCTTGGGCGATTTGTGCTGGGACGTCCACTGGCAACAGTCTTGAATGCTTTTCACTGTGACTTTGCAATGAATAAATCTCTCTCATTGCGATCATGAACTCCAAATCGTTTTATAACCTTTTCCAGATTAATGTGCATCAGGACTTGCTTCTTTAAGACCACAGTACTGTCTTTCCATCTTGGCATTGTGTTAACACACACCTGAATGCTCTAAACCTCTGCTTTTAGAGCTCTACAACAAAACGGTACAACAGCTGCTGCTGATCAGTTAATCAAGTGCTGATGATTAGCAGCACTTGGCTGCAACTTACCCTCTTAAATCCTGTGGAAGCAGTAAAGGGGTACTTAGCTTTGCCCACGTTTTTTCTTTTTTCTTTTTAGCTTTATTTTTGTAAAATAAATAATGGAATGGTGAAAAAAATAAGTTGTTATTCATCTGTTGTTATCATCAAGGTTGTGTTTGCCCAATACTGATCCACTATGATCAGATAATTCTGTTTTTACACAAAAAACAAGACTGTACAAAACACCTTCTATGTCAAAATACTGAAATGGCAACATTTAAAAAAAAACAAAAAAACAAACAAACTAAAAAACACTTCCTTAAATAAAGGATACAATTCGCTGGTCCTGAACAGCCCATTTTTGCTTCAGGAACTCGATAAGAGTAGACACTTTCCTGTGCAACTCCACGACCATCCTGAAACAAAGATTCCAGACATCATTAACCATTTAACAGGAACAGAACAAGACGGTCCATGTGGCGCAGTCCACTTTTTATCCTGTCCAAAAGTCTTAACTCCCAAACGGTTTGATGAATTTATTTAAAACATGAACGAGGCAGGAGACCAGAATCTTTGAAGCTTGTGGGGGTGTGTATAAATTGGGCAAGCATAGGCATGAGAGCGCAGACATTTTTTTGCTGATTCACTGCCTCTACACTGTAATTTATTCTTTATGCACCGAGTTCGGAGTGAGTTAGGGGCCTTATTTAAAAATAATACACTTTTTTGACCGACAGGATTTTTTCCCCAGGGTTTCTAAGCTGATGAATCTCATTTTAAAAGCGGACACAAAACGAGCGAGCTGGGAGTCGGGGAGTCAAAGGGGTTTGGCGTGGTTAACTCGAAAGGGTTACGTTTTATGCCGAGGTTTTGAAATAATTTTCGTGGGGATGCGTGTAAAATTGACAGTCATATGGCCACCTATTCCTGATGCAACCAAGAATTTTAGCAAGTCACTCCCGGGACAACAATTATTAATCGTTTACGTTTTTGCATTACAAAAACTTTTTTGGGTAACTTAAAAACAAAAACAAAAAATTAATTTATATTTATACATAAAATGATACATAAATACTAGGATAAGAATCAACAACAGACACTGTGTTTTGTATCAGATCAGAATATTTTCATATAGCAGTTCTTTACGCTGTGTTTAGTCCTTACTGATCCTTCAACCTTCATAGAACACTGCTCACATGAGGGAAAAAAACTGCTCTATGTAACGGCGTCAGACAGATGAGACAAACCTGAGGCGGGGATTATGGGCCAGACTCTGAACCCGAGTCCATGAGTGGTTACTACGTGGCTGCAGCTCCACTGCAACCTTCAGGGGCAACCGAACCGGCTTCTGGTCCTCCTCGTCACTTACTCCTGAGATGTAGAATATAAGACAGAGTAAAACAAATACAGAGAACAGATTAGTAAACTCATTCTCAATCTCATATTCAATCTCCTCCCAATCAACCACATAACCTGTAACCCTAAAGACAAGGAATGCTTGTACAAGTTCCCCAACACCAATCCCCCCCATCCACCCTCCAAGCACTGTAGCCACCCAAACTTTTTTTTTTTCTAGACCTCCATTCCAGAACAGTCTTTCACAAGTTTCCCAGCTGAATACACACTTGTACACACTGCTCCCATTTCTCTTTTGCACATACACACCATCTGGGTCACACAGTTTCTTCAGTGCACGACACATGGGGGCTTTGATCCTCAGGTTCCTGCCTTTAGAGCGAACTGTGGTGGCCCTAAAAACCACATACACACCTAAGTTAGACACACTCAATTGTAATGTTTTTGATCTTACACTTAGACACATTTAAATACACTTACCCTTGCAGGATGAGCTCATTCAGTTTGGCGACATTCTTGTCATCCATCACTGAAAAGGAAAGGAAACAGAGAGAAAGCGATTACAGATGCATCACTGATAAATAATCAGTGACTGAAAAATCCTAATCCTCACTAACCGATTACTTCTTTAGCCTCAATGTCAATCAAGGTTTCCCAATGTGTGTGCGTTTTTCTTCCCTTCAAATTAACGAGGGACACCCGCTATCCTGACGAGTTAGAGATCTTAATCTCTACCCATTTCCCAAAAAACAAGTGCATGAACAAAAACTCGATTGTGGACTCACTTACATAAAGTGTGATAGAGCTCGATCTGTTTAAAGAGCAGAATTCTTTCTCTACCCCGCTTATAATGTTCAGGGTCACCGGGCCTGAAGCCGATCCTAAGGGGACTCGGGGGAACACCAATCTATCGCAGGGCACACTCAAACACTACAGGCAATATGGAAATGCCAATTAACTTAACCAGACTGAGGGTGGGAACCGGAGTACGTTGGAGAAACACACCAAGCACTGGGAGAGCATGCAAACTTTATGCACGCAGACCCAAGACGGGAATTCGAACCCAGACCCTGGAAACGTCAGGCCACGGTGCAAAACACTACATTACTCTGTGCTGCCTATGTCCTGTTTAGCTCAATTAAAAACAAAACAATCTAAGGATCTTAATGCAGGTAGCATCCTAAAATGTCAAGTACCTACTTGGTGTATAAGTACCAAGTATATAGTACAATTTGGTCTATTGGCTAAAGTTTATTTATTTATTTATTTATACATATGACATTTAATGAGCCACATAAATAAAGCTATGATTATTATTTATTGTCCAATCTTTCAGCTGTAAACTGTGGCACCGTATATTTATAATTGAAGACATTTTCCTTCTAGGTATGTTTTACCATGTGTTTTACCATTTTACTAACAGCCGGATACTTTATGTGACAGCTTTGCACTACTAACAAGGACTCTGTCCACCCCAATTAAGAAAAACGTCGCAGGGAGTACTCACAGCCTCCGACCTTCTTCCTGAGCTCGGCGTAACAGATGAGTCCGTAAAGCTCCTGTGAGGATTTCTTCAGTGTGCGGGAATACGCTGAGGAACAGATCGAGGGAGAAAAAAAAAGAAAACAGTGAAGACGGGCTTGTTTGTGATTCATCGCGGTACAGATGAGGTTCTCATTTACACAACACACACTAATCAAAACTGAGCTGGATGCTGCGATTCAACAGATGATCTTAACTAACTTTAAGATTGATCTTAATTAACTCTTCATTCTTAACATGCCTGTAAAACACAAACAGTTCCAGCAGACTATTAAAAAAAGAAAACAAAAAACACATGGATGAAAATGTGTGTATAAGCCTTTGGGACTTACCGCTATTGAAATCGATGTGTTTGGAGATCTTGTGCCAGGTCCTGTAGTAAAAGTGACGAACCTGCTCCTTGTTTTTCACCATGCTAGCAGGTTTGCCTTTTTTCTTATACTTTAGAGCAATGTTATTCTGTATGGCTTCAAAGTCCTTCCCATGCTGAAGGAAAAAAAAACAAAATGGAAAATTAAGCATCAGAGAGATATAAGAATTTTTTTTTATTAGAGGTAGGGCTTTGCAATTAATCAAATTTCTATTTTAATTTTGGCTTCCGATGATTATGAAAACCAGACAATTTGGGTTAAATGATTATTGTGCTGCATTTCTTTTCATTTTGTGTTAGAACTCCATTAAATCTTCAAACTTTACTGCAGTGTGCCTTCGTCCCTCACCAACCTTACTCTCACCCAGGCAGTGGTGTTTATCCTCACTGTCAAAAACACCAGGTTGTCTTAAGCACGATTGATTTGTACCGTGTCCGTTCTCGATTACACTTGAGCATTTAGACTATGATACAGAAGGTGGCACAACTTACTTTGTGAGCTGACATTAAATACAAGAGAAGAAGAGAATGAGATTGGGAGGCACTGATGACGTCACATCTTAACCATAATCTACTTCCATTCTCAGGTACAATCGTCTTACTTATCTGATTGGATCCTGAAGCCCCAATGTGAAAATACTCTTATTTAAAAGTTTAACAAATGCATGAAATCAGCGAGCTATTGTGTTAAACAATTGTGATCCCAGTATTGACCAAAACAATAATGGTTAAGATTGTTACCATAATCGATCATCGTTAATCACAGATGGCGACTATATCAAGTCATCAATTTTAACACTGCACTCTACACTCCACATTTTGGTTTGCTACATTTCAGCAAACATTTTTAAAGCCTACAAAAGATTTAGGAGGTGAGCGAGTGCAAGAATAAAATGTTTATTTCAGAAATGGATGGTAAACATGGGTGTGAAAAATCAGATACTTTTTATTGTGTGCAACAAGGCAGCGTTTTAATATTGATACCAGCAGCATCTCTGGAAAGTCTATTTAGAATAACACAACCCTTCTAATTATAACTCTATTACATAAAGATGCTTGAACTAGTAAATTTATTTATTTATATTTGTTTATAGTAACCACTTGCAAGTGGGGTCAAAATGTTGACTAAATCAAATCAAAATGTGTTATATAAGAAAGAAAAATGTCCAAGCGTTGATATGGTAGTTTTCTGTAAGATGTTTAGGGAAGGAGTCTCCAGTGCGAGAGCTTTGTAGGTTTTCCACCATGAGACAGAAGAATTTACGATTTCTGATTTCTATGCAACATGTCTTTCTTTTTGCGTGTTTATTTGTATTTTTAATTTCTAGAAGAGAGAAAAATAAACGAGATGTCCGTTTACACCAGCTATAATGCTATTAATTTACAATAACAAGAACTTTACTTATAGACGTCCCTCAACACTAAGCATTACTATAAACAACGTCCATTTGTTATTATTTTCCTATGACATCATCCCCGCTCTGTTTCCATAATTAACCATTGATGCACCAACAACCTGATTACAAATAAATTCCTGCGGATTAAAAGAGCGTAAACACAAGGGACGTTAACAGATTACCTCATATAGTCCTTCGAAGAACGAGTTCTTGTCCTCCGTGCTCCATGACTCCCATTGTCTACGTGCACGCTTTTGATTTCCTCCTTCATCTTTCTCCACCGGGCCCTGGCTCCTGGGAGCAGAGCGAGAGCTCCCTCCAGCTGCAGCACCTCCTCCTGAGCCTGCATGACCTGATGCAGACACAGTAGGAACCGCATCACTCCCTAGAGGAGAGGAAAAAAAAGAAAAAAGAAACGAGTGAGATAGGAAATTGGGACTTCTTTTTCTGTTGTTCAACATTACACAAGAAGTAGATGCTCCAGAATAGCCTGGATCCCAAAATATCCAGGGACGGACTAAAAATAATGAAACATTTCCACCGTCTATAGTTGGAACATGTTTATTTTGTCAGTTCCAATGAAGATCACAGGAGTATTTTATCTGGAAAAAAACTGTTTATATGAAATACGCCTTAGGCGGAACAGTTACACGTCCAAATACTGTACATATAATACAGGTTGTATGACACATGACCTCTTTTCGACATTAATGAATTCCACTAATAATCAAGATTAGGGAATCAAATCAGCAAATTTTTGGTAATGACATCCAACATCTAAACACATTATCCACCTAATGTTAATCATCATTTACAAATAACACTAAATATTGTTCCCAGATGAACTACATAAATACAGGAACGTGCACCAATTAATCATTTGTGGAAAAGAAAGAAGAAGAAAAAACGATGAAAGTAAAAGCAAATATAAATCAAAAACGATGACGTTTTATCATGCAGCGTAAAGTGAATCGCCTGGCATACACGCTTGTCCGGAAGTGCGAGTGGGGAGTCATTCTGAGGTGTTCCAGACCTGCTGCTCACTACGCTGGTCCAAAAACAACATGCCTGGAGAAAGAAGCCAACAACGCTGCCCCCACCCCAGACCACACAACAATATACCATGCATCCAACCATTCCCTTAAAAATGCACCACATGTCTATTTTGCTTTGCTGTAAAAGTTCTTTAAATAACAATTTAAAAAAAACAAAAAACATCACACACCAAATGAAATGATTTTGCAATCTATTTTGCAGCACTGCAACAGAAATAAATCTATGCATTTTACCATGCATTTTTTTTTTTATACCATGCAACATTTTTTTTTTTTGCAAATGAGTCCAAACGGTAATTCAAATGCAACCACGATAAAGACATTTAAGTGACTTCGGCATCGTGTCGTTTCTCAGGGAGAAAAGTGTTGCAATGTCGATTTTCCCCCACATTGTATTACTCTGCACGTTTGACAGAACTGTATAATTTTACATACAAGTGCACTTTTAAGTTAAAAGTAAATCTTTTAATAATACACTTAAATCATGGTTAATAATACACTCTATCCAGAATTCCAGGGAGGGAAAAAAAACATCATCATAAAAGGGATAGAAATATGCACCATCAAGGGGAACACCCCAGTGACAATGAAGGGTACTACTAGTGGGTTTGTTTTTTCGGAAAGTGTGTTGCAAAACAAGACAAAAAATTTAATTTAACAAATTAAAGTGATTCAAATTCAACTACACTTCTTGTGTTCTTGCATTTCCACACTTCTTTAAATTCCTTCCAGTTTCCTGAGCCATGATGTAACGAGGATGCTGTAGTCACAGTAAACTAGTTTCTATCTCACTAGTTCTCTGTTTTAATCTGTGATCCTAGTCTTAATTCCCGGTAACACGAGAAATCATTACAGGAGGTGTGTGTTTTAGTTTGTCACTTAGTTTATTGAATTAGTTCTCCGTTTTTTTTGGTGATGATCTTGCGCCCTACCTTTGGATTTCGAGCCGCCGTGTCCGTTCACAGAGGGCCCGTCTTTGCGGATCCGTTTGCTCGGCGGTCGCACGCTGGAGCGGAGGAAGTGATGCTGGTCCTGCGCGGCCGGAGGGGAGCCCAAGCCCGCGGGGTTCGGCTGCGCTCCGGACGGGTTCGGTGATGCCCCGGAGGCGAGCGGACTCGGCGCTTCCTCGCCGTCCCTCTTTGTGCTCGGCTGCTCGCTCGGTGTCCGCGCCGCGCTCTCTTCCTCACAGCCTTCGAGCTTTCGGATGGGTTTGTTCGAGCCTTCGATTCCCGAACCGGCCTGCTGGCCCACTGTCATCCTGATAAAACAGACAAAACGTACAGAAAAAAAAAAAATCAGAAAATCCAGGCGCTTTCAGGAGGTTTTGCGTTTAAACCAACAACAACAAAAAAAAAATAGAGGAATTAACTTAGGAGACGCGACGTTCTGCTGAACTCAACATGGCCGCCGCTGTTTGTTTCAAATCCCCCTCTCACTGTCCCGACTCTCCGCGTCGAAATTTCGCCTTTTAGACACTTCTAGTTTCACCCAAACAACGCGGTTTTGTCTTAATTCGCCTGCCTTTTCGCGGTAGTTGCGTTTAAGTTGAGTTGCGCGGGGTTTAATCCGACATTCAGAGGGCGAGCTGTAGACTTTAGCGCGCTGCACAAACGACAAGCGACAACGAGAAAAAAAATCTTTCGCGCATTCGACCTCTATTTAAAGTGAGTGTTTTGCGAGAACCGTTACCCATTTTCCAGCTCTTCGGCGCTTCCCGAGATCTTCTTTCTCTTCACCATGAGTCCGAAGATTTTGGAGACCAATTTCCGAGCAATTTGAACATATTTCCAGAGCGAGAAAGGAGGTGATGTGTGTGTCGACTCGTCCTCTCCTCGCTGCTGCTGCTGCTTCTGCTGCCTCGACTCCGCGTCGCAACTCCGCTCTGATCAAACTGCTCGTCTCGTAGTAACACCAACTCACAAACTCTAAAGTATAACCATGACAAAAAATTCATCTACACCCTAGATACGACTTTAACACTTGAAAATTGCTAAATGAACCGACGGGTTATTTTTTTTTTTTTAGGGACGAGTTGCACCACAAAAGACGACACGAAATCCTCCTGAGCACCTCCTCACTCCACAAAGCCTGGACTTTGTTGGTAACTACGTCATCATAAGTTTAAGAATCGATCATTTCTTATTGCACGTCACAATGTATCAAATGCATTTTTTACAAATCCACACGTATCGTATTCGTGCATCAAAGGTGTTCAGCCCGGTTCGTGACTTCAGGTGATGTCAGAAATACACAGGAGAGTTAAGAGAAACTGCACCTATATTCTCACCAGGGCGGGTGTAGCTTTATTACATAATAAACACACTCCAAAAAATCATGCTATGACACTCCTGTCATTATTGCATCTTCGGAAATCAGAACTGATACGCAAACATTTGGCTTTTTATACAATGTCATAGCAACGCATTTCAGAGCACACTTGTTTATTATATGTGTTATTATTGTGCCAATTAGGGTGGTGCCTTCCTCTCTGTCCAGCAACTCTAAATCTGGACTGTTGGCCATACAACACAAATGATCAAGAGATACAAAGACGGTTTTCACCATGTATATATACAGTCTACCTTGTAAGACTTACTCTATAAAGTCTAGTTATTATAGTTATGATATATTATTGGTTGAGGATCAGAGTTGAAATGGTATTCTCATCTATCACGGTATGGATCTAAATGACAGACAGTGTTGTGAAATCTTACACAATATATCAGTAGGCCTATATTTCATATTTTACCTGGTGTACACTGTTTATCTATTTAACACAACAGATTGCACTCATTCAAATGATCACATCATTTAGATGATCACGAGATCGAGACCTAAAGATCTAATATAACTCTTGCTAACTAACTACTGAATCTTTCTTAGAATTTGGCTCTTGGTCGCTTGTTTTTATTCTTCTTCTAAATCAACCCTGCGCTAAACTAGATCCTTTCCATGGCACTGACATTTTTTATAAACTTGACAGCCACCAAGCTAACGTGTTTCACCTTCAAACACAACTAGCAAGCAACACGGCTAGCTAACCTCAACCAGGCTACCACAATAACCTAAAAAAACTTGCACTAATATAACGTTAAGATGCTGGAATCAACAGCAAAGACAACACAATCCAACTTTAAACCGCGAAACTTTACCTTCCGTGCTGTTTATTCCGTGCAGGTCGAACACAATCCGCATTGACAAAAATTGGATGCGCTTAGCTTAGCTTCCCCATAGTGACAGCATCAGCGAGTCTTCCTGTTTTTTCCCTCGTGCCATAGGCCACGCCCACTCCCGCTCAAAAACAAATCATGTGATTGGGCAAACAGTAGTCACGTGCACGTTACGTGCGACGTCACATTGTTTAAACGGTATTGGGCCGTTTCTATTCTATTTTTTTATTAAAAAATATATTTTTTTATAATAATTTTAAAATCTATATATACATGATAAAAATATCTTAATATATCAGGAGTATATCGTTTTATAGTTTTAATTATTTGCTGTTAATAATTTCTGCAAAAGTATTATTATTTATAGCCAGAAAAAGATAAAATATATGAAGTTAATATAAATAAAAGTTTTGATTTATATATACACCTTTTCTTACACGTCATTTTCTTTTAAAACAAAAATTAATTTATATTTTTTTATACGTTTCGCTTTTCTTAAACTGTACTGGTTAAACGGGGAGGAAGAACCCATTCAGCCAATTAGCATTCAACATTGTCTTGACTTCAACCAATAGAAAACGGTTCTATTTTGATTGATTAGGGTTTAAACCAATGAACAAACAGAACAATTCCAAAGTTCTATTTTGACTTCCAAACACGTGGCCCGTCCTCCTGGGCGTGGCCAGCACCCCCCACTCCTGTAACGCTTTTTGTGCGGCTAACTTGTGAGTGCTACGTTACCGAGGCGCCGGTTTCCGCATAGCGGTTTCAGTCAGGAGACTTGGAGTCGTGCACGTTGAAGGAAATACGCGACAATGACTTCGACAAACATGTTTCAGGGCCTTGAGGACGGCGCGAAGCCGAGTTCGAGGTATAACCCTCTCTCCTTGTGGTGAATTTGAAGTGCGCTAGCTGATCTAGCTTAGCTCATCGGGGAAAAATCCCAAACAGGAACTTGGCTAGTTAAGCTAGCTAACTTTGATTTAGCTTTCTATAATGTAGCTAGTTAGCATGCAGGAAATCTAAACGTTAGCGGAAATGTTAATCCAGTATGTACAAAATTATATAACTTGATATATAATTATTTAATCTTGAAATACTTGTTTTGCTGATTCCTCCCCACCACCACACATGTGCTGATCAGTTAGTGTTCAGTAATTGAGGCAGATTTAGCCTTGTGTATGAGCTCTAATAAATGACTAAATCCGCTTTAATTATTGTCAGCACAATGATTCTAACCTCTGTCATGTGAAACTTTTTTTTTTGTCTCAAACGCACTACCTGTCCTGCTTTACCGCCTTTCCCTAAGCTGCAGTGCCGCGCCTTGAACGCACGGGGGCGCGTCACTGCAAATGTGCTTTCTTTTTGTTTTTTGTTTTTCAATTAGTTTTTATTTAATCAATTAAACTAAAAGTTGCCTAATTCTCGATTCTGATTGGTCAGAAAGTGTTGATTAAGTTTCTAAAGCAGCAGCTGTGAGAGTTGTGCCTGTTTTATTGTACTAATTAAAAATTTACATGTTCTTTCAACACTTAAAACATATTAGCCGTGACCAGAAGAGTAAAGTTAATTTTGTTGTTGTTATTAATAATAATAATAATAATAATAATAATACTAATGTTTTGGAATTAAAAGCAAAAATGAGTAGTTTATATTTCAGGGTATTGCTCCTCTTTGTGATGCTGAAGGCAGTCAAGAATGCATGAGATTAAGTTATACTATTGAGAATAATTAAATAAATTAATATAAAAAATAATTTACATTTTCATGGGATTTGGGAGACACTCCATATGCAGAGCGACTTCTTAACATCAGGGTCCCTGAATCGTTTTAGAGAACACTTGGCCTCAAAGTCTGGTTCATTTTGATCAGTGAGAACACAGTCGTTCTGCACTCAGGAACTGCGCCGAAGTTTGCTTAAAGAGCTCACCTCGAGAACAGTACAACGCATTTGGGCGCGGACACAATCAGATATTCAGGTCAGTCGTACCTGAGCACGGAAGTAGATCGCTCTTCAGATGCGGCGTTATCAGTACTGTCGGTCTCGTCTGAAATCTGTGTACGCATAGCGTGAAAGTTAACTTCCTCGTTCTCTTTCTTTCTTGTGTTTAATTACAAAGTGGAGTGATGGGGAGGGAAGGGGGCAATCGTTCCTGTTCACGTGAAAACGCCTTTACGTTATCTCATTATGCTATGAGATTAGCAGTAGTAGTTTGGCGAAAGACAAATTCACTCTAGTGTAAGAGGAATAGAAGTCTTCAGGATGTTTAACTGTTTCTCCGCCGCTGATTATTTCCCTGTAACAGCACCCTTAGTCATGTTTAAGTCGTGTTTTTTTTTTTTTTTTTTTTTTAAGTGAATTGCAGTGTAAATTAATACTGCAGATCCCAATGGGTGCTCTTGCAAGCTGTGTTTGAGTTTGTGGATTGTATCATATTAATTGACTACTAGCATGTGTGTGTTGTGTGCATAGGGTTTTGCGACCTCCTGGTGGAGGCAGCAGTAATATATTCGGTGGCTACGAGGATGACGGCGGTGCTTCAAGGCGGCCAAACAAGATGGCTTCCGCCATTTTCGGTCCTCCAGAGGAGCCTCAAGCGGGCCCCAAACGCACCAACCCTCCAGGTATAAAAAGCTCATGTTCTCTCTCTCTCTTTCTGCTCTTTTTATGCTGCTGGTGTGAAATCCTCACCACACTGTAGCAGGCTTTTGCATTTCTCCAACTCTGGTCCGTCGTTCTGTACAAGCAGCAGGTTTGAATCGTGGCTTTATTCCTCGAAGGTCACAGCAGCCATGCTAGTCATTTCCAACCCCCTGAGTGCTAAAATCAGTTTGCTGATCTAGCTCAAGAGTATTTTGGGAGGAAACCATGAGGAGTTACTTTCTTTATGCTTCACCACTGACCACGTTTTCCAACACTATTGATCAGAAGTTTCCAGAGTTCTTCGGGTTAACCATGTGACTTGACCGATAACAAACATAGAGATTCAGCTTTAAGTGGTTCTCTTGTAAGCACTGAAGGTTCTGTTCTCTGATTGGCTGTCAGCTTGTGGCATGTTCTAGAAGAGTCCATGCTGATGTTAGCATGTATGCGCCCTTAGGAATGAGGAATGGAATTTAGAAAGCTCTCGGATGTTAAGAGAGAGGGTGTGTGTGTGTGTGTGTGTTTATAAGTTGGATAGAATTGCTTTAATATCCGCGCATTAGTATTTCAAAATAATGTTTATTTTTTTATTTACAAAGTACAACTTTGTAATATTAGAGTGATTTATTTATTTTTAAATATTGACTGAGGCGAATAGGTATGTGAAATTTTACTCCAACTCTGTGCACACTTGCAGGACAAAATAAAGACAAATTAAATTCCTGTTTTTTTTTTTACAGATTCTTTAAAATTTTTCGAGGTAAAATAATGATAAAAGCCTACAAAAGAAATTGTACTTCCTTTTCTGGGGATGATACAAATGTTGTCCTTTGACCATTTCTTGAATTTATTACTGATTCCAGCTGCTATGTTTATAATTTTTCCCTCTTATCATTTCGTTCTTTTTTGTGTGTGTATTTAATTGTGCAAGATGTCGTAGGTCTGGCTGGAGACAGGGGTCATGAGGACTGTGACCATTCCATTTAGTTCTGTTTTTGAGTTTTGGATACATAGTTTGCTGCAGGATACATTGTTTTTATATTTAGTTTTGTGCATTTAGCAGGCACTCTTATCCAGAGTGACTTGAAGTTTCCATTATTAAATATAGTCCTTACACTGGTTTACTAGGTTACTCACGAAGGCTGTTTTTACATTAGGGATTAGGGATCGTGTCCAAAAACACTCGACCCCTTCCCAAATTCTGGTTCATTTTAATCAGTGACAACACAATCAGGAACTGGAAAAAGTGCCCGGCATACTCGAGCATGGATCGAATCAGATACAGAAGACAATCGTACCTGAGAACGGAAGTAGATCTTTTTTTTTTTTTTTTTTTTTAGATGTGACATCATCAGTGCCTTTTGTGTCTGTGTGCATGTAGCAAGCGCCAATCTCGTCCTCTCACCTACACAGTCATTAACACACTGATTAAGTAGGAAGGCACACGAGAGCGTTGCTCTTGACGACGGTTTTTCCAAATGATCAATTATATTCGGCATAGTGCGAAGGTTAACTTTCTCGTTCTCTTCTTCTCTTGTATCTATAGACGCTCACAAAAGTAGGTGCATACCGCCACCGGCTGTATGGGAGAGTGTAAATACGCAGTCATTTCTGGGCACCGGCACAAATCAATCATGCCTAATGTGAAAACGTCCTAAGTGTACAATCAGACAAACACTGTTGCAAAGGATTTATTATTATTTTAAATGTGAGACTGAGGGGTGGGGTTTAACCCTAAGACCTAAGGAACAGTAATTGCCAGTGACTCAGCTGTACGGACATCTAGCGGAAGGTCATTCAACCACCTAGGTGCCAAAACAGAAATCAGTCTAGATGCACGTCTTCCTCGATCGCTGAGAGATGGTGGGACCAGCCGAGCGACGCTGCAGGATCGGAGGGAACGTGGTGCAGTGCGATCTTACAACATATTTCATTATATAGACCACTTCCTGTATGAATATCAGTTTTACCTGCTTAGAATTAGTGAATAATAAATAAGGTTTTTCCTCTCTCTCTCTCTCTTCCCCCACCAAGCTAAAGCGGTATGCTTACATTTATTTCCCCTCAAGAAAAAAGAAAACAGGTTTTTTTTTTTCTCAGTTGCAAATTCTAGTATAAACCCAGTTATGTTAGTTTTGTGGTTGGTGTTTGTTATTTATAGTAAACACCAGAGACAGTTAAACTGTGTTAAGTGCATTATTATACTACAAGCTGATATGTAAACATCCAAGCAGTGATTATATATAAAATTTTGTTTTAATTTGAGTTTATACAGCGTGTAGTTTATATAAAATGTGTTGTTGGACTGTTAAAACTAAATGCATGCAAGTCTGAGATCTCTCTCTCTCTTTCTCTCTGTCTCTCCAAGGTGGAAAGAGCAGTGGGATTTTTGCCGGGCCTGAGGCTGCCTTCCAAAAACATAAACCGGTGCCTCCAGGTGGAGCGACTACCATCTTTGGAGGACCGGAGACAAACCTGCCTGCAGTTAAAAGTCATCCAAACAAGCCAAAGGTGGGTTTATATTTAAAACGAAGCACACTGGGTCTTTAAAACCTGGATGTTTCCTCGTTCATCAGTTTTTTTTTCGGAATGTCTGTTTAATCAAACTTTTATCTGGTCGTATCGCAACATGTATTTTGAAAACTAATATTAGTTATATAAATATATTTCACAGAGGTGCTATTTTTATATAAATATATCACTGCTTTAAAAAAATATATATATATTTTATTAATTAATTTCTACTGCTTCAGTTGCCTCCCAAATCTCAAAACCCAATGCGATTGAGCTTCTAACGCGGGCATGTTTGCGGTTTTTCAGACTTATTAGCGCTCACAGTGTTTTGAGACTGGAGTAGGCGTATGTAATGAGTTTGTAGAAAAAGGCTGATCAGAGGAAGTGAAATTTTTGCACCACTTGGAACAGAATCAGTTAAATCAGAGGCTGATCAGGTCTCCGGTCGCGGCCGATTAAACTGAAAAGCAGCTAATTCTGGTCACTGGCCGATCAATCGGTGCATCTCTATTATAAATGTAAAAAAAAAAAAAAAAAATTTAGGAAATAGATTTTGGAGTCAGTCTAGCGATGTATGAATTGCCCCGCAAAAGAATTACGATTCATAACTTGATCTATTCCCCTCCGTACCCTTCCTCTGCATCTGTGCGTAAACTTGGTGTTGTGGGGTTGACTGTGGTTTCCATATTGTATTTCCATACCTTAAAAAAAAAAAAAAAATTGTGAATGCTGATTCAGTACACAGTGATATGGGGAAAGATTATAGTACAGGCTTGCTATATTTACCTGTATATACTGTACATAAATTAACCATGACAATACTATTTCGAGCGCTCTGTGTAGTAAGCATGCAGAAGATTGATGGGACAGTCATCAATTCTTGTTGATCAGTTTATTTCCTTGTGCATTTTAAGCGATCAATTATTTAAAAAAAAAAAAAGGTAATCGATTTAAATCATTAAAATCCTAGAATGCACCATTTGCATGTTGTTGTTTTTTCTGCACACGCTAGTAGCTGCTGTGACACAGAGACGTGCATAAGGTCCAAGGAACGCCGTAACTTTAAAAGATACCAACTCGATTTAGCTCAGTGGGATTATAGGATTTCTTATCTAAACTTTCTCAGCTAAACTTTGGAATACATTTTTGCAGAGATTGAGGGTTGTGAAATTTGGACCCTTTACTTTTATTGTACTCGCGTTCCAGGTCAAACACTTAGTGTTTAGTGTGAAAAGCAGGAACATGTATAACAACTGAAACCTAGTGGAATGTACTTGTACGTGCCTGAATTTTAATTGACTGACTATCCAAGAAGCATCGTACTGTGCAGTTAAATTGATTATTAATCAATCATCGACTAGTTTATTTATTTTAACTCGGGAACGCTGTAATCGTCCTCAGTAGAAAGCTTAGCTACTTCATTAGAGCAACTAGCAACTATTATTGTTATCTTTATTTTCAATTTTTTTCCGTTTAACTTTTTCATCACCAGGTTTTGGTGTTGAGAACTGAAGGAGCTTTCTCAGAGACAGGCATGTTTTTATTTAACATAAGCTAAGGATCCTCCAACAGATCGGCTGCCGACCGATTAATTACTCAATTTTTACAGATCGGTTGTCTCTTGACTGGCCGATTTCATAAATTGCTACTGTTGTGACGATGCAAAATACATCACAGCCACATCGACACGCCTGTCACCAAGACTCTTTAAAGGATGTCAAATTTGCAACATACAAAGGTTTTTTTATTTATTAATTTTGTTTAAGAAAACTAGAACCACATGAGGAAGTCTGTCAAAAGCTTTAACACAACAAATCTTATTCGGCACTTAAGAACAACGCGCCGTGAATAATTGGAGTATGAAAAGTTCTCCGCAAAGACAGCAGCTAAATCGACCCTTACTCACCCACCTGTATAAAGCCTTCTAAAGCTCGAGCATTTCTCTGCAGACGAAAACTGTTATCACAAAAATAATAATGTAGAGAGAGAAATAAAGAGCGGTTATGGCTGATGTACACAGTCTGGATGATAAGAGGAACATGGACTGTCTCTTAAAATGCAGAAATGCTGATATTTATAAAGAAATGCCTGCCCACGCTGATTACTAATGAGTAGCCATGACTGGATCGCCAAATACAAAGTGACTGATATCTGTGTGTCTATTTAAAACGTTTGAGACAGCTTTGTTTCATGTGCTGCACGTTATACCGAGCGAGTATAGATAAGCATGTCAGTATTTGTGACCGACACTTGATGCTAGTTAAGGAGCGATTATTTATTTTTATATATATAATATATATTTCTCTCTCTTTAGCCGAGCATAGGCTATTCTAGTGGTTTCACTTCCTTTTATAATCTACATGTAATAATAAGAGAACAAATATGTTGCCTTGCAATAAATAGAAGTTTAAAATTTATAATACTTTCTCAGATTATGTTAATTATTTGTGCACTGCTGTGTAAAATGTTTTTTTTAATTATTAATTTTTTTTTTTTTTTTTTAACTGAACCTAAATTAAATAAGTAAAGATTACCGCACTGTAAATAGAGCACTTTAAATGGAAGATCCTGTGATCTGCATCAGCTGATCGTGATCTCTGCGATCACCCTCAAAAACCCTGATCGGATACACCCCTAATACAAACTATTTGTTTTATATTTTTTATGTGGTGCAGCATATTTAAAACTTTGAAAGCTATGAACTACACCTGAAACTAAAAACTTAAAAATGCCGATATATAATGTGACGCCCAGCTCACCTATCCCCCTGCTTTTATTACATAGTTAATAGCTGTTTTAATTAGTTCCAAGAACCATGAATTAAAAATAAATTAATTACTTGATTAAAAAGATTCCACCAACCCCCTTTTTCTGTAATATTGGATAAGTGTAGCGTGCTGGACAATTTCCTTTTATTGTTTTTTTTTTTTTTCCCCTATTTTTCCCCCCCTTTATTTTTTCCCCCTTAACCTCTGCCTGTACATGAGTACAGTAGAACCTCGGATTGCGAGTAACGCGGTTTACGAGCGTTCCTTAGAATGAGCAAAGATTTTTAATAAATTTTGACTTGGAAAACGAACAAGTCTTGGTTTATGAGTACCGAGTATCATGTATCACAGATGCGCTTCTTGTTTTGACGCCGAGCGTCACGTGATCACAACTGAGCCAACG
>JAOVVB010000026.1:22258668-22270843 GCA_028570985.1 Heterobranchus longifilis
AAAATGAAGTTCATAAAATGAGAAAGTGGGTGTGTGTGTGTGTGTGTGTGTGTGCAGGCATGGAATGAGGATTACTGATTTCAGTCATTTCACAATGATTCCGTTGCACTAGTGCAGAAAGAACCTATTGTGTTCAGAAACTCCCACAGCTCCAAGTCAACATGCATACTCATAGTTTCTGTGTGTATGTGTGTGTGTTTGTAAGATTTTACCAGATGCATATGATTGTGCATTTTTGCAGTAAGCTAGTCAGACCTTCCTATTCAACCTCCACCTTCTCATTAGATTCACAAAGATATTGTCCAAGGGCTGAAGCTGAGCACAGGCACACACTCACACACTGCGGTGTGACGGTCATAATGCAGGCAGCTCAGAAATCTCTCACACACACACACACACACACACACACACACACTCACACACGCACAGTCAATGTCAGTTGGTTTAGTTCACAGTTGCATGTGTTGTGTACAGGGTCAGCCACGGTTTGGTGCGTCAGGGCTTTAGAGACGTGCTGATTGGCTAAAAAACTGACAGTGTGTCAGTCGCAGGAGTTCAAATCATAATCTTTAGAATGTGGACATCAGAGATAGTTACCTGTGTACGTCCTATTGCGTAATTACACGTCGTAACAGATTGCTATTACAAGTTCTTTGGTATGTTGCATTTTTATATTTAATATATAAAGGTTTTATGATGATAAAGAATTCTGATATAATAAATAATTAAATGTATAGTTTCCATCTTTCTCTTAATCTCTTTCCATCTCTCTCTCTTTCTCCTCCTCTCACATAATTTCTCTTTCCATCTCTCTCCATCTATCAACATCTCTCACTCTTTTTCTCAATTTTCTCTCCATCCCTCTTTCTTTTCCTCGATCTTTTTGCATCTTTCTTCCTCTCTTACTCCATCACTCTCTACAACACTCTCTCCATCTCTCTCTCCATCTCCTCCTCTATCTCTCTTTCTCTTGCTCTCTCTCGCTCCATCACTCTCTCCAACTCTCTCTCTCCATCTCTCACTCCATCACTATCTCCATCTCTCTCTTTCTCTCTCTATCTCTTCCTCCATCTCTCTATCTCTTATTCCATCACTCTCTCCAACTCTCTCTCTATCTTTTCCTCCCTTCATCTCTCACCCCATTACTCTCCCCAACTTTCTATCGATCTCTCTATCTCTTACGCCATCTATCTCTCCAACTCTCTCTCCATCTGTCTATCTCTTCCTCCACTTCTCTCTTTCTCTCTCTCTCTCCAACTCTCTGTCCATCTCTCTCTCTCTCTCTCTCTATCGCTTCCTCAAACCCCACGCAAAAGAATTTCAGCTCAAAACAGTACTGTAGCAGAGGCAATAAATGTATGAAAGGCGACTGGCTGTAGTTCAGTTACTCTAAACATGAATCCGTTGGGGCGGATCTTGTGTATCTGCTTATCCACTCGTCTCCACTTATGTAAATTATTTATCTGTAGGCAGCTCATCTGCCCGGAGTCTAGCTACAGTCTTGCTGGAGACTTTAGGTCAGATGTGGTTGTATTAGAAGTTAGACTTTTTTGATCAAATTCGAAATGTCTCTATGGTCCATGGTAAGCTATTCAAAAGGGACAACATGACACAGCGCAATAAAACGAAGCACGGCCACTTAAGGATCTTGTAATGTATGATCAAAGGTTTGTGGACACATAAACCAAGTTTGTGGACACTTTCCCCAAACCTTTGCCATGCTGTCTTTGTATGCGGCAGCATTATGTTGTTGTTTTTTCTCTCACTAGAACTGAGACGCACAAACTTGTTTTAGCATGACAATGCCCGTGTGTTCCGTGCTGGATCCACAAAGACACGGTTTGCCAGAGTTGGTTTGGAAGCCTTTAAGGGAGCCCATTCAGCACATTTGAACCGGAATGCCGACTTGACCAACACGATCTCAGTAATGCAACTTTTCTAAATCTAGTGGGAATGTTTTCCAGGAGAGTCGAGGCTGTTAATACATTAATACCTTGATTCAACAAGCACATCTGTGCGTCCTGGTTTGGTGTTCACATACTTTTGGCCATATAAGTGTAACTAATATATTATAGATCATTAGGGATGAAGTTTTAACTATTCAACCTCATTTTTTTCCGGATTCTTAGCATTCTTGATTAGGATGCAGCCTCTGTGTGTGTGTAAATCTGTCAGACTGCCCGAAGCTCTTGCCAAAATCTGAGTTGCAGTGTAAGCTCACCAGCTGGCCTGAAAAATGGTTTTAATTTGCGTGGCGAACCCGCCGGGTACAACCTGATTTATCGTGCGAAGCTCCGATATGCTAAAATACAAACTCTGAGTATGTATGTGCATGTGTGTGTGTTTGTCCATCAACAGAAGTTTATCGAGTTTGAGGATGCGTTGGAGGCGGAAAAGAAGGATCTCCAGGCCCAAGTGGACTTTTTAGAATTACAGGGAAAACAGTTGGAACTGAAGACCAAGAACTACGCAGATCAGAGTGAGTCAACACACACACACCTACACACTGAAACGCTTGAATGAGATTGCACCAAGCGTTCTGCACAAGCACATAATACACTGTATTTTTGAACTAAAGCAAAATACAAGTACAATACTGGTGTGTAATTGTGGCTTCTGACTCAATTGAATTTCTAGTCTCCCGTTTGGAGGAACGTGAGTCAGAGATGAAGAAAGAGTACAACGCTCTTCATCAGCGGCACACAGAAGTAAGATCTCCCTCGACACTCAGAGCATACATGCACACACAGTAATGGTATCAGAATCTATAGAGTGCTCCACATATCTGGATGTTTATCTATATGCATATTTAAACCTGAAGTGGGCGTGGCCTACGCTGTAAGGAATAAGTGGTAGAAATGGCAGCGCTGCCAGAGTGTATCCTGTAGTTTCATCACACACGACAATGAATGAGATCTTTGTCCACTGGGTTTTATATCTGATGTACTGGAGACGTCTCACTCGCGTTTTTTTTTTTTTGGAATGCAAGTACAGATGCAAGAATTTTTTCTAAAAATATATATATATATGTTATCTACAGACTGTATATATAATTAGTCTGCTTCTTATTCATGGCTGTGTTTCTACTTGTTTACCTTATCTGTTTATTATGGATCAAATATTTATATTCAGTTACAGTAAAATCTTTGATTGCAAGCATAATTCGTTTTCGTGATATACAAACGTGCTTGTACAGTATCAAAACACTCGTATATCAAAGCGAATAAGAAATAATGGAAACCCTGTTGATTCTACTGTTATCTATTGTCTATTGTATACTACTACTCGTATTGCAAGACATCACTCGTTTATGAAGTTAAATTTATTTAAAAAATTTGCTCATCTTGCAAAACACTCACAGACTAAGTTACTCACAATCCAAGGTTTTACTCTACATCCCAAATGTACATGATTGTACAGTCCACCTGATTCTTTTTCAGATGATTCAGACCTATGTCGAACACATAGAACGGTCCAAAATTCAGCAGGTTGGAAGCAACCAGTCGGATACCACAGGCAGCGGAAGAACGTGAGTGTGTGTGAGTGTATGTGTATGTGTATGTGTACGTGTGTTTAACCAGTATGTCTTAGTTGTCGACTTGTTTGTGTGCATTATTGCTTGTAAATGCTATGTACGCCGTTTAAGGTGCATATAATCTGGTTATGTTGAGATCGCAGCTATCTTGGAGATGGTGTTGCTAGGCACTTGTTGGACTGGGATGTCTCCTGACAGTCTGTCAGTTCGTGCTTAGTCACACTGCCATCAAATACATAGCCATTATACACACACTCATCAAAATGTGCACATTACTGCCCACACAGAGTTATACGCGGCCTTCACATGTTCCTCAGCTGCTCATGGAATCCATGTGCGGACCAGCGATTACAACATCTGAGCGTTGCGTCACTAAGGCTAGCTAACTCGTGTTTTTAGTATCATTAAATTGGAAAAATTTTATAATGCAGTCGATGGTTACTAAAGTAATGGTGACTGATAAAGTAATTAATCTACGGTACCAGTCGAAAGTTTGGACACAAGTTTGGATTTATTGTCTACATTCTAAAACAATGCTGGATTTTTTATTAAAAACTATGAAATTACATATAGCATTAGGTAATTAACCTAGGGTCAATGACAATAAAAAAAATATATGGAATATAACATAAAATATATAGACTTATATGGAAGTCTTGTCGGTGTGTGTTAGAGCCGGGGAGGCTTTAGACTTCAAACTATGTATCTGGGTTTTCGGATGTCAGGTAGAACTAAAGTCATCTTTACTTTAATAAAGGGTACATTTTTACCACTACCGGAATATGGAAACGACATCGCAAAAATGTATAACAACCGAAAACAACCGAAAACAGCAATAAAGACACGAGATCATGTGTATCTGTGCAAGTTCTATTTGCCTATATGACCATTTAAAAAAATTTTTTTTTAGAGTCTTAGAGTCGCCACAGAGGCTTTACAGAGTATAAGTAGCAGACGCGTCTCAATATCAACTGTTCGAAAGAGATTATTGCATATTTTGGATGCCGTCAGCAATGTAGAAAGAAATGGACCATGGAATTAGAAGGTGTGTCCAAACTTTTGACTGGTAGTGTATACAGAACATTGTGGTTTACCTGCCACTGCCGGGTAAAAACTGAACTTTCTATTATCATGATGGAATGTTTAAGGTTGAAGTAGGTCAATTCTAGCTTTTTTTTCCAAGCTCTAGTTATTGCTAAATGATGGAATGCTTATGTATGATAATTATAAGAGCACAGTAGACAATTTGATTATTCTTTCCTTGCTGTTTAGACAAAACATGCATGCACACATGCATATGACTTCCTCTGCACAGATGACACATGGATTTTGCCTTGTATTGTGACTGCTTTGCGTCATGCGTGTTGTGTTATGCCGTGTTCAATGTATCATTGTTATGTGAAAAGGACATGTGTGGGTCTGTTTGTGTCTGTGTTCCTAAGTCTAATTAGCATCTTTTTGGTTGTGCTGCTCTCTCTCTCTTTCTCTCTCTCTCCTCTCTCTCTCTCTGCTCATATGTGTGTATACGCACCGCTGTATTTGTCTCCTCAGTCAACGCAACACCTGGAGGAAAAGGTAAAAATGCCCCACAATCCTATCCGCCTCTACGAAAGTCTTATCACTCCCCGTTCCCAACCCCAACTCTAATTTTAGTCCCCGTAAATAGAGATGAATCCCTCCTGATCGAATGACCCCAGTCATACCCAGCTCAAAAAATCTATACCTCTTTCTCCTTTGTGTGCGTTCACGCTCATGACCCCGGCTCACATTTCTTGTTACGGGCTAATTTTTTTTACTTCGCTTTGACCTTAAAGGAAAAGTCCACCAAGAAACACAGTATGTTTATTGAAATATTTCTAACAATTGTTGTTTGATTCTGTATTTTTTTTTTGTTGATCTTGTAGGAAGTTATTGTTTTTTTTATAGTGCAGTAACAATGAAATTTGTAACGATCGCAAATGTAAGGGATATGTACAGTATCGCATGTTTCTTTTCTTACTCACCATTTCTACAACATTCAGCATTAATGAATTATTGAGAATACTGTAAACATTGACTCAGTGTTCTACAATACAGTGCAGCTATGTAATGGGCAGAGACTCAGCTCGGCTCATTAGTGATCTGCGAGGATAACAAGCACAGCGGTGTTGGCTTCGGTATTAGCATTAATTTTGAAGCTTTGGAAGCTGGTCTGTTTAAACAGTGAATATAGATGAGGAGGCGAGACACCTGAACAGACTTAACAACTTAACTGCTGCTCCATTACACTCTTTAAGTAGAGGCGAAGCAAGGGTTAGTTCCCCTGGCACCACTTTCAGCTGGTAGTCCAGCAGGATTGTGGGTAAAGTAAGAAGCTATTATCCAAAGTGGAGGTAGCAAAATATGTTGATGAAATAAGTTTAAACTTAAAACACCTACTTATACTTTTATTATAAAATACTAACGATCAGCCACAACGGCCTGGTGAATTAAATCACTTTTTTTGATTGTCAGTTATATATCAGTAAACTGGTGACATGATCATGGACATCCAAGGTTCAGCCATGCCTGTGAGGAACAAAGATGAGGCCGTCCGGTCCAGTGTAGCACAGATTGCTGAAAATGTCAATGCTGGACACAATAGAAAGGTATCAGAACACCCACAGTGCACCACAGCCTGGACGCAAAGGGTTCAAGGTTGTTGATCCAGCCTCCAAATTCACCAGATTTCAATCTGACCGAGATTCTGTGAAAAGCTCCAGACAAACAAGTCCAATCTATGGAGCGCATCCCACAGCACCCAAATGGTCCGCCTCTGAAGCACAACCTCAGAGATCTTATGGCGTCATGCCCCGTGGGGCCAAGGGGCACCAAGAGACACCCACAAAATACTGGGCTTAATGTTTAGTTATGGCTGATCGTTGTATGTTAATTATAAAGTTTAAGAGTGGATTTTTCCTTTAAGTCCCTTTGCATTAGTACATGCCATGTTTCTGATTACCTGTGTGTGTCTCTTTCTGTCTCGTTCTCTCTCTTTAGCAAAGCGGAACGACCTCCTTCATTGAGTCTCTTTCCCACCGGGGATCCTATGGTACGTGGGGGTCACGGGGGGGCTAGGACGACGTCCACAGACGCCTGGCATGCCAGTGATCTGGGTCGAGCCGTCTACGCCCCTGGCTTCCAGGTGTGACAAATAGGGCACCTTGCTGTTCATCAGCTGGGCAAGGAGTCATCATAATGATATCACTATTCTGCCAGCTCCCTACTCCCTTCCACCTGCTCGTGTCCCTGGAAGACAAGTTCTGTCAAACGCCTACTTGTCAAACTGGATGCCAGCAGGCATGCAGGGATGCATATTATTTATTTCATTCTTTCCCTTTGTATTTCAGTAATACATTTCGCTTTCCTGATAATTTTTTAGCTCAGCGATGAATCGTGATTGAAAGTTGTCTCCTGCTTTTGGCTTGCTGATGAAAAGCATTTGTGCAACATACTCTAGGAGCTTTCTAGGAAACAATGCTTTCAGGAAAGAGACAGATTCTGGAGAGGTTAATACTGAAAAATTGCCACTCAAGACGAATCCAATCATTTATTTTCTCCCACTATATTATATATTTTTTCCTTTGGCAGAGGATCCACACTGTAGTAAATAACTCATGCTATATTTGGATACAGTTTCTACCAGGCGATATAACAAAAAAATATCATATCATGAGACTTTACCCTGTGTGTATGAATTCTGAGGATTTCACAGCCAGGATTCGAAAAGCTCAAAATGGACAGAGCGTTTTGGGTGGAATGGATTGTCCATTGTCAATCACTAGGCAATTACAGGCACCTGTGAGTTTATGTACAGTATGTACAAGGGTTTAGATGGCAATTTCCTTCAGGAACTGCAGTTTGGCAAGATGCAGTTGTTTGGCTTCATGTGTCTTGAATGAAACATGTTAGCCTTCGCTCTTTCATCTGGTACAAGTTGTATGATAGGTAAGAAAATTGGGTGGGGACGTGAAAAAGTTTTGAGCCTCCCCTCATTTCTTCATATTAAATTAAGTTGAATGATGCATATTAGATTAAAGAAATGGAAACAAATATATTAATGTTACAGGCTGCAAAGTGCCTGAAGATAGAATTTAAAAACTGGTTGTTTATGTAACAAGCTCCTCATTTCCCCTCTCGTCTGTAACAACCACCCAGGCATATTCAGCATCACCGCTTTGATTATCTGCCATCATCTGCACCCGTTTCTCGCTGGTTCATGCCTTAAGTTAGATGTTTTTTAATGATTGAATGATTCATAGGTCACTTACTGTAACATAGGTCACTTAAATGATTCATAGGTGTGGCTTAACAAACAAAACAGGTACAAGAACTGGGCAGAAAAAGGTGAGACAAAAACTTGCCAAACAAAGTGAGATTGAAAAAGTCCTTCATCAAGCCTGAAAAACTATTTCTAAAGGCCACATTTAAAGATACAAAAAGGTCTGGCTGTTTGGAAGAAACAGCGAAATATGAAGAAATGAGGGATGGATCAAGACTTTTGAACAGTACTGTATTTATTTACATTATTACAGCCACATTTTGTCGTACAACCCTGGCATTAATATGACGAGTAGTGAAGAGTGTTATAAGGATGTATTTTAGTCCACATTTGTGTCCCTGCTCCATAATGCAGCTCTGATTTTAATTAGTAACTGTAATGTGCTGTACTGCATTATTTAGCAGGGACACTTGATGAACTTAGAACGAGGTCTAATGTAAAGAAAACTGTAAAAAACATATCACTGACTCCACAGTTAAGCACTACTTCACCGGGTCCTGATCAGGACCATGACGATGGCTGAGGAACAATTGAGCCGTGTGACACAGATCAGATTTTTTTCTTTCTTTCTGTTTAGTCTTATAAAAGCCCTGCTTCATCTATGTGATCTATCTGAAAACAGCAACTTTTTACTTGTAGCATCACTGTGGTTTAATAAAATCTACACCACAGAAGAGATCCGTTTTCATAGCGTTTTTCCAAAATAATGCAGGGTATTACAATACGATGCCCGGCTTTCTCTCCGCATTGACATATTGTGCTCGTTTTGTCATGGCTGGTGATAAAATATATAAAAAAATATAAATTTGTGAAACACTGTTCGTTATGTTGAAGGTGTTAGGACATACAGTAGCATTATAGCATTATTACATAGCATATAGCACACTGTTAATCTACACAAATCTGAGTTTTTATATTAATGTTTGCGTTTCATTTTTATCGCTAATAATAAAAGGAAAACCCAGGCTCTAGACATTAAAAATGTACTATACTTCCTGTTTCTTCTTTGTGACTCACTGGTCACATGACGGTGCTTGTATCTTGTTTGTGGTTTTGGTTTCTGCTTTATTGAACAAATGACGTTATAGTTTTTGTGTGTTTATAAAAAACAGTATTTATGCCATTCTGCGATTTTAGCTAAATCAATTCACTGTCCATTTAAATGTTTCCTGTGTATTGGTGCTTCATGTGCATATATTTGTGTGTGTGTTTCTGATTCCCCCAATGAAGGAGGATGGCTCAGAGTCTGACTCAGTCGTGGCCACGCCCAGCAGCACAGGCAGCAAATCAAACACTCCCACCTCATCCGTTCCCTCGGCAACAGTCACCCCTCTCAACGAGGCGGTGGTTCCTCCTGGAGAGTTTGACACGTGCCGGGGGCGGAGCCGCAAAAACGCCAAGAGGCTCAGCAGGAATATGGAAGTGCAGGTCTCACAGGAGACCAGGAATGTCAGCATTGGTGAGAGAGAAAAATGAGGAATATGCAGAAATTACATTCTATTATTACAACGTTTCATGTGAAATCTATGTAATTATCAAACAAGACAAAATTCTTTGCAGAATGCTTCCCAACACTATACACCATAACCTCAGTTAGCCATATTTATATGCAAATCCGTGCTAAAGATAAGGATTGCAAATGTGGTTATGAAAATGAAGCTTGGTGCTCTGTGATAACACACCCAGCATATATATGTGTGTGTGTGTGTGTGTCTGATGTGTACGCAGGTATGGGAAGCAGTGATGAGTGGTCTGAGTTTCAGGAAATCATAGATTCTACACCAGAGTTAGACATGTGCATGGATCCTCGTATCTATGGCGGAGGAAACAGGTGTGAAACATACGCAATTTGAGAAATCAGTTTCAGTTTCAACAAATGGAGAAGAATGTGAGGCAAATAACATTGAAAATATGGCTAAAGGAGCTTAAGTCTTAATTGTACTCATGCCTGTTTAATACAATGTTATTGTAATGCACTATTTTAGGTCTCACTATGCTTAAAAATGACTTCTGAATATTTCACTAAGAGAATACAAATAGTTTAACGGCAAAATCTGATGTATCCAATTTGGCAGTATTTTGGCAAGACGTGTTACAAGCCGTTACAAAACCATTTTGTGCATTGTATCTTTAAGTCACAAGGGTGTTAAAAATGCACATGTTTTGTTTATTAATTCAAAAAAACAAAAATTTTGACGTGTGCTTTTGAACACCTATATGGCAAAGTCATGCTTTGATTGTGTTTTTGCACTGAGTCACGGCAAACGTTTGTTGAAGATCATGAGAAACATTGAAACGATACAAAAACTGTAGTTTATAACGCATCATCAGTCTCTTTCCCAGACTCGATCAGTTTCACTTCTGTTTCTGACCACAGCTTCTGAGAGAGTCGTATAAGGTCTGAACGGCCATAAACCAGGCGTATATACTGTACGTCTGTGGTCCCATAAGGTTCTAGCAGAGATAGCACATCCCAAATGGAGATCATAGCATAGACATACCCAGGTGTTTCAAATGCAACAGCTTTCCACACACAACACGTATTTCATGTCTCTTGTACACAACACGATCGCACATCTCTTAAGACACTAATGATTTATTTCTATTCATGAATATTGCCTTTGTACATATTGAAGTACATCATGGGTACCAAATGTGCAGCATCAGTGCTGGAGAAAGTTCATAGTTTCTTAAAGAAGAATGTATATAGAATTTCAACAAAAAAAGTTTTATTATGAACACACGTATCTGAAGGCAACAATTTGCCACAAGAAAGTGCGAAAATGGCATTTATCTCGTTTTGCCATCAAACTGTTGTATACATCATTTTGGTTCATAAGTGAGTACACTATACTGAGTTTGTTTTGTCTTTTTTTTTTTTTTTTTAGTCCATCTCAGGGCATAGTGAACGAGGCATTCGGCATCAACACAGACTCACTGTACCATGAAATCAAGGACGCCAAATCCGATATCATCGGTGATGTGGATGCCGGAGCAGAGCTGCTCGGTAAGCTCTAGTCATGACAATCCTACAACATTTATTCTTCACTGTACTATCAATTCATAGCACTTTATAAATGCAGGCCTGTGATTTATTTGTTTAAAGCCTGTATTTATGATTGTTCATTGCTTTTATTTAAGTTACATAGCTAAGCCAAGTGATCTTTGTACATTCACCTGCATGACCTTTTCGTATGATTGCAACGCTGCTCACAAAGGCCGCAGGGATATCACGCCCGCCATATGGCTGCAGCACCCCAACCATCAATCCCATTGTGAAACCTTTCATTTGAGTATGTTTGGCTTGAACAGAGTCTTGATCTGTTTATCTTAGATTAGGTTGTTTTCAGTTTGTTTTTAGTTTACTGTAAAGGCAGAATTTGATTTGTTTATCTCAGTGTGAAGGTGGTGCTTTGATTTGATCGGCCGTCTCACTCACTGACCCTTGACCCCTCTCTGTGCTTCCTTCCCGTGTGTGCTTCTCCCGGCCATGCCCCTAGGGGAATTCTCAGGTGTGTATCTCATCACTGATCATTTTATTATTTATTATATTTTTTGTTCACTTTTACCTCAATAATTATTGATTATGAATAGAATGGATTTTTATTTTGACACCAGTTTTAAAGACGTTACTGTAGTTTCCTTCTGTATTTTGTATTTTTGAGTAAAACGGGTATGGTGTTTTTCCACTAAGAAATATGTGGGAGTGGGGCGATTAATTGTATGTTTTTAACATTCGCATGTGCATGGTAATGTAAACAGGGAAAATCCATTATGGTTGTAAGAGTCATTTTGGGTGACTTCAGTCATGCAGATGTTTATTTTGACAAATAACTATTCCACTTGCCACAGTCATTCATATAACCTGGATGGCTGAATATCACTTTATTCCCCTGATTTAGACATATGAATGTTTCAAGAAATGTAACGCCTAGCCCTTCACTTGGTTCAATTATAATATTTTCTATTACATACAGTACAGTACTATGCAAAAGTCTGAATGACTTTTTTGGCTCTCATTTTCAGTCTAGTCCCTTTACCTGACCAGTTTCAGAGACTTTTTTTTTTTTTTTTTGCTCTTTTTGCCACACATTGACCTATGAATCTTTCAAGCATGAAAACATCTAGCTTAAGACATTAACCAGTGAGAAACAGGTGCAGATGATGACAGATGATCTCGCCTGTGATTAGTGTACTGGTGATGCTGAATAAAGTGGTTGGAACAGACGAGAGGGGAAATGAGGTTGCTGCTGAAGTTATTATATAAACAACCGTAAAATATTTGCTTTCATTTTTTTAATTTAATCTGCGTGAATCTGTTTAATATAAAGGAATGAGGA
>JAOVVB010000026.1:22286472-22303155 GCA_028570985.1 Heterobranchus longifilis
GCTGACGTCACGCGGTTCGGAGGAAACACGGGATAGTCTTCGCCCTCCCGACTGAGTGGTAGTGGTAGCCTTAATGTTGGAGCCCCCTAGTGACGGGGAGGAATTGGCAACGACTAATATTGGGGAGAAAATTGGAACCCCCCCCCCCAAAAAAAACCCCAAAAAATACAGCCAGCCATTATTTATACCACTCATCCTGTGTGGGCTCGCAGGGAATCTAGAACCTATCCCAGGGAACTTGGAGCACAATGCATGGGTACACTGTGGATGGGGTGCTAACCTATCTCAGGGTACAAGCACACACCCTCTGGGAGATTTAAAAACCAATCAAGTTACTTTGCATGTCTTTGGACTGTGGGAGGAAACCCACTAAGCATGGGGTTCATGAGATTCAAACCCACAACCCTGGTGTTAATCCTATAAATAAAAAGTGTGTGTGTGTGTGTGTGTGTGTGTAGCACCAACAGCACCAGTTTGTAGCCGGCTGGCGGTGTCCCAATCAGCAGAGGAAGCCACTGAAGCCATGGAAGTGTCAGAGGAGGCGGGGCCAAATGAGGAAGGAGAGAGCTCCGCCTCTTCTGGAACGTTCACTGAACATGTCTTTACAGATAATTCACACGGGTAACAGATACAAGCACACACACACACACACCACAACAATCATATTGGCATATAGATAACAGACTGTTAACTCTTAATTAACTCATGCTGTCATTGGTCCAAACTAAACAGCTCATCATGGGAGGTTTCTGTAGCCATGGCAACATGCCCAAATGTGATGTAGTGTAATTATGAGTGGTTTAGTAATTATGTATGATAACTTTGAAATCGTTGTTTAAATATATGTGTTTAGCGAGGGTGGTGGCACTAAGGAGGAAGTGATATCAGCACCCACAGGCTCAGAAGAAGGAGGAGATGAACGCGCTGGAACCAGTGCTGCACCCACCATGTGGCTCGGTGCCCAGAATGGCTGGTGAGCATCTAATCCTAACCATCTAAAATCCATCTTATCCATCTAAAATTCATGCCCTGTAAATGTTATCCAGTACAATAGGATCCAAACACATTTTAAGATCAGGTGTGTAACCTCACTGTGCACTCATCCCTCAGGTTGTATGTGCATTCTGCAGTGGCAAACTGGAAGAAGTGCCTCCACTCCATCAAACTCAAAGATTCTGTTCTCAGTCTAGTGTAAGTAGAGGCTCAACAACAGGCTCATTCTTTAGACAAATGCATTATAAGGACAGTTTTAAGTCGTGTGCTAGATGTATAACCCCCTCTGTCTCCATCAGGCATGTTAAAGGAAGGGTGTTGGTGGCACTGGCAGATGGAACGCTTGCCATTTTCCACAGAGCTGAAGGTTTATTTATTATTATTTTTTATTATCCATCTTTCAAGCTGTGGGCACTTTAACACCGTGTAATATATATATTTTTATTATTAACGATTTAAACCTGTTAACACTGGTGATATACTGTAATACTCAAGTCTGATTCAAACAAGGGTGCCAACACTTTCTTAGCTAAGGCTGCGGTCGCTCTAAAAATAATTAATATTCAACAGCAGGAAGTCCAGTTCACAGTATATTCCAAACACATTTGTAGACAGAGGAGGTAAAAAAAACTGATTTATTTTTAACTTTGCAGCAACTTAATTCAGGGCAATTTTCAGCTGTAAATCCTCGAATTGAATTAAAGCATCAATTAACAAGCATCCGTTAAGCATAAACTAACTAGCAGTTCAGTAATACAATGCAGCATTTGATTTAAGTGAAAATATGAAAATGGAATTTTTTGGAATACTTTGAAATGAGCTTTTTTATGATATGAGTTGCCTTGTCTTCCTATTAGAGCTATAACATTGTACTTTAGGTAGACACTTGTAGATACAGCCTGGGGTTCTATGCCTGCCGGGCGCCGTGCAGGACTCAATGTAGTGCAGTAGGTGTTCTGGTGCCCCCACAGGTATAAATGAGCCTTGGGTGCCCATGGTCCCATCACCAGTTCACTCATATATAACTGATAATCAGTATTAATGTGGTGTTAATGATATGGCTGATCAGTGTATGGATGTGAACTTGTGTTCAATATTTGTATAAAGTAAGCTTTTACACTCAGCT
The DNA here is from genome assembly GCA_028570985.1 of Heterobranchus longifilis. Classification (NCBI taxonomy): domain Eukaryota; kingdom Metazoa; phylum Chordata; class Actinopteri; order Siluriformes; family Clariidae; genus Heterobranchus; species Heterobranchus longifilis. The sequence goes on from JAOVVB010000026.1 coordinate 22,288,592, forward strand.
GGTTATTCAGAAATCCTAACGCTTCTGAAAATTCCAGTTAAATGTCAATTCAACTTATATACACCAGGGAGAAAAGTTTTTTTTCTCTTGAACTGGTCTGTTTAAAACTTCTGTTTAAATCATGATTTTTATTTTGTGATTGACCTGGGATTGGAGTTTTTTTCCCCTAAATTTGCTTTAATAAATCAGATTAGTAAAATGTACCTGTGTATGCATGTGATCACACAGATGGTCAGTGGGACCTGTCTAACTATCATCTGATGGACCTGGGCCGCCCTCACCACTCCATTCGCTGTATGGCCGTGGTCCATGACAAAGTCTGGTGTGGCTACAAGAACAAAATCCATGTAATCCAGCCAAAGAGCATGCAAATTGAGGTAAGATCAAACCGTACACATTCTTTAATGATTGTTTTTAACAATTAATATTAGATTATATATCAGACATACACGTCATGATATTATGGCATGGACTTATAGGGAAATAATCGAACACGTTAAGTACTCTTCTGTAGAATAATTAATTCCTCTTATACTGCAGCAATTTAAAATACAGTAAGTCCACTACATACGAACGAGTATCTATTGGTAAGTCCAATTTGTTTGTAACTTCAACAAATAATGTATCAGTCGTACTAAAAAACAATTTAATAAATAAATAAATAAATAAATAAGATTCTTTTTGCAGATTTTTCTCTTTCTCTTGAATCTTCAAATCATAAGAACACTCTGTGACCATTTTATATATATACTGGGAAAAAAATATAAGTTATTAATATTAAGTTATTAATTAATATTTAATTAATATATAGGTACTAGCATACTAACACAATTGGCTATACATGGTATATTACAGTACAGAGTTCTTTAGAATCGTGCCGATGGTTGAACGATTCATGTTAAAAGAACGAGCAACGTCTGCCATCTTTTCCTCGCTCCATTCTCTCAATTATTTGTTATTGGACTTATTGCTTGGATTGTCTGTCCAAGTTCTGTGTAAGTTGTTACTACTCATTCACTCACTCACTCATCGTCTATACCGCTTTATCCTGTCTACAGGGTCACAGGGGCCTGGAGCCTATGCCAGGAGACTTAGGGCACGAGACCGGGTACACCCTGGATGGGGTGCCAATCTATTGCAGAGCACATACACATACACACTACGGGCAATGTGGGGAAAGCCAATTAATCTGCATGTCTTTGGACTGTGGATGGAAACCCACCAAGCATGGAGAGAACATGGAAACTCCATGCACACAAAGGCAGGAATCGAACCCAGACCCTGAAGATGCAAGGCGACAGTGCTAACCACTAAGCCACCGTGCTGCCGCAAAGTTGTTTCTAGAGAAGCAATAACATATTAGAACGCATGTTGTACGCCTTTTTTTTGTCCAGATGATCCAAAAAGATAATGCCCCTATGGAGAAGATGTCTTATTCCTTATGTCCTTTTTCATTTCTTTCCCTTTGATAACTCATTCTTCACTTTTCCATTTCTCTTTGCAGAAATCATTTGACGCTCACCCTCGCAGGGAGAGCCAGGTCAGGCAACTTGCCTGGATTGGGGATGGCGTTTGGGTGTCCATCCGTTTAGACTCTACGCTCCGATTGTACCATGCGCTCACACACCAGCACCTTCAGGATGTGGACATCGAGCCCTATGTCAGCAAGATGCTTGGTAACGCTTGTTCTCTTATTGAATAAAATCTAAGTGAATGTTATCTGCATGTCATTTCATTTACAGTGCTGTAGAAAATATTCACTTCCTTTAGATTTTTCCTGTTTGTGCACGCATCCCCCAAGGGCCTCATTACAGTCTGACAAAGACCATGAAGTTCCCACTGCATCCTAAAAATATCTACGAATGCAGCAGGAACGGGGTCAAAATGGAAAAATGTGCATTTATCATGTTCGTACTACTTTCTAATCACGTCCCTGAGACACGCTGATACTCTCCTGCATTCGTTCCATAAAAATGGTAGGCACTAGAAGAACGTACTATCAGCTTAGTCCAGTCTACTACAATGTGTCATGGACATACTGTACCATGGTCATAGCACAAGCCTTTAGAGGTAAGAACCCCATTGATGTAGCTACATCCCAGTGACATCCCAATAACAATTCAGTAGGAATACCATCCAGTCTTTTCCATCTGTTAACTGCTCGATGCCATTGTTACTATATACTTATTAAGTTCTTCCTGCATCTTCCTTTGACCAGGCTTTCAAAAAAAACATGCAACTCCACATCAAGGGAGACAATACAATGTCCTTTCTGGTTTATACTGCATCCTTGTCAAGTTGTACGAGTACCTCCTGCACTCACCCAGCTTTTTGAGGGTTTAGTTGGAAAATAGGCTCAGTCTGACTGGGATAATCAACTGGATCAGGTTTTTACAAAATCCAACCCGAACCAAGGCAACCTGAACGTTGTATTGTCTCTCTTGTCAATACCATTGTCTATATTAAAATAAAACAGTTATCTAAAATCTAAATTAACCATTAAAAAAAGTAATTGTCCCTGAACTCTATTGCTAGTTGTACCACTTTCAGCAGCAACAACTGCACCCACACACTGTTGATAACTGGAGACAGGTCTCAGACATTAGTGTAACTGAATGTTTGGCCACTTTTCTTTGCTTTAACTGCTTTAGTCCAGCCCCATTGTGTAGGGTTTTGAACATGAATTTCTCTTTTCAGGTCCCTCATCATGGGATCAGATCTACACTTTGACTAGTCCACTTCAAAACCTTATTCATTTTGAGTCTTTCAGAGGTCGAGTTACTTCTGTACTTGGAATCACTGTCTTGCTGCAGAACTTAGTTGCACTTTAGCTTTAATTTGCAGACCTGCAGGGTTCTCCTTCAGGATTCTCAGGATTGTAGAGAGTGTGTTACATGTTATTTTCTCAATTACGGCAAGTTGCCCAGGTCTTGAAGCAGCAAAAAAAAAAAAACCACAAACACACACAAAATCACCACCACCACCTCTGTGATTGCTATGTTCTTTTTGTGGAATTCCTGGTTTGGTTTACACCAGATGTAAAAGGAAGCTTTTCATTCCAAACAACTTGTGACTCATCAGTCCATACAATATAACCTTCTCCCTAAAGGTTTGGGGATCATCAAGGATGTCATGGCAAAATTCAGATGAAACTCAATGATCCTTTGGGTTATCAATGGTTAAATCTCTATGGAGGCAATTTATTCCCCATGCCTTTTGGATAGTGGAGTCCAGAGCATTGGCCTTTATTAGTGTGAGAGATTCCTGCACATTCTTGGATGTTTTCCTGTGATTTTCTGGATGAATTATTATTTTGCACTTGGACTAAGTTTGGAAAGTTGGACATTTCTGGGAAGGTTCAACATTCTTCCATTACTTTTCTATCTGTAGATAATGAGAGCCTTAGAAAGCCTCAGGTTGGTAACCTTTCCCAGACTGATGTATTGTAATGAGCCTTTTCTTCACCTGTTCTGTAATTTCTATTGATTTTGGCATAGTGTGCTACTGGTGAGACCTTTTATTAAAAATTCTTTGTTTTAATGATGGCCTGTTTAAATGGGGAACTTTAATGTGAATGAAAGCGTAAAACCGATTGACATTTACAGAAGACTTCAATCAGGGTATGGTGATGAGACTCTTAGCCGCAGTAAAACAATTGAATGGTGCAAACAGTTTAAAGAAAGCTGTACGTTCATGAACAACCAGTGAGTTGAACATTTGATCCGTGAAAATCAACAGATAACTTGTCGGCAACTTGCAGAAGAGACGCTTCCGTCTGCGGGAACTATGCACACAATCATTCACCAAAGTTATTGCCACAGCCTCTGTACAGTCCTGACCGCGCTCGGAGTGATTGCCACATGTTTGGGCGATTAAAGGGATTCCTGGGAGGCCAGCTTTTCAAACATGAAGCAGGCAGTCCGATCAATGTCTCCAGTGCAGTGAAAACGTTCTATAGTACCCAGCACTAGTAGAATTCTGGGATAAGTGCATTAGTGTAGCAGGGAATTATATAAGGCAAAACTTGAATGGCCCTCTTACTTTTCCCCCCCAAAGGCCTGGTTGCTTTTAGATCATCTTTTTGCTTCAATAAAAACAACTAGCATTTAAAACATGTAATTTGTGTTTGCTCAGATTGTCTTTGTCTTATGATTCTGTTTGAATAAGAACTATGAGAAAGTATGAGACTCTCAAAGAGAAGAACGAGCGGGGGAAATATTTTTTCACAGCACTGAATATATACGGGTTATAGAAAACAGTTTGAGTTTGCAGAATTCAAAGCATCAGCAGTTGATCTCTGCTTTATTTTGGCTTCGATTCGCAGGTACAGGGAAGTTGGGCTTCTCATTTGTTCGTATAACAGCTCTGCTGATCGGAGGGAACCGACTGTGGGTAGGAACAGGAAATGGCGTCATCATCTCCATCCCTCTGACTGAGAGTAAGTTTTAATAGAGAATAACAGATCTGCTTGGAGGATCGATTTTCTTTCATCTGTTTAACGTCTTTGACACTGTGTTTCCTAAGACATCTTTCTCCATTTCTTTTCTGCCAACTCTACTTCTTTTTCTGCACTTACTTTTCTTTTCACCCCCTTCCCTGCACCTTTGCTTTGTCTGATGGATTTTGCTCTTGTGCTCCCTCTCCCACCCGTTTTTTAATTCCTGTAGCTGTAGTCCTACATCGAGGACAACTTCTTGGCCTGAGAGGTAAGTTTAGAGCCATCTGTCACCCTTTAGTTTGATCACTTTTTTACATCTTCCATCTTCTTTTCCTGTTTACTTTCTTCAGATCATTCAGTTCTTATGAGTTGCACTATGTATTTTATCATGGTTTTCATTAGAGCCTTTGTGCATGACTCCAGTTATGTGTATTCCTGCTAATTTTATTTTACCATAAACATGACCTTGTGTATACATTTGTGTGTGCAAGCTTTTTTTTTTTTTTTCATTTTTATTCATAATTTCCTGCAGAGAAACTCACTTCTGAATCCTGTCATTTCATTTGATTCTAATGCTTCTTTTATATAGTGAGTCTGGATAGATGGATGGATGAATGGATGGATGAATAGATACTTTATTGATCCCTAAGGATTTAATTTTTTCTTTCATTTCAAGGTGGAGTTTGTAATTTTTTAAAATGTTTGTGATAATAATGTCAATGATGTAAGTAGTCTCACTAGTGTCTAAATTTAGGCTTTTGCTAGGACTGGTCCTGGCCCAGAAACTAGCTCCGCTCTACTTCTTTTCCCTCAGGGCATGCTTAGTTTCAGCAGACTAATTTCTAGTGTGGAAAGAACCGGCTTGTTAATAAAAATGTTTCTTGTAATTGCAGTTCACCTCACAGACAACAGAGGGCTCTAAAATTACAAACTGCTCCTTTTTTCGCATTGACCTGCTGTTATTTCTCATGTAATGTTGCAAATGGGTTTCTTGTGCTTTGTTTCTAGCGAACAAGGTGTCTCCCACATCATCGGGAGGCGTGATTCATGTATATGCTGATGACAGCAGCTCAGATAAAGGCAACGGTAGCTTCATCCCGTACTGCTCCATGGCCCAGGCTCAGCTGTGCTTCCATGGGCACCGGGATGCAGTCAAGTTTTTCGTGTCAGTGCCAGGTACATCCTGACCTCTGCTTTTATTGGCTCTTGATTACTCTTTGCTTTTAAAGAGTATTATAATCATCTATTTGTTAGTCTTTTATTTTAAAACATGGTGTAAAAAAGAAAGTATATTGCATTTTTATCCCCCAGGCAACGTACTGGCCACCCTAAACGGCAGTGTACTGGACAGTCCATCAGAGTCTCAGGGTTCTTCAGCCCCAGCAGAGACAGAAGCTCAGTGTGTTCAAAACGTGTTGGTCCTCAGCGGAGGCGAGGGTTACATTGATTTCCGCATAGGTACGGAACACTGACGCATAAAACAAAAGCACGGTGCATTTGAAGAGGTTGTCCCATTTCTAGGACAAGTGGCAGTACAAAATAATTCCAAAGATGAATAAACAAATGAACGAATAGTGCGCAAGACAGTAGGTCCTCAAATTATATTACAACTTGACTAACTGTTTTCTGTGACTTGAACTGTGAAAGAACACATTATTGATGATCTATAATTTGTTTCTGTTCCAGGTGATGGTGAGGATGATGAGACTGAGGAGGCAGACAGTGAAGCCCCTCAGATTAAGCCTACCTTGTCTAAAGCTGAGAGGAGCCATATCATTGTTTGGCAGGTGTCCTATGTCCCCGAGTAACGCTTACCAGACACTTTATGCCTGCACTCCCCCCTCTTGTAACTTCGGCCCAAAATATTCTCTATGATACCTTGTGGATTCCTAAAGATGCCCCTTAAATTCTGTATGTAAGCGCTGTAATAACTACCCCCCTAAGGCCTGTATTTACCATCCCTAAATTGTAACTATCCCCTGTATGTTGGCTGATTTGCCCCCGTGACTGCCCTTTACTCCAATGCAAACGACTCGAGACTCTCGTCTACATCTTACAGCTGAACGGCAATTATAAATGCATTCAATGCAACTACCTTTGTCAGAATAACCCAGTTTTTTGCCAAATGTATAAACATGCTCTTGCTCTATTCTTACCTGTCCACCAGCTCACAGCTCACTGGATCTGAATCTGCAGTTTATTCTGACTGGGATGCGAATAGGGTTTGGTTAAAACAGTTTGCAGAGATCTCTGGTTTGTATGAGTCTTATTTATGAATTTGTTTACGTGATGTAACGAGGAAATTCCAAGGGATGTGTACAAAGGTGTAAATATTGAGGCTCGGTACTTAAAACTTAAGTGTCATTTTAGGAGAGTGACTGAAAAGGAGATCGTTGATGGCTCAGGAATCGAAATGATAATAAGAAAGCACATTTAAAGGAGACCTGTTATACACTATACACTGGTACAGCGGTTAAATTAAATTCGAACAAAAGACAGTAAGATGTACCCATCCGGTAAACTGTGAGCTGGTTTTATTTTCAGAGTAGACTGGATTTTGTGGGTCACACACACACACACACACACACACAAGTTGGGGGTCTCTGACTGGCTGCTGGTTGGATTGACAGTTCATAAACGACCGATCTGATCCTCTGTATGTAACAATATATGTTCTCATGTGTGGTTAAATATTAAATATTAAACATATTCGTGCTCTGAAAAGATTTACCTGTGTGATTTCAGTGCTTGTTTATTTCCTTAAACCTAATATACTTATTAAATTAGATTAGATATATTCATATGTGGAATATATAAAAAGGTTATATGGCTCTCCTAAAAAAGCTTAGAATTACAGCTGATGAATTGTTGTACAACATGAAGATATAAAGTGGCTTTAGAAAACCCTTTATTTTTATAACAAAGCAGAGAACAAGAAACATGTGTAACATCAGAACAAGTATAAGGCCTGAAAGGCGAACAAGCTGACTCAGTTCATTCATATTCTTGCGATTATGGTCATTCATACATACAGTAACATGCAATATTGCAACAGTGCCGGTGTTTTTATTTCTTTCAGTCTAAAAATGTGTATAGGGTTAATAGAGTTCATGGAGTGGTCTGTAGCTAATGCTAACATAGGCCTTCTTCGCGAGACTGTTGTAAATGCAGAACATGCATTTTGTTCGGGGTTAAACATTCTGCCTTACTCAAGTACTAGATCTCTTGGTTTGAATTCATAATTATTCACGCAGGCTGACAATAGTGCTTATAGAGCGAAAATACATTTAAATTGGCCGTATTCAAAATTCAGGATATACTGTGCAGACCAGGTCGTAAATACTTTTGGATTTATCTGGGGGAAGAAATCAAGAAGAATGCGAGCATCAATGCAGGTCGTGATCTATAGAGGAACGGGACTCGGCATGCAGTCGTAGTCAGGATTTGATCTGAATGCTAAATAATGACGAAAACATTCTTGATGAATGCTTTGAGGATTTTATAGCATCATAGTTTTGTTTGTTTGCTTCCATCAAGGAAAACATTATGAATATCAAGCATTATTTTAACAAAAACTATTACTTTAATGATTTGAGGTTTTGAAATCTAACCCTGTTTACCTGAAAATGAATTGTGTTGGAAAATATTTTAACTCATCTCTCTCTCACACACACACACACACACACACACACACTTATCTAGTTCTCTAGTGCTAAATGCTACAAGGAATTCAAGCTTTTGTAACGAATCTGTAAATCTGTACTTTAGGGAACAATTTTGTATTGCTAGACACACATCAGGGCGCAGTGCTGCGTGTACGTGTGTGTGCTGGTGTGGTGAAGGGGAGGGCATCATTCATAGATCCAGTGCTCAGTGCTCTCTTCCCAGCAGACGAGCTCATGCGCTTTGAACCATAGGGAGATTTCTCTCAGAGCGCTCTCCACTGAGTCACTGCCATGGATAACGTTCCTACGAGACAAAACGTAGATCTGTTTAATAAGGAATAGTCAGTGCAAATTAAGCTCATATTTTGTAGTCTGGTCTGCATGTCATCTTTTTATAAATATGAATCGTGTGATCCTTAGACCTGATTTAGTCATACAGGGTGAAGGCACAGATAAAGTTGCGAAAATATGTGCAAGCTGCATCTACAAAAATGTTCTGTTAATGGTTAAAAATAGCTCTCATAAATATAAATTAACTAATTTAAATCATTTATTCAGTCTATGTTTTTCTGAAAGCACTTCCTTCTAACTGGTTTATAGGGAATATATGGTATGGATAACTATAGTGCCGTATTACTATTATACATTTATTAGCAATCTCGCTGTGCAAGTTTTGCCCAGTAACTATGGCAACCATGAATACAATACTAACAGACCAGATTTGTCCACTTCTATAGTGTAGTTCGAATGGTGGTACTTGGTTCAAAATAAGTTGAAACAAAAAAAAAAAAAAACAACAGTTTAGTTTTATAATTAGCAGACATTATGACTGACCGGCCCACTTCCACAGCGTAATCTCCTCGGATGGTCCCTGGAAGAGAGTCAGCCGGATTTGTCTCTCCAAGCATCTTTCTAGATGTTCTCACCACATCCAGGCCTTGCCATACCTATATGAGATTTAATGGGTTTGGTTGGTTTACACAAACAATTCATAAACGAGATGTGAGAATTGATACTACACAGATGTAATACAGGAGACTGTTAGGGGGTGCTTCCACACAATGGGCCCAAATATGGATCCTGTTTTTACATCATTTACATTTGCGCCATTTAGCAGACTCCCTTATCCAGAACCACTTACGTTTATCTCATTAAACACCTGAGCAGTTGAGGGCCTTGCTCAAGAGCCCAACAGTGGCAACTTGGTGGTCTTGGGGTTTGAATCCAGTACTTTCCGATTCGTAGTCCAACACCTTAACCACTGAGTTAACCCTGCCCCGTGCAAATAACTGAATTACCCCAAAGTTCAGTACATTTGCGAAATGTGAACAATATCATGCACAGGCATGGATCGGTGTACTATGCTCAGGTACACTTGAAAAGGTGGATTCGGGCACAGTACGGCATACTCAGGCATAGTCCAAATCAAATATGAAAACCAACTGTATATGTACAAGGGGGCAGGAGCAAATGTTCCCAGGCATGGTACGAATTAGTCATGCCTAGTTTGAAAGCAGCCTTAGAGAATCTAATGTGGAAAAGTAGATGAATAAACTCTAGATGAATTGTGTGTGGTTTCCTCCGGGTACTCCGGTTTCCTCCCACAGCCCAAAGACATGTAGATTAGGCTAATTGGCATTCCCAAATTGCCCGTAATGTGCGAATGTGTGTGTGTATGTGTGTGTGCCCTGTGATGGATTGGCACCCTGTCCATGGTGTACCCCACCTTGTGCCCCAAGTCTCCTGGGATGGGCTCCAGGCCCCCCGCGACCCTGAATACAGGATTAAGCGATATAGACGATGAGTGCGTGAGTGAGTGAGTGAGTGAATTGTGTGTGTGTGTGTGTGCGTGCGCATGTGTGCGTGTCTTACCATTGCTACAATTGGGCCGGAGCTCATGTATTTCACAAGTTCTTTGTAGAATGGTTTCTCTCTCAATTCCCAGTAGTGCTCCATCAGTTGCTCCTCAGAAGCCTAAACAACCATAAATATACAGACAATAAATAAAGGCTTGTGATACACAAAGTGGAACATAAAGTTTCTTGAAAGAATGATACAGATAAGCAAAAGCGGCTGTATAAAATAAACACTGCACTCAATGTTGTCTCATATTCCTTTAAATTATATACCACACAAAATTGTGGTCACAAAAAAAAAACACAGAAAAAAAGTCTGAAACAAAAATTTCATTGGACAACCTTTTGATTTGATTTGAAGACTTTATGCAGCAGTCCAACTCTCCCATCATTAATGCCACAGACGTAATCAAAGCAAAAGACTATCCATCGATATATTAGAGAGTGTGTGACTTTTTTATATATGCATGAATGTATTACATATATAGACAGATATAGATAGATGGAGCATCGCAAAAAAATGTATACCATAGAAATCTCCCCCCATTATTTAGTTCAAAAAGTGAAACTTCATATTTTATGCTTATTTCATTACACAAGTTTAAAATATTTCAAGTCCTCTTTTGTTTTAATAAGTAAGGCTTACAGCTCATGAAAATCCCAAATTCTGTAATATTTCATTATGAGTTTGAGTAAATTACTATTCATTCAGTATAAATACTGTGTATCTCTCAGTTTAGGTCAGTACACACATTGACACTCATGCAGGGTAACACAGCACAAGCAGGATAAGCCACAGTAGGTCTTCGCTACTTCGCTAAGGCCGATTCAAGATCTAAAGAGACCTTCACAAGGAGTGGAGTGAGGCTGGAGTCAGTGCATCAAGAGCCACCATGCACAGACGTCTTCAGGAAAAGAGCTACAGCTGTTGCATTCCTAGTATCAAGCCACCTGTGAACTAAAGACAGCATCAGAAGCGGGTTAAGGAGAAGAAAAAAAAAAGAATCATTGGTCAGTGGTCCAAAGTCCTCTTTTCAGATAAAAATAGATTTTCCATTTCATATGAAAATCAAGGTCCCAGAATCTGGAGGGAGAGTGGAGAGGCAAAGAACCCAAGTTTGTGCTTCTGTCTGCTGACAAGCGTTATGGGAATGCTGATTTTCTTTTCCAGCAGGACTTGGCAGTTGCCCACAGTGTTCAAACTATCACTAACTGGTTTGCTGACCATGACATTACTGAGCTTAACTGGCCAGCCAGCTCACCTGATCTGAACCCCGTGAAGAATCTACGGAGTATTGCCAAGAGGAAGATGAGAAACACCTGTCCCAACAATACAGATGAGATAAAGGCTGCTATTGAAGCAAACTGGTCTTCAGTAATGCCTAAGGAATGCGACAGACTGATCGCCCCCCGCCCCCCACGCCATGCCAGATTGATGCAGTTATTCATGCTAAAGGAGCCCTGTCCAAGTAGAGTTCATAAATTAACATACTTTTTTTTTTTTGTAGGAAATATTCTAATATTTTGACATACTCTTTATGATCTGAAAGCAGCAATCAAAATGAAATAAAAAACGAGAAATATTTCACTATATGTGTAATGAATCTAAAACACTAAAATGTGTTTTAGAGCAAGAGGTCCTCCAAGACCAGGACTGGGAACCAAGTGATCTACAGAACTGCTTGAGCAACCTTAAAACCTGTTACACAGGAGTAAGTACTATAAAGAATTCATGTGCATTTTGTGTGCAAACACATACATGCTATTTAAGACTCAGGGTTTTTCTTACCTGCAGGAATTTCAGGCCGACCAGTTTAAAGCCTTTTCTCTCAAAGCGGCGAATAACTTCTCCAACTAGCTTCCTCTGGACCCCATCGGGCTTCACGGCAATGAAAGTGCGCTCGTTCACACCCGTCCATCCTGCAAATACAGACACCAGTCGAACTTTACACTTCACATCAACATCAATCTAATAATTTATTCTCTAATAAACTGCTTAAAAGCAGCTCCGGAAAGACAAGGTCAGCTGACCCCACTGCGTCACCGAGATTCCCCTCGCGATTTGGAGGCACAGTCTCGGGAGAGTATAATGCGGAACTAAAACACCAAACCTGTGTGTTAGGTTTTTTTATGCTTTACATTTTATATTTGTGTCAAAGGTGTACAACAACCCTGTTTCTCCTACGTGGTTAAGCACCGTGAGTGACCGTGATGTTCTGCTAGGCTCTGCCGAGTCCTCACAAAGTAATCACTACACCAAAACTCGCAGTGAATCGAGATAAACTGTACTTACAGCCGCCATGCAAAGACTGCACTGACTCTGCGTAGGTGAGATAGGGGTATAAGACTCACTTTAAGTTGTTTGACTTACAAACGGATCCGACTTACGAACGTGCTCCCGGAATGAAACTCATTTGTAAGTCAGGGACTTATTATAATTGTATTTAAATAAACAGTAACAAAAATAATATTAATTTACAATAATAGAAACATCCTACGTGGCAAGTTTAATTCCTTTGCAATAAGTAATAACTGCTTATGAGCCACAACAAAAATCTGACTGGGTAGTTGTTGCTGAAAACAAAAAGCAGCCCAACTTAAATTTCCCTGTGCTGTGTGTGTGTGTGTGTGTGTGTGTGTGTGTGTGTGTGTGTTATTTAAAGTCAGACAACCAGCCAAAAATATACCAGCATATTTATCCCTTGGTATGCATTAAGATACAAAATGATTATTATATAGGCTTAGTCTTATATATAATTTTTAACTTCCTGTAGGGTGTACACAGTAACATCTTTGTAGCTGAATGTTAAAAAGATAAAAAAAGGTAAAACGTACTTTTTCTTTAATTGTATTAATAGGATTTCAGAAAGAAAGAGAGAAGAGAGAGAGAAGAGAGAGAGAGAGAGAGAGCAGCACAACCAAAAAGATGCTAATTAGCCTTACAGTAGAAACACATGTCCACACTGTCCTTTTCACATAACTTTCACATAAATGTGTTTAGTCTGGACAACAAGTGAAGAAGAATGATGTCTATAATTGCTCATCTATTGTGCTCTCAGCATTATCATCAACATCACGCATGAGAATCCCCTTATTCAGCAATTACTAGAGCTTGGAAAACAACTACAACTGACTTACTTGAACATTTTATCATGGTAAAAGAAAGTTTAGTTTTTCCTAAGCAATTGCTGGTAATTCGAATGGTCTATACATACTTGTAACCAGTCAAAAGTTTAGGCACAGCTTCAAGTTCCATGGTCTTTCCTGATTTGTATTTCTTTCTATGAGCTTTTAGTTCACAGAGCAGCTGTTTTTGATAGTTTTAAATTCGGCAGGATTTCTTTTACACAGCGGAAAGCCTGATGCTAACATTAGCACTAGGATTATTATAGACTTTTTCCTCTCATTGAAACCCGACTCATGACTCACTCTTAAACACTTCGCCATCAGGGTTTTCTTTACGACGCCTCTTGCCTTGGTTCTCTATCGCGGATAAAGAACGCTTCATTTCGGTGTTATTACAGGGAAGAAGGGTGACATGGCAAAGTCCGTTTTAATTTCCAATTATAACCTTCCCTTTTCTAGAGCAGGAGCTTGGATACATGGGAAATGCTGTTTGTTATTAACCCTTTCAAACAGGTTTTCAGGGTTCTTTTATACATTTTAGGAGAATTTAGATCCAAATCACTTGAGGATATCAGTAGCTCTCTAGACTATTTATAATTCTTAATCTTTAGTGTTTTTCATGCCAGAATGCAAAAACATTCCGCTGAACTGAATATTTTAAAATCCAGTAGTTTTGTTTGGTTGTTTGTTTGTTTTTGGTTAATTTTGGGGGTGGAAGATGAATTTGGTTTTATTCTGTTTGAATTTGGTTTCGTTTTAGGGCAGGAGTAGCTCAGGGGTTAAGGCATTGAACTACTGATAGATGGCCCAGGTTCAAACCCCAGCACCACTAAGTTGCCACTGCTACGCCCTTAATCCTCAACTGCTCAGATGACAAATAATGTAAGTCACTAACAAAAATGTAAGTCACTCTAAATAAGGGCGGCTGCCAAATGCTGATTAAAAAAAGAAAAAAAATATATTTTTAACCCCTTTGCTCTATGGCCCAGTTACAAACTATGTAAATTTTGCATTTCCAGAAATTATAAACACATTATTTTTGGCCGAGGTTTTTCTTTTTACCCATGGACACATGGAAGACCTGTGCATATTTCAAAACACTCATTAACCAAATCTAATTTTCCCATAAGAAATAATGGAAACTCAAATTATTCGTTCCACAGTTCCATTAACCTGCACTTTACCTTGAAAAAAAGGAAAAATAAATCCCGACAGATAAGTGTTTCCGTTTGTGCGCGCAGGCGCTGTGTGTATGTGTGTGTGTGTGTGTGTGTGTGTGTGTGTGTGTGAAGCTAAACCCCCCCCTCCCCCTTCTCATCTTACACAGTTACCGTTCCTCCACTCTTTTCACACACACGCGCGCACACAACGGAAACACTGTTTTATCGGAAAAATAAACAAAAAATCTCTCTAATGACACTCGATTGAGCGACACACTAACGGAATCACTGCTGTAAAGTAAAAATAAAACAAATTAAC
>JAOVVB010000026.1:22311462-22328284 GCA_028570985.1 Heterobranchus longifilis
CATAAAGGACCTGTATGCACTTATACATGCATACAAAAGGTGGAAAAAGTGCTTTAATGCATAAAGTTTTCTTTTTTTACAGTGAATTACAAAACCTATACACACTAAAGCTACTATTAATTCAACCCTCACAAAGAGATGAAAAAAAATGTATGGTTATAAGAACAAGGGCAGGTACTCTGCTCAGAAAGCATATGAACTGAGAATATCGTTGTGTTAATTGAGCTAAAAGAAGATCCAACATCTTGTTGTAAAACAAGCATTAACTTCACATTTGTTGGTTTACATTGCAGGTGTATTCTCTTTCATTGCAAGTCTGGCTTTAAGTGTTTTTGCTTTGCATCAGGGTAGAAGTGGGCCTAGTGAGAGCCCCAAGTGATGTGATGAAGACAAAACAGAGCTCCACAAAAGCTGAGTTAAGACCAAAATGAGCTCAGATCACAGGTTCATGCAGGTGTTTGATGACAACATTTTTACACAATTCACAGGCATCCACTCTTGCACAACAGTACAGTACTACGCCAGTGACAGACAAATACTCAGCCAAGATTTTGTTAAATTGGACAGGTATAAATAGAATTGTCAGCAAAAGACTACTGTGACGAGTTGTTAATACACCAGTCAATTGACTTGGCAAAGTACATGAAAGTAAAATGATTTCAAGCAGGAATGAAGCTCATGTTAAATGTGGAATGATACAAAAACAATATCTGAAAGGACAGCACAAAAGTTAACAGTAGGACCATAATTAAGTTGAAATCTAGTTTGTCAGGTTCCTTGCTGTAGTACTAGGAACACGTCTTTGACAAAGATATCAACATTGCTGAGAAAAAGACCCAAGCAGGCAGAGATAAAGACAATCTGACTAGAAGAACCCTAGTGTATGGTGGTGACCAAGACGCCTCTATGCTAAAAGGAAAAATAGGACATAATATCCTGCATTTTACCAACAGTTCGCCGTATTATCTTCTATTATCTCAGTAACCCAGAGGAAAAGGTTTGCAAATTCACAGGGGTGGACTTCAACCTGATAAATTTAATGCAACATTATCAGCAGCAATTTTACAGTTCACATGTCCTTCTGTGGCTTTTTTTTATGGCTTATTTGTGTTTGGTCAGAAGGTTGCTTTATCTGAGAAGCCAGAAAGCATAATTTCTAAAGTGTCTCATGAATAGCTGTAGCAAGCAGACTAAAATTGCCCTTTGTGTATCATCCATTCAATTCATACCTGTTTCTAACGTTTAATTCAGTAAAACAAACCCAGATTCCTTAATGCAAAACAGACTCTTCACCTTCCTTATTTTCCATATTTAACAGTACCAAAAAAAGAGGGAAATTAAAAGCTGGCAAGAATTTAAATGTGTAAGATGCAGAGTATGCAGACTTCAGAAAGCTGCCATCACTGCAGCTGTATATCTATGTTGTAGTTAAAATGTTAGTTAATACAGAGGTTCCCAAAAAAAAAGTATACAGACTTATATGCCTCCCTTATAACGGTCAGAAGGCGTGATAGCATCAACAATGGTGTGACTACTGACATCTTCAGAGGAAACATAATATTACACATTGCTGCCATAATCTAATCAAAGTTTAAAAAAAGAGCATATATAACAATTGATGAAGTGTGTATAGATTTTTTTGGCCCCTCTTTATATCATAAATAGTTAAGGCAATTGCATGCACTGATACGTCTGCAAATCTGGTTTAAATCGATGTAGGGTAATGTTCACCCATGAACGTCTCCAAGTTTTGACAAAAACGCAACCTGGGAAAGGAAAGCCCAAGGAGATGACAATCTTTCACAAATCGCAGTCACCATGTCTATATTGTTGCCACAACAGGTTTACCACATTTATTGACCGGCTTAGTATAATCTTTAAAAGACTGTCATCTTGTCCTTTCTTCTGGATAAAAACAAATTAGCTATCAAAATATACATAGTATATAGGCTAAAAGTAGTATGTATGCATTACTTAGCAAAAGTACTGAGCCATCGCTCATTTCTTTATCGTCTATACCGCTTTATCCCGTACACAGCCTATCCCAGGAGACTTGGGGCACGAGGCGGGGTACACCCTGGACAGGGTGTAACAACTGTGACAGGCTGCAAAGTGCCTAAAGATACGATTTAAAAATTGGTTGTTTATTGGTTGTTCAACCTTAGCAGCAACCTCATTTTCCTCTCATCTATTCAGACCAGCATTCAGAATCACTAGTATATTAATCATCTGTCATCAACTCGCTCTCAAGTTGAATTTTTATGCTCGAGTGTGGCTTAACAAACAAAAAACATTCCATTGAAACTACTCAAGTACATTGACTTGCTTGAAAATCAGAGCCAAAAACTATTCCGCAAGACGACATAAAAAATACAAAAAAGTCTGGATCACTGAAAGCAAAATATGAAGAAATGAGGGGTGGCTCAAGAATTTTGCACAGTACTGTAGGCCTGACAAATCATATTTAGATTCTACATTGTCTGGTTTTAAGAGCTGCTTTTTTTAGCCAACATAATACAAAGCCAAGTCGGTTTCTTGTTAGAAAAACAGGCGTGAATTGAACAGAGGACGCACTGATTAATTGCAAAAATACTAAAGCCAAACTGCAGATGTTGGCACTTCAGCTTTAATGATAGCCCTGTATGTCTGGTGGCATGGCAGCATAAAATACATTTATGATGATTCTTTCAGACTTCTCAAATGTAGCAAGTTCAAAAAAAATTGTTAAAGATAGCATACAGAATCAGATTCATCACATCAATGGTATACTGATGAGATCTGCAGCCAAGCTAGTCGCCTGGTCTGCAGACCTGAATGGTGAATTACATCTTATATGGTACTTCAAATAGTAACTGATAACTAAACCCAACTATTCATCTGAGTGTCCATTGTACTCACTCCACTTGTCTGGATATAAGCTATACTGAAGTACAGGTAGACAAGGGCACAGTGCTGAAGGTTATAGGTAAAGATAATACTGAGATTCTATATAACATTGAAACGTGTGGCAAATGAAGTTCCGAAACCCTGAAAGAGACAGCAGGGACAGAAGAGAAAGTGACATTCAGCACTATGCAATAAAGTATAAAAACAGTTTACGGTTTAGACGTGATGCATCAGACTGCATGTGCGTGTCTTTTACGTGATCTGTACATACAGAAAAGTATTGAATTTTACATATTTTTTGACTATGATCCGCACAATGAAATGCAATTTTAACAGTCCCACAGAAATTAAAATCAAATATAACCTTAATGTGGAGCGACTTCTTGTTAAATCAGATACGTCAACATCTTAATAATGTTTTTTTTTTGTTTGTTTTCTCCCAGTCCACTGTAAGTAGATCTGAAACGGAAAAGACTTGACAATGTTTTAAACGTAAGAGTGTGTGTATGTAGGTATATGTGTGTGTGTGTTCGCCTCAGGTCCAGCGGCAGCGTTTCCTCTGGCAGGCCTCAGGGTCTGAAGCGCAGCCGTCCGATTCGCTGCCTGAAGAGGGCCCGGCTAGTGTGTGTGTGTTCGAGTTTGTATGCGTATGCGAGTGGTCCAAGCTTAGCACCCAGCCAAGTTTGGAATGTAAGAGATGCCTGAGTCCTGGTGGGAGGGGCAGCACTCTGAGGGCGTCGGCTCCTGAAGGGAGGAGCTTCCGCAGACGAAAGCAGCAGAGGTACTGGAGTGAGGTGGGGGCGGAGACTGAGCGGATCACCTTCATGCTGCTTTTGGCTGCTGTGGAACATGCCATGGGATACACACGCTTGTTCTGCAGCTCTGTAGCCGCTACACCTACACACATGTAAACACACAGAAAATGTCACAGGAAATAGAGATTATACACATATGAGGATAACAACTGAACTAATCCTTAACCAGTCCATGTTATTAGCTTTCTATGCAATTTTTTTTATAGTCTGTGTCCTTTAAACTGTGTAATGTGAAGTAATTACACTTGAAGGACCGGGAAACAGTCCTCTGCCTTTTGTAAAGAAAATTGCACCTAAAATAAAAATTCACACCCTTTCTCTCCTCCTTAATTGACACCGACTTCGTTGTCTTAAAGGGAGTTAAATTAAGGGCCATAAAAGGCTTACGCCTTAGACGGCTTCTTTCTTAAAAATCTAATAAATATTAAAATATAAAGCATGCTTGAAATGAATAAACATGGTGCACTGCTTGGTAACATCACAAATCCCAGATCGTTTTGAAAGTATATGGTTATACAGGTGTAAGGGTTGTTGTACATACTGTAGCGTTAATTTCGACAACGGAGATAATGCTGAAAAATATTGGTTGATGACTGTTTTTCCTGTGACTAAGATGAGACTATGACAAGATGTTACGGATATCAATGAACAATGACAAAATCAGCATCCAATATTGCTGACGAAAAAAAGACAAAAAAACGTGGTTTAAAAAAATAAAAACTAATAAAACATCTGTCGGATAGTATCGGAGGGGAAACAGTGTGGGCACACAAACCACAAATCCGAAGAGACACATCAAAGCATCTCAAGGTCGTTTTACTGCCTCTTTGTGGTAATTATGTTTTGTTACATGTGATGTATTTTATTTTACACCTAAACCATTGCCAAACCCATTAAGCTAATAGGCGATCAGATCAGTAAATTGATCAGATTGTGTCCCATAGGTGAAATAAAAAAAGAAGAAAAAAAGGTTTCAAAAACACTGTATTGTCCATACTGCTCCTATTGTTTTGAAGTTTAAAAAAAAGTACTGGACATGCAGCAGTTTTTGTAATGTTTAAAAATAAATATCATTAGCTAAAAACATCAGACGAAAATATACATTTTAAATGTTACGATAATTATTTAATGAGAAACTAAAACAAAAATAATAATAATTTAAGGGTTTTGGCTAGACTAGATTGACTGCAGGGTTAATAAATAATAATAATCTTAATCTAATAATCTGCTAAAATGTTACATTTTCATTGACTAAAACTAAACTAAAATACTAAAATAATATAGACTAAAATTAGACTAAAAACCCTAGACCTTTAGTCGACTAAAACTTGACTAAACAAAAATAGGACAAGATTGACTAATAAGATAAAAGTTAACAGGAACACTGATCCCGGGACTAAGAGTAAAATTGAAAATAGCTGATAAAATTAAAACACTAGTTGTACATGTTCTTAACTGCACCTTTATGCTAATCAATGTATTGAAACAGTCCTGTGATGGCCCTGATGACACAAGCCCCTGAATAACAGCTCATACTTTCATTATGCCTCTTACCGATGCATTTGCGGTTTTTAAAGAAGGTGAGAGTTCCGTGCCAGGTGTCCAAGTGAACCCCGATGATGGATCCTTGACCAAATCGTGATGAGAAACTTACTTTGTCACCGTTATGATGCAGCAACCCTAGAAACGAACAACAATAAGGAGTTATACTCAATTCTAAACATAATAAAGGACTCACATCAAAGGATGCATTTTTTAAATGCAGGGGTTCACTTTACACGCTAGAAATTTGGAAGCAGCAATAATTTTGTAAAACAAACAAGTTTAAACGAGAACAAACAAGGCTTTTTTCATAGTATACAGTAAGACTACACTTAATATTTTTGTTGATTTTTTTCACCTTGTGTTAATTGCATGTTGAATATCAAGATTCCACAAAGACGATCTACTTAAAAACTGCAGTAACTGCACTTAGCGGGATGTTCACACACACAAATTCTTAGGACTTGCACACAGATTTTGCCCAAGTCTACTTCACTATGCCATACTTCACTGTCAATACCATAGATGTACTGTAACCCCAAGAGTCCTGTAGTCATAAAAAGTATCCTGTGGACTAGATCACAATCTACTCATACTGAACATCTGTTTGAAATCTATCCATATTTCTGTCAAGCTGCTTCAGGACAGTGTTTACTTTCAAAACATATAAAATTAAACATCTGCATTAAAAATTATAAGCAGCAAACAAGCTCAAGACAAGTATGTTAATATGCTAAACAGATTTTAAACCAGGATATCTGGGACAGAGCTTAAATGTGTATAGTTGAACTCTTAAAATCAGGGTACAATTCAGATACTATGCATATGACACACAATAAAAATCTGTATGTCAGGGGGGGAGGAAAAAACAAACAACCAAACAAACAAAAAAAAAAAAAACACACTGTTTTTAGTTGTTGGTTTAATTGTGAAGTTACACAAAAAAAGTCGCTGTTTGCTTGAAGTGTACTTACCTGTATATGACAAGCCCCAGCTGTCTTCATCTTTCCCCAGTAAACTGCAGAACTTATGTCGGTATTTGTCCAGATTGACATCTGATGTGCCAATTCCTACCATCTGGAAAATACACACAAAAAGTTTATCATCATTACACAAGCAATTTGCTAAATTTTTGACTTATAACTAGATAAAAAGTGTCAACATTACATGTATCTATTTAAAGCAAAGGCGCCAAATTTCTTGACCAGATCTCTTAGTAGGCAGAGAGGAAAAACAAAATTTTACAACCAAAACTCAAGTGCGCATGACATTCAGGTCAAACTGGGAATGGTGATGAAATTACCGTGAATGAAGCTGTAAAACTGATTGACATTTACAGAAGACTTCAAGCAGAGTACAGTGATGAGACACTTAGCTGCAGTAAAGCATTTTAATGGTGCAAACGATTTAATGAAGGCAGCTCAGAGCCCACTGCAGTTATTCTTGTGAACGTTCGGTGAGTTGAATGTCTGATCCTTGAAAATTGATAAATAACTTGTCCCCAACTTGTGAAATAAACAAATTTGTCTGTGGGAACTGTACACACAATTAATCATTCTTGAACGCCACTTGCACATTATTGCCACATCCCCTATATAGTGTTCAACTCGCTCTAAATTATCATGGTCCAGGCATTCTGAGACAATTTGAGGATATCCAAGCGCAACTATAGGATAAGTGCATTAGCGTAGCAGGAGATTATATAGAGAAATGAAAGTAAACTGTGTTTGGTTATTCTGCGCAATCAAGCAAGTTGAAAAAAGGCAAGGCAAATGCCTCGTTTTATTTTGACTTTATTTTAATTTTATTGTTTGATTGTAAACTGATGACAGCAAAGTCCTGCCGATTTCCTTTTCCTTCTGGTTCTCAAGACTAAAACTCATGAATTCACTGGTCAAAATTTCCCCTGGATACAGTGAAAATCAGGCTCTTTCAGATCCTGTGTCCTTGGCTCTTCTTGCCAGATGATTTTACTATGCTTACTCAGACTTCTGCTCCCGTAATGCTTTTATACGGGATCAAAACCATAATTCATATTCATGCACACAACACTAGACGCAAAACTAGAGAGCACTTTCTCGAGCCTCACCATGTCTGTCCCGTAGACCGGCGAGGTCATTTTGATCTCCCAGAAGTGCTGGCCGTCTGAGAGCTCCTTGGAGCCGCGGATAGCCGCCGTGCCGCAGCTGTACTCTGAGTGGAAGCTCACCTTCCTGTTCTCACAGCTCAGCAGCGTAGCTGCCGACCGACTTCCCTCATCCCACACCCAGTCAAATTCTGAAACGCAAACATATACACACATCCAATCAGACAATACATCAATACATCATTTATTGGAGAAGGAAAGGAAAAAAAGAGATTGTGAAATTTAAATAAATCTGTGCACATGTACCTTGGTCATCTTCACCACAGTGGCAGTCTCGCAGTCGAGCATAACTGCGTAGACGTGGGTCATAACTCGATTCCATCTCCAAATCACATCCACAGTACGACTCTCCGGTTACTGGAACCGCACTTGGCACTGAGGGTACAATCCCTGGATACTCTGCCTCTGAATCTGAGTCACTGTACTAAACAACATCAAAACAGTAAATCATTTGTGTGACAGACTTAAGCTTTTTTTTTTTTTTTTTTTTTTTAACAAGACAAATGATGATACACATCATTTTCAGCATAACATTAAAGCCAGTATGGAATTCTAATTAAAAAAAATATAATAAAAAAACACTGCAAATCTATTGCTCTGTTCATTCTTTGTTGGTTTGATAAACATCACATCACATCTGAATCCCTTTCGGATCACAAGACTTCAGCTAGCTTTTGCTAATCCTGACTGGCTTGGACACATACACTGACCTGTAGGCGGTCACAACCCCATTCATCGTTCTCCGAGGGCAGCACCAGTGTCTTTGCATCAGCATCCCGCCGAATCCCGCTCCACACGCTGCGCCACGCTCGACTGTTCCGGCTGCGCCTGGACATGCCACACCTGCAACCGATTCAAGCGGAGGTCAATAATGATCAGCTGAAATTGAGTGTAAAATCTTCCTGCTCATGTGATCTAATCCTCTGTGCTCAGGAGCAGGGAAAAAATTTAATCAGCCCTCTGACTTTGTGTGTATAATAACAAAAACAGCTGTGAATCATAGTTTGATTTGACTGATTTGTCTCAAGAAGTTATATTTCTTACAGGTTTTAAAATATCACAAACCAAGCAGTTTTAAAGTACTGTAAAACCTTGGATTGTGAACATAATTCATTCCCGGAAGCATATTTGTATATGAAAGCACTCATGAGAAATAATGAAATCTCAGATGATTCATTCCACAACCCAAAAATATTCATATAAACATAATTAATACAAAATGCAAAACAAAATTAACCAGAATTTTACCTTTTAAAAAAAAATCATGGCTGGAGTAAGATGAGAAAAAAACGAGGAGGGTGGGGCTACTGCGTAGGACTTTCACACACACAAGCGCGTGCACGCACATGCGCGCACACACGCACACACACTTACTTTTGTCTCCTTTCGATGATTTCGTGGAAACTCCGCACTGCTACAGCCTTTTTAACCTTATTTTTCGCGGAGGCAGTACAGTTACTAAAGAACGATCACTACACTTAGACAGAAAATTAAAAAATGCTTTCCGCGCACACACATGGTCACAATGTTACAGTAAGCAGTACACACGCAAAATAATTTCCTAATCCCTTGGATTGTGGATGAACGGCAACAATTTATATATTTTTTTATTATTACTTTGAAAATTCATGCTGGAGTCAGTGTTGATTTTCCACATTAAATAATCATGATACATAACTGAAGGGATTTTCCCCATCTCGATGTCGATTGTTTAGATGTCAAGTGATAATCTTTTTTTTTTTTTGCCTGTTCCACACTCTAGTCCAGTAGATTTATTTTTTTCCAGCATTTGCGGAAAACTTTTTATATATGTTTTATAAACAAAAGCTATGGTATATTTAAGGAATTTGTACTTAATAGACCTAAGTTCACCTAAATAATTTTTGAAGTGTGAATCAATTCTGAATTTAAAAAAAAAAATGGAAAAAACAATTAAATTTAATTAAACAAACCGGCCAATAAAAGACTAATTAAAACATATAATCACACAGCTTTTAACTGCACAGCTTTAGTAAATACAGTAAATACAATAAAACAGCTATTCTAGTAAAAATTCAGTAAAGAATTACAAGGACATTGAATTGCGGTATTAATCCAACCAAAAGTTTCATACTGTTCTTTCATTAACTGAGGCCGTTTGAAGACCTCGAGTGATACGATTGTGATCAGAAGAACCATGATGAGCTTTAAAATCCTGATGCTTATATATATTTTCTTTATTACCGCACCTAAGACACCACATTTTTCCAGTATTGTGATAATAACCAAGTCATGTTTACTACTCAAAAAGCATGGTGGCCACAAGAACACGTTATACGCTCAAATACCACAAGCTCGCTCTGCAGTTTTTTGCGTATAGGATCCCTCCCACGTGCCAGAATAAATATTTTTTATTTACCACGCCCAACAGGACATAACGCTGCTAAGTAATGAATAAAACAAAGTTTAAATCACTATATATAGAAAAGAAAGTTTTTGACCTGTTATACAAAAGTTATACAAATATTATAATTTATAGTGAAGTGTAACGTTTAGCTCAGCAGCAACCCTGATACATAGAAGCTTTTAATAAATAAATAAATAAATAATGTGTCAGCAGCTGACCGGTGTAGCTCCTAAACAAGAAGACACTGTGGATTATTTAAGCACTTTTTTAAACGTGTAGGACCGTAAAAGCAGGTCTGCAAAGTCAGGGTTGCCAACTCTGTCATGAGGTTTAGTGATTTTAGTTTTAAATAAATGAATAAATAAAAAATTCAATTGCCTTTTGGAGCTTATGTTCGTAACTGTCCTTTACTCGATAAGACTTTTCAGCTCACATTACACCAGCTGAGTATGGAATCGAATGGACAGATACACCTGACTCAACAGCAGTCTGTAAAGCCTGACAGAGAGTTTGAACAAGCCGATATTCCCAACAACCAATCACTCATCACCAATATTCCCAAAAAACAACCACTCATTTACAGAATTGGTCAGATGCTCTAATCCAGAGCAACATTTTTATCTCATTTTACATCTGACCAATTGAGGTTTAAGCAAGGGCCCAATTTTTGGTGCTGAGCTTTGAACACGGGACCTTCAGTACTAACCACTGAGCAATTTTTTGTACATATTACAACACTCATTATTAACTCTTTTACACATTATTAACTCTTTTCTGGGTTATACTTACATTAATAAAAGCGAGTTATTCATCTTCTATCGATGCAGATTTTTGTCCGCATTTTTTATAGAAGGAATAGGATTTTGTAAATGCACACAAGTGTTGTAGCATGACCAAAAAACAACTTTTTTCTATAAGAAAGAGTACCAGTCAAAAGTTTGCACACACCTCCGGACAGAGTGACTGTTCTATCCGGACCCTGGTGCTTTTCTGATAATTAAATCAGAAAATATACAAGGCCATCAAAGATCAAACTGTCCAGATGTTTAATGTAGCTACTGAAAACTGGAAGTAAATATTATTGAAATACTAGGGAAATTTTTAATTGCTTTTTTATACACTTACAATGAGGACATATATAGAGATTTGATTCCTAACACCAACATGAAATTCGAAACTCAACTCGAACAAATTTTATTGACTGGACCTTCTTTTAAATTTTAATTCCATGCCCCAGATTTAGAGACACCAGCCTCCAAAATTACCCGTTTACAGAATCGTATTACGACCCCCTGCCTAATATCGAATAGGTCCCATTTTTTCCTGCCATAGCAACAGTAATGACCTGTGTGTTCTGACACCTTTCTATCAGAACCAGGATTAACCTTTTCAGCAATTTGATTCACCAGTTCACCAGTTCTGCTTCTTTTGACCACTTTTGGTATGTTCTGACCACTGCAGACCAGGAACATTCTACATGGACATACCAAAAGTGATCCAATGAAGGAAAACTGGTTCACTAGTGACAGGGCACCATGGGCGGCCAAGGCTCACTGATGCACATGGGGAGCGGAGGCTGGCCCGTGTAGTCCGATCCAGGAGACGCGCTAGTGTGGATCAAATTGCTGAAAAGCTTAATTCTGGTTCTGATAGTAAGGTGTCAGAATACACAGAGCTTCACTGTTTTGTTTTTCTAGAAGGGGAGACCTATTCAAAATATTAGGCAGGTGGTCATAATGTTATGGCCGATCGGTGTATATTACGATAAATCATTCATTGTCTATAGTGATAAAACCTTGCCCTGTTTTATCATTTTCTATTCCAGGGGTCTTCAGTAAATCTTTCTCCTTGCACCGCAGTTTGTAATTTGATATGCAAGTAATTATGTGCGGACGCGTTCATGACGTCATCTTTATTCTTCTAGCGACTTTTTGAACACGACTTATCCTCGTAAAACAGTTGGCAGCCCTTCTGTGCTCAACGCTGCCATGCAATCCAATTTGCAAGCAAGCAAGCAAGCCAGGTTTATAATACAGCGACCGGGAAAAAAGCGGGCATTAAAAAACGTGTCATCTATAGTCACTGGTCAAAATCAATAGTCCACATAAAATGATTCATAAATCCAGCTAAATCAGTGCTCGGTCATAATACTTAAAAGGTTTAAAACGGGAAAATTAGCATTAGCGCTCTGCTTGTTCGGCCTAATCCAAGTCATCAGCTAGCGAACTAGCTCAGCTAAGGCTCCTTTTTTTTGTTTATCGGTTTATTCATTACTATTTCTTAGCGTTAAAGGCAAAAACACTCTGAATACATTTAAATAACACTGCGTCTATGGCTGTATATCATACTAAAGTAGGGGGAAAAAGTCCTAATCAGGCTGCTTAAGTTAGCAAAGGTTAGCATCAGCTAGCAGTCTGCGGTCTCTGTAGCAACACAGCACGAGCAAGCTCATTTACCTGCTTTGCAGATTTCACCGGACAACCCGTGGGGATGCTGTTTATCCGCTATCCGTTATCGTTGTAACTCAGTATGAATAAAAATAATGAAATTTTCAAAGAAACATGTTATTAACTGCTTCGCTCTTATGACCTACTTTAAGCACACAGACGTAAACAATACAGAGCCGAGTTCCGCCCATTTTCCGCCAATGACTGGCATCCAATCAGGTGGGAGGGGCGGGGTTTCCTCGCAAGCCTCTTCTCTTATTGGCTACGTATTGGTCATTTAAATGACCCGATAACTTGTATCTCTCACTCACTCACCGTCTATACAGCTTTATTTTGTATTCCGGGTCGGGGTGGGCCTGGAGCCTATCCCAGGAGACTTAGGGCATGAGGTGGGATACACTCTGGACGGGGTGCCAATCCATCGCAGGGTGAATACACACACATAGGCACACTTATTCACACGCTACAGGCAATTTAGGAACACCAGTATTAGTCTAATCTGCATGTCTTTGGACTGTGGGTGGAAACCAGAGTACCCGGAGGAAACCCACCAAGCACGGAGAGAACATGCCAACTACACGCACACAGACCCGGAGTTGGAAACCGAACCCGGAACCTCGAGGTGCAAGGCGATAGTGCTAATCACTAAGCAACCGTGCCACCTATCTGTTGCTACTAGTGAACCTAATAATAATAATATACATGTCAGCTCATTAGTTGAAGAAATATATGGAAATCACTAATTAAAAAAAATATTTTGATAATACAGATGGTTTATGAATCCCTAATTCTGTGACTAATCGGCCTGTTTAATTTGTATGTATTTCAATATTAAATCACCGTTTCATATATTACTCACTCAGTCATTGTCTATATCGCTTTGTTTTGTATACAGGGTCGAGGGGGGCCTGAAACCTATCCCAGAAGTCAAGGCACAAGGGTACACACTGAGTGGGATGCCAATCTATCACAGGGCACACACACACGCTCGTCGAATGTAACAGTAGGCTGCATCCTCTCTGATTATAACAGTAGGCAGCATTGTATACAGCAAAAATGGGTAGGTCACGTCCGAGTTTAGGGTTACTGAAACCCCGCATCAGACTGCAGAGTGTCTACAGTGACAGTGCATACAACATATCTTTTTAAAAATTCCATAGCTTTCAATTCAATTATTAACAGAGAGAAAAACACTAATGTAAATTTTTCCTTCTGCAGGGTGATCAGAGAGAATCTGGACCTCCTATTCTGGTCCTCACATTAGAAACAACTGTGGAATGAATAGTTACAATTTATTCTAGATAATATTTTCTCTTACTTTACTTTGGGAAAAAAGTATCGTTTGATTGAGTCACTGCATTTAACAAGACTACCTGCTCTCAATTTTATTTAATGAATTTACCTATTATTTTGTCAGTTTTATATTCATAAATAAAAGTTTACCAATAGAAACCATTTTTTTACTGAAAGAAAAAAAAATATGTTAAAATACAGGCTCATGTACACAATATATCTTTGCATGCGTATTTCTTTGTTTATTATCTTCTTTTCTATTACTGTATGTTTAATACCTGCCACTGACTGTTCTCTAGGCCTCTTCACGCAATATCAGTGCCTGACCTTACAAATGTTTTTTGTGGATTACAGAGGCAATACAAAATCTACTGAAAAGTCATTTAAGATTGGAACCCTGTCCAGGGTGTACCCTTGAAGTCTCCTGGGAAGGTTTCAGGCTTCCTGTCACCGTACAGGATAATCAGTATGGAAAATGAATGCATGAATAAATGAATGAATGAATGAAGTCATCACAGAATGACAGGAAATTATTGTTATAGCAAAGGGGGATACATCTTCAATCAGATTTTCAACAAGCAGACATGAGGTCTATGATCAGATGTCCATAAACATTTGATCACATTGGGTATCTGATTTAGATTTTGATCTGTGTCCTTATAAGACTCACAAACAAGGACATCATGAAAATATATAAGAATCTTGGCTCCTTAGAAACTGGAACTCAAATGTAAAGAGATCTGCCACACCCTGTAAGAGGAGTGTGATGCCTGATACATGATCTTGTATGCCTGGTTGAGCACTTACATGGGCACTAGGTGAACTTTTTCGTTCTCCTATACGTATCACTTTAACTTCATGGTGATTTGCATATATCTTCGCAAATTCAGATCAGTCTATATTGTTCCGCCAGTTGTTTATTGTATTATTGTACCTAGATGTTGTACCATACAATATTGTATTTGTACCTACTGTAGTCCCTGATATTTGATCAATTTCAAGCTAAAATAAAAAAATTTAATAGTCTCCTCATATTAGACTTTTTTCTAAGGAAAATAAAATTGAATAGAGTAGCTTAAATAAAATAGAACAAAATAAATATAATAGCTTGAAATGTGCAAAGACATAAAAAATTATTATAATTATTATTGATAATAATAATAATAATAATAATAATATAGTTGCAAGCAACGATGAGCGGGTCCAAGCACTCTGCGCCATTGCCACCGGGGGGCACTGCACAATCTGTGTGTTATTTGAGTTTGTTAAGACCTACAAAAAGCCACCGCCACCTGGGTGCACCACACGTGTGTGTATGTCTATGTACATGTGTGAGAGTGAGAGATGGCTGTGTGTGTGAGTGTTAACATTTGTGATGTATGAGTGTGTTTATGCATGCATGTGTGTGTGTGTCTGTGTTTGAGAGGGAGAGATGTCTTTAGATCACATCAGCCCAGTTTGGTGGCGATCATATAAATTCCCTAGGAGGAGTATATCAAAATCCATCAGGTGCGTTTTGCCAAACGGCCCAAAATAACCGACTTCCTGTCGAGTTGAGCCCAGGACATGAAAATTGTTCGAAAGTTGTTCGGGTCAATGAGCTCTAAATGTGTACAGAGTTTTGTGTGCATACATGCAAGTGTGTATGAGCTATGCAGCAAAATCTTGTGTGGCCACGTGACTCTCAGGCACCCTAATTCCAACCTGCCTGCCAATTTTCATGAGTTTTTGAGCATGTTAAGACCCCAAAAAGCCCAAAAGGGTGAAAAAAATCCCTAGGAAAATAAGAGGGGTCCTGCTCTTACTAGTGCTTGGGCCCTAACAACACAAATTACTAAAAGTACATAATAATGAATGACCAGCGTTTTTCTTTTATCATCTTGAATGAATGATTTGGGTGAATCAGATTAATGAATTGCTAAATGTAAACCAGTACAATACTTTTTTACAAAAGTTTTTTCTGATCAAAATCTTTAAATACTAATATTTCCACCCTTTTCTGTGCACTGTGTTTAAATGTGTTTATATGTCCATGTGTGTGTGTGTTCGCATGTGTAGTCCCTTCCAGTAGTGAATCAATTAAATCAAAGCTCACAGAACTCAATTTACTTCAACAACTCATTGAATCAAATCAGTACAATAAGACGAAATACTTATGACTTATTTGTGGCAAAAATAAAAGGAAAGCAATGAAGGAACAACAGAGAGAGAAAAGAAGCACATGACATGAACATACAATAATAGTTTATAAAATATGAGTACATAAGCCATTAGACGACTAGTACCATGTTGCTCTGTGTTAATAGAGACAATGTTTTGTAACAGGAATGACTTAACAACGTATAGTATAATGCAAGTATCATGCAATTTTAGTTAATATGCAAATAGATTACTAATTAAATTTTAAAATTTAAATGGAATTCGTTGCTAAAAAAATCTTTCTGACCTCATTAAGAGATGTCCATCTCCTGCATCCAGAGAGAAAAACACACAGAAACACCAGGAGCAGCTCTGAGGGTTTAAACTGTTAAACTTGTCCAGGTTGCTGTTTAACTTTCACCCATAGAGTTGCATGTTTCTTCCTCTTTCATTGCTAATCTTCTCTTCCTTTAAATGTCAAGGAATCACTCTTTAATTTTTACTCTCTATTGGACATAACACCTGACCCCAGACCAGTGCTCATACTCACACAGACACAACGATGGTCGAATGATGAATGTGATGGCTATAGCAGTGTGAAATTTGATGTGGCATCAGACTTTTACTCACAATAAACATCATAAGAGTTTTTTTCAAAGATTTTTATTTTATTGAATTTTTTTATAAAAGTAGAACTACCTCTAACATTTGTATTGTTTCGGTTCATGTGCGTGGTGGAATTTCGAGTGGGCAATAATCCGGAGGAAAGAGGAAGCAAAAGTAACACTTTGGTGTGTGTTTGAGCATTTATCAAGTATGATATTATTAATTAATCAGGAGATATATAGCTGTTGTGTTCAGGTAACTTGCGCTGAATATGAAAATGTTAGACAGCACCATGTCAGTAGTCCACCAGATTGAGTAAAATAGACTTAATGGTAGATGGCATGGTGGCTGTTGCCTTGCACCTACAGGGTCTGGGTTCAAATCCCACCTCTGTGTGCATGGAGTTTTGTGTGCTTGGTGAGTTTAATCTGGGTACTCCGGTTTTCTCCCACATTATATATATATATATATATATATATATATAATATATCAGTGGCGATTTCTTTAAGACTGCAAGGGAAGCTCAGCTTCCCCTATAATGTCACAAAATTAATGGTCAAAT
>JAOVVB010000026.1:22332952-22343126 GCA_028570985.1 Heterobranchus longifilis
CTTGCAATTATATTTTGTGTGTGTGGCTTTAATAATTATATGTATTAGTTGTATTCTGTACCTCTAAATGGCTTTATATTTACATTAATTATAAATGTGGGCATAGTTAAGAGGAGGGCAGTTACACCATGGTGTGATTCAAAATCACAACTCTGGCCACCACAGTAAAACTATTATTATTATTATTATTATTATTATTATTATTAATAATAAAGGAAGCCATATTATATTATCTTCTATGGATTTGTATATTTTAGGTAACTGGGTCTAAACTCTCCACGACATTGTAAAAAAGGCTGAATTTCCCCCTGGTTTCAAATCCCAGACCCTTACTTGTTTAAAAGTCAGTGTGTATACATACTAGAGTACAGATGATCTGTACTAAATAGAATATAGATGATCTGTAAAAAAAATAAATACATTCAAAAATACACTGCCTGGCTAAGAAAAAGTCACACACTCTTAAGATTTCATTCAATCACCTTTATCTTTTACTACAGCACACAAAGTGGGCGCCAGTTCATGTGTAAAAATGATTCCTCACGCTCCCATCACCATTGTTTTACAGTTTGATTTCTGGAATATGCTCATGCTATCACAGAGGATAAAAAGTCATAGATGTGATAACCTGGTCATTCAGTACATTCAGGTCATTAGCTGACTTT
Source organism: Heterobranchus longifilis (assembly GCA_028570985.1). Lineage (NCBI taxonomy): Eukaryota > Metazoa > Chordata > Actinopteri > Siluriformes > Clariidae > Heterobranchus > Heterobranchus longifilis. The sequence goes on from JAOVVB010000026.1 coordinate 22,333,618, forward strand.
ATTTTATTGCCACATAACATTGCTGAGCCTAGACCAACTGAAGCAACCTCGAATCACAACAGTGCCTCCAGAGGCTTGTACAGTGGGCGCTATGCATGATGGGTGCATCAGTTCATGCATTTCCCTTCTTACCTTGATGCACCCATCATTCTGGAATAGGGTCAATTGTCAATTTGAATTATCACACCACATGACCATCGCTCCAAAGTCCTATCTTCACTAGCAAATTTTTCTTCTGAGTAGTCTCACTAATAAGTGGTTTTCTTACACCCACTCAACTGTTTAGTCCCAATCCTGTGAGTTCTCGTTAACATTGTGTGCATATGTAAATGCTCTTACTTTCAGTATTAAAATTAGCTATTGTTTTTATTGTTGATTTTCCACATGCAGTTTCACCAAGGGTTTAAGCGATCTCCATTCTTGATTTTCTTCTGACCACATTTCATCCACAAAGCTGACGGTTTAGCACGACCCTTCCAGGTTTTGATAGTGTCGAAGGGTTCTTAACCCAGATCCAGTAGTTTCAAATCTCCTTAGTCGTTTTCTTTCAGACCCCTAATTTGACCCTTCTGAAATGGTGACTTTTTTGGCCAGGCAGTGGTCAAAATAAATGAAAATGTAAATATTAATGAAGATTATATAGTTTTTAAAAAATGGTACACATTTTAACCGTTCTGCAATTCCATTCTGAAATAGGTCTGTGATCAGTATCTGTTGCATACACAATAAAACAAACACCAGACACCAGATCCTAAAAGATTATTTTAGTAGTCCATACATAAGGCAGCTCCACACCATACCTATATCACCTATTTGGAATAAAATAAAATAAAGGCAGTTTAACATGAGGTTAAATGCTTAAGCTGGAAAAGGGGAGCCTAGTGTGTGTGCCAGTACACTTAAAAACATACTTCCAAACTGAGACATCCCATGACATCTGAACAGACACAAACATACTAATAATACTAACAAAGTATATATGTATTATGTTTCAATAATTGAAAAGAAAGCTTAAGCCATACAATGAAATATGATTGAGGCACAGCCATACATAAATGTCACATCATGTGTTATGTTACATGGCTACATACCCTAGTTACCTGATGAATGAGTTGTATGTAACACAACCTGCATTTCATTACGATATACTATTTTTTCCACATAAGCTTTACTGATTAGTAGAGTACTGTAGTAGAATGGGAACTTCTGCTTTAACACGTAAGTTTATGTTAGCCCACTATCAAATGTTATTATTGATAGCATGGTATTCCTTTGTTAAGGAAACAAATGAAAATAGTTGGTCAGATCCATATATCTTAACTAAAAGTGTTCGTATCTGAGACTTTTCTAGATGAAAGTCATGCCATCCATATTTACAATCGAAATTCAGGGCATGCAATTATTAGCAAAGTAAATAATTTGTCATTAGAGATTTTATTGATCAGGCCTATTTTTTGAGCTGCAAGAAGTGCTCGGTATGGGCAAAGGTTTGTGGAAATCTGATCATATGGGCTTGTTGAACATCATTCTACATTTGGTCCCTCCTTTGATGGTAATATTAAATCTGAAAGAATTACACTAGATTTTGAGGCATGGCTATGGGGGTTTGTGCTCATTCAGCTACCAAAACATTGGTGAGATCAGGCACTGATGTTGGATGAGGAAGTCTGGGGTGGTGTCTACATTCCAGTTTATCATAAAAGTGTTAGTGAGCAAAGTTCAAGACACATAGGACCTTTTATTTACATCCTAAGCAAACTATTCCATCATGAAGCTTGCTTTGTGCATAAGGGCATTGTCATGCTAGATTAGGTTTAGGCCTTTTAGTTCCAGTGAAGGGAACACTTAAACCTACAGCATACTAAGTTCTAGAGAATTGTATGCTTCCAATTTTGTGGCAACAGTTGAAGGCACCTGCATAAGTGTGATTGTCAGGTGTCCATAAACTTTTGGCCATACAGTTTATATCGTTTATACATACAGTAGTAGTGCTTGACTCCTTTTAGGTTATAATTTTTTTTTTAAAATCAATGTATTAGAAACAATACAAGCACCCGCATGTATATAAGAACAATATTTAATGGAATTCTCACAATTTCATTCCACATGATCAATGGCTTCATAACTAGTTTAGAGAAATTAAAAATAAAAATTCATTCAAGTTTAAACACCATGTATTATGTCAACCTGATGTTTGTAAACATAAATTATTTAACCAGGACCAGCTGTGTTTTTTTTAATTAAATATGAACACAGTAATTAATAATGCAAGTAGAGTTTGTGCTTCATGATAATATGAATGTTTAGCTGTTAAATGGCTTTATATATGGCAAGAGGAAGCTTTACATTTTACCCTATATTTAAACTGGAAGACTTTTAAATTTAAGATGACCTTTATTGCTTGTCCCAGATAGTGACAAAAATTCTTCCTTGACACGCTCCACCAAGGAAATTTAGGATTCTTTTCAGATAGATAATGTAACAAATGGTTTTGGTATAAATTTAGTGTTGAATTAAAAGCTATATGGCCAAAAGTTTGTGGACACCTGATCCTCATAGCCATGTGTCAGTGTTATCAAAAAGTTGGAAGCGCACCATTTTATAGAATGTGTTTGTTATACCGATTTCTCATCACTAGGACTAAGGGCCAAACTCAAACATGTTTGAGTAGAACAGGTCTCCTTTGCACAAATTAAAATCCATGAAGACATGGTTTGCCAGAGTTGGAATAGAAGAACTCTGATGTCTGCAGACCCCTGATCTCAACTGCACTGAACACTTTTAGAATTAATTGTAATTACAATCAAGCAACTGGCCTTCTGACTTAATATTACTGCCCAACCGCTTGTGTGTTTATGGCTGAAAGAACATAAACCTTCACATCAAAGGTTCAAAATCTAGCGAAAAGCCTTCCCAGAACAGTGGATACAGGTATAGAAACAGTTTTGAAATGGAATGTTCAATATATACTACAGGTGTAGAAAATACTGAACGTCTAGGTGATAAAAATGCATAACGAAAGAACATAAACTGAGCGACAAGATTGAGTATAGTACACGAGTACTATAAAACAGAACAAAACTGGAGACTGGGACAAAGAAAAGCAAGCAACATTGAGAACAATTTTCATTCAGGTAAAGGCTATCTCTTCTATATTAGTTAATTTAGGAAGACTAGATTTAAGAAGCAACAGAACACATACAGAAAAGTTAACACTTTGAATAGTTCTTATTTAGGAGAATGAGACAAGCTGCTTTATCTTTACAAGCAATGATCACATTCAACATCTGACCTTGTGGAAAAAAAAAGTTTGTGTAAGATAAAAAAAAAAAAAAAAAGAAGATGTAAGACTACTTACTTTATCCCCCCCTTCAAGAACACACATGTTGGGTCTCTTATGTGACATTCAATGTAGTTTACAGTATACACTGTAAGCAGCAAAATAAGGATCGTTCTTATTTCTACACAGGGTGCAGTTTGATATGTTAGAGGTTCCAAAGCTTAAAATATTGTCTCTAGTGACAAACTGGCCTGTCTTGATATACAAATAAATCTGTTTTATTCCACTGATATTGATTAACTGACATTACAAATCCGGCTCATACAATACGAACAAGGTAATGAGAATAAGCAAAAGATGAGAGGAAAAAAACAAAACAAAAAAAAAAACAATAAGTTCATAAAGAATAGTGCAGAGAAACATGCTGAGATACATCATACAATGCACATGGAATGTTCCTGAACAAAACTAAAAGATAGTTAAAAGATATATAGGGATAGTTCTTAGGCACAGATTTAGCTTAGTCTACGATTTAGCATTTTTCACAAAGAAGTTAACAGTGATATTTAGTCCAGGACTAGGCTTAATCGGTGTCAAGACAAAAAAAAAAACCCACTAAAATATTCCACAGAATTGTGCTTCCTCCTTCCCTCTCACTGTTTCTCCAGTTCTGCTCTCAGGTAAGTGGTGAGTGCTATGGGTCTACTTTTTGCTTTTATGAAGAGTAGAGAACACCGCTTTACCTTTACACAGTAAGTGTGTGCAGCAAAAAAAAAAAAAAAAAAAAAGATGAGAACATACAGTTTTAGATGAAAGCACAGAGATGAAGTGTTACATATGATTGAGATGATGAAAACACTGCCTTGTGAGCAGGGTCATTGGTCACATTACACCCATACACAATCCGATGCCACAGTAAGAGGATCTTTTTTTTTTTATATATAAACACATGTATTCCAGTTTCATTACAATACCCATGAGGTCTGATGGGATAAGACTCAGTGGAACAAATGGAATGATCAGAAGTCTCATGTTCAAGCATCATTACTACTGCACAACCATCGAGATGCCACATGGGCTAGAATGATAGCTACAACTAGTGACAGGCTGCAAAAAGGGCAGAAAAGAAATAAAGGTTCTCATTGTCATGGCAAGTGTGGAATGATTGACATGGCTAGGGCTGTCCATTCACGAAGTGCTATAAAGCAGCCTTGAAAGAAAATTCAGAGGTCTGTTTGGGTGTGAATGTGTGTCGTTAAGACGCTAAGTGCCACTTGTGACAGCACCTCTCCAAGACTGAAAAACAAGACAAGTTAGACAGACAGACAGACAACAGGAAAGAGGGAGCAGAGAGAAACAGAGCAGGTAGAGCAAGACTTGGGTATACACAATTTGTATGTATGTCTACACTATATAATTGTGAGTGCATTTTGTATGCATGTGTTTTGCATGAGTTATCGGCGTAGGCGCATTAATAAGAAAGCACAAACAAGGAAAAGAAAACAGCACTTAAAATATGAAATGGCCCTGGGCCTCCCTTTATCCATTTCTCTCTAACTCTTTCTTTCCCTTTCTCACTATCTCCTTCTATCCCTTTCTTGTTTACTTTCTCATATGGCCTCCACATAATTAGCAGGCAGCATGCCCTGCTGGCCAGTACGCTCCACTCTTCCATACATCCATCCTTCATCGATCGGTTGCACGTCCACAATCACATCTCCATCGAGGAATGAGACTTCATCTTCATCAGCTGCGGTGTAGTCATAAACTGCCCGGTAACGTTTCTGAAAACAGATTTTCAAATGCACAGATTAATGGGCAAAATAATAAGAGAAGCAGAGAAACAGGAACAATCCAATAATGGTGCATCACATTCATGGGATAACAATGATGCTTAGGCTGCAAATGGCTTCAATAGTGGGAAATCATTAGTGTTACTGGTGTCTGGCAAAATATCCTGAACATACACTTGCATAAACAACCACGTGGTTAGAGCATGTGTAAATTTATAGCGAATAAAAACAGGAAAAAAGCTTCCTTGCTGGCGCCAGACAGAATGGTTTGAGATTTTTCAGAAAATCTCCAGAGGCTGTCAAAAGTCTCTAGAGATTACACAGAATGGGGTGAAAACAAAAACATGCAGTGAGCATCAGTTCTGTGGCTGGAAATGTCTTGTTGATAGTTGAGGTCAGAGGAGAATTGCCAGACAGGAAGTCAAATAACCACTCTTTACAACAGCGGTAACTGAGTGGAACCACGTCAGGTTTCAGTCTACGCAGTGAGGAACAGGCTACAGTACAGGCTCACTAAAGATAGTCACCAACTGGTGTAAGTTCTCTAATGTTTGATTTGAACTTCATTGGCGGAAGCTCTTGACCTGTATGTGCATGATTTTACACACATCAATGTGCATGATTATACTCTGGCATATAATTGGCGGACTGGAAAATAACATGGTTGGTGATTTTACTACTGCAACTTATATTTTACTTTTGGGTATCTACTCAAAGACCATTAAAACCCTCAAAAGTAACATAATGATGAAGCAAAGAAATGACAGATGATTTGAAAAGTCTGATCATTTATAGAACTAAACAGTTGTGTCTGATTAGTAGATACATTGAAAGACCTTTGGGGGGTGGGGGCACGACAGTGTTTGTGCATGTGTGCGTGAGTGTGTGTAATGCATTACCCCAGAACTAGGCGGAGGAGCTGCAGCAGCTTGGCGCACTGGTTCTGGCTCATAATGGTAGTTCTGCGATGCAGATGGAGGTTGATATGCTGGGAAAAAAGCAAAGAAAGAGAGAGAGAGAGAGAGAGAGAGAGAGAATAACAGGACGTAGTGTCTTAGTAATTAACATCTGTTCAAACACAAATTTAAAAGCACAAACATTTCAATTAGTGGTTGGTAAGGTCGCAGGGGTGTGTATACCTGGAGTTGTGTTTTGTTGCGGTGGTGGAAGGTGAACTTCTCCTCCCATTTTACTCTTCTCAAAATCCTCATGATATTTAATCTACAATACACATAAATGTATATGAACATGTGCCCAGATTCAGTGATGTACCATGTTTAACTGCAATATATAACTAAATAAATAAAAAAATTAAACAAAGGCACTGTTAAAAGGTCTTTACATGTCTCCATAATCCTGGAAAAAAGCAAGGCTATATTTAATTCTATTTAAGGTATGAAGTATAGTTAATGATTCATTAATTACCAGATCCCTCAGAACATAGAAATGAATGGAATCTTTCAAAGTAGTGTTGCACTAATATTCACCTATTTTAATTATCAGTTCACAGCAAGAAGCTATGATTAGCCTTCATCACTATTTCAGGCTTTGCATGTACAGCTGGAGCTGCTGATAATGTTAACAAATGTTAAAGAGCCTTTATATACATGCATACTCTTACCAGAAAAAAATATATATTCATAATATGCAGTTTTTGCACTAATATTGGATAAAGTATCTGTTCTAGAGAATATGAGATATTTTCTGATCCTAAATTGTTCAATAGGTGTCTCATATCTCTGTTTAAGCCGATCCTTTTTTTCTCAATTGTGTATTCATGCTCGATCAGTATATTTCTAGAACTCACTTTGGCTATGACACAATTTATATGAAGACCTAAAACCATTATTACTGGATAAAATCAGCCGTCAATGTTCCTTTTACCGTATTCATTTGTCCAGTGTGTGTGTCCATATTACAAGGTTCTCCTATCAAGAGATCAGAAGGCTGTGACCTCTCTGGCTGATTAAAAGAGCTGTTATGATGACAACGCTATTTTCAAACATGCCATTATCATATAACTGTCCGTTTTCTAAAAATAAAATTAAGTAAAATAATATCAACTGTAACTTTTTAATCAGTATTTAACCAAGATACTCACATTATTGTGTATTGGAGTCAGCTCCATATACTGTACCCTCCCTCACTATTGCTGGTTCCATCATCATGGATCTACTTATCCATTAGTTTTATAAGGTAATTTTACATTTACTCTATGTACAGATTCTTGATTTTTTTCCTTTCATAGAATACAGCTCATAAAACTGGGGTTTAAAAGTGGTTTTATACTCTCTAGTGGTTTCCAGCAAGGAAGAAAGACAATGAGAAGAAAGCAGCAACTATTGAAATGCCCAAAAATGTTGACCCTTTCTGCAAGACAATATTTAAGCTAAACTTCTGACAAATCAAGGTTAATTGCTTGAGTTGATTGCTTTGCAAGTTTAGTCAGACTTAAACCTTACACTGGAGGGAACTACAGGGTAGCCTTTAACCTACGTTGCTGATCTGGTCTTGTGTTTTCTTAATTCTTTGCAATTCTGGTGTGTCGGCTACAACACTGAAGCCTTTTCCTTTGTTCTTCTCAAACTCCTCCTTGTAGAGAACCTGCAATAGACACACACAAAAAGCATTAAAATAAGTAACAAACCATCACACTATGTTTCATTTTTTAAAAATTAAAAAGAATGATTTTTTTTCTTAAAATGCCTTAAAACCTAGAAAATCCTTTTTTTAGTTAAAGAAAGATTCTAAAATACAATCATATGGAGAGCTTATTTAATTCAAATAAATTTCTTTAAAAGAAGTAACATGGATATTTTCTGAAATTGAATGGAAAATTGTAGCTTTAATGATGAATCACATCAAAAAAGGCAAAATGTTTAGGAGAAAAAAGTCGACACTGAAAATACAAGCAAGCGTCAAATTACAGCAACGTGTTTCAGTAAGGTGTTGGGACACCATAACATCTTATTTGTCCCTTTGCCATGAATAGGTCAGCAGAATTGTCTTACAATTTTATGTTAAATGATATGTTAAGTTCACTGTGCAAATAAAAAAGAAATAATGCTAAACATTTTAAGAGGTGAGGTAGCTAACCTTGTTTCAGTCAAGAAAGGACATTTAACTTTATTTTTGTATATAATTTTTCAGACAAACATTTTGTTATGGGTCTCACATCTAAGAACATGGCAGATTAGAGATTAAGAATCTCTGCACCTACATCAGTAACAAGAACTGTGCTGCTTGCTACTAAAAGATACACAATTAAGAGGGACTGATAATGATCTCATATTTAGACAGTCTCATGGGTCTCTAGTGTGTGTGTGTGTGTGTGTATGTATGTGTATATGTAAAAAAAACAAACCCACCCCTTCATTTTTTTCTTCAACACTGTACATCTTTTCTTTACAAACCCACTGCTCATGTTATTCAGAATGTTTTACCCATTCCTGAGGGATAAAAAGTTTAAAGTTATAGGTTTAAGCTTGTTAAGTTTAAGGTTAAGCTTATTTAAATATATAAATAAACTTATATAAAATTTAGGAAAAAGTTAGGAAATTTTGAGAAATCGTGATATGTACCAGAGAATTGGTTTTAGTAACAGATCCATTGTGTATGGATAATAAGAGTGTTATTTCATAATGATATCCTCAGTTTTAGGCTATTTAGTAATTTAAAATTCTAAACATTGATGATATGAAGTTACATCTTCTATCCACCTGTTTCTCAAGAGCTAAAGGCTAAGGGCTGACCACTAATAGCTAGCCTTCCCCCCCGGTTGTTTTGTTCTTTAGAAATGTGGGTTTGAAAACCTAAAAACAGGTGTGAAATGTCTTGTAACGTCCCAATTCTCATGTGTTAAAAAGAGGGTATTTTCCCCCAGCCGATCCCTGCTTTCTGATAGGCTAGGAAAATGTACTTCTGCAAAACGCCATTTAGACGATAGCTAATTTATAGGTTCAGACACTGAAACATCGTTTTTAGAAAATGAGTGAAGGTGAAGGAAAGTGGTTAAGTGGGGAGGGGAATCATGGGAATATGAGGATTTCTGATCATAAAATCGAATATTTTCCCCTATTCATAACCCATTCTCAAATTCCCAAAGTATAAATTAAATAATTTGTATCATAGGTCATAAAAGTAATAAACTGTTGAAGTTTTAAAAGAGGTAAAAAAAAAGAATGATGAGGTTTAAAAACATCTTTTCTTTCAATGTCCATAAAATAGTAATAAAATAAACAGTCAATATTTGGAGTGAACACTCATTGCTTAAAATCAGGAGTTTTAGACACAGATATGTATAGTTTTATAAGAAAACAGCTGTTAAGTTTTACTGTAATGTTATTTATAAATAAAGTTATATATGGAAATACTGAATGATTTTGTACATAATTATGCAGACATGATAAACATGTATAACAAAATTGGTACAGCAT
>JAOVVB010000026.1:22343226-22361029 GCA_028570985.1 Heterobranchus longifilis
AATGGAGTGGAAGTGAGAGCAAAAGAGGGAGAGATCAAGAGAAAGGATCAGGGTGTCTAGCCACTGACAGCTTTATTTGCCGTTTAAGTTGTTGACAGGCGAGGAGAAAGGATTAAGCAGTAAATCTGCACTCCCTCTCACTTTTTCACGCACACATGCACTCCTGCAGCTTCGCTTTAAGGTTTTACAGTATGTTCTGCAGAGTTCCACTCCAGCTTTCACAACCATGTATGAGCACTATAGTGCATTCCATGACCGCAATAATTTCTGAAAGTCCTCAACTCAAAATAATGGACACAGTGCACACTGATCACTTACAGTGGCTGACCGTCTCTCATGGTTGCACCGCCCAAAGCATCAATTGAACTAATGACCATTGCTACACTAATGATACATGTGTTATTTTTAAAAGAGGACATATGTGTCTTAATTTAACAGGCCCAGAAGAAGTTTTTCTTCTCCATCTCTCAGTTTCTCTGATTCTAGCTTGTCTTCCTTCTAAATCGAGGGATTCCAGGGACCCAGGTACCAGCTGTTGTGGTAGGTCTTCCAGGTACCTTGGGGTAACAATAAGTGGCCAGCTGTTGTGGGACACTCCTCAACCAGAATTAAGAGCATTTCCACACAAACAGTGTTATGAGAACGTACAGGATTGGCACTAAACAGCTGAGTGGTCATAAGAAGACAACTTGTTAGTTGAGGCTGATCAGAAAAAGTCTTTACTTCGGAGCAATGAAATAAAGTCATGTGATCTGACGAGTCCAGATTGACCCTATTCCAGAGTGTCAGGGTAAGCGGATGAAGCGATGCACCCGCTGTACAAGCCTCTGGAGGCAGTGTTATGATCTGGGGTTGTTTCAGTCGGTCAGGTCTAGACTCAGCAGTGTTACGTGGCAAAAAAATGTTGTCAGCTGAGCTTTTATCTTTTCTGATGGCGCAGACATATTCCAGGTCTCAGGCTGCGAAATGTTTCGTGGCCAGGCAATGTAGCTTGCAGAGTGGCCAAATAAAAAAAATAGAGTATTTCATTAAATTCTATATTTCTATATCGAAAATCTCAAGTCGATATTTGTTGTTTTCACTAGGCAGTCATGAAATGAGTAATGAGCAATTCTTTGAAATCATTTGATTGAGTTGATCAATCCATTCTTAGCTGTTTATACGGGGCATGTCAAAATTGATTAAATGATAATACAAGTGATAGTGGAAATGTACCAAATAATGGTTATTATTTAAACAGAAATACAGTATAACAATTACCCATTAGCTTTCACACAGATTGTCCACAAAAACCAGGCTGTTGTCTAACTATGAAATCACCCACTTATACAGTAGTGACGCACAATATATTTGCCTAGTCTCAGGTATGCTAATAAGTTTTTGACCATCGCTTGCAGTTACTTTGCACTTGTTCTTGGTCAGTTGGGGAAATGTATCCTTTTACTTATATTCTTGTTTTGGATTGGTTTTACAAAATGCCGCAGAGGAGCAAATGTAAATGGGTTTTGTTCCAGACCACATATTATAGTTATCGGGCACTTGCTAGCTTCTGGTATTGTTTGTCTCAGACTTTTAATTTTACCAGCAGCTACATGTTCTAGTACCCTGATCCAGGAGGAAGAATAAATTATGTACAGTCATGTTTTATGCACTCACTACTTCTTCTATTTCTGTTTAGTAGTAACTGAGGAAGATGATATGTTAACCTTCATGTTTTTCTTATGAATAAACAGCACACTGGATTTCAAATGTAACAACCACTATTAACTTTCATTTGAGGAAATGTTTGTAAAAAAGAAAGTGAGAATAAAAAGTGTGATTGGATTGGGAATGTAACATGTTTATTGGTTGTTATTGATTAAGTTTGTAAAAAAATGTGTGTTCCAACCTCATGTCTGTTGAGCCACACAGTTGCTTATTTATGTTTACAGCATTTGGCAGACACCCTTATCCAGAGTGACCTATGTTTTTAAATCTCATTTTACTTCTGAGCAGATGAGGGTTAAGAGTTTGTTTAAGGGCCCAATAGCGATAACTTGGTGGTGATGGGGTTTGAACCCGCAACCTTCCGATCAGTAGCCCAACACCTTAACCACTGAGCCACCTCCTGCTGTTGGCTACCTAAGTAGAATTAAACACAAATATGCTTTAAATATATATGAATTGGTATAGTGTGAATTTTTCCTATAAAATTATCCTACTAAATATAAACTTTATATAACCAATATGTGAGGTAAGACCGACCCTATAATGAATGTCTGCGGTTAGATGGTGTTTTCAAATGGCCCTTGTGTGAATTGTCAAACCACAGTATATAGCGCTCTGGAAGAAGCCAATGTCCAGAATAATAGAAAAGTCATTTCTAGCAGTAGCCCAGGTGGATTTATCAGCTCTTGCTCAGCCACCACTTCCTGCTGAAATAATTTTTTAAACAAAGCCTTCTCGGTGTGCTGTGTGACAACAGGGCTCTAGTTCATGTGTAGGAGACAGAGGCTTCGATCAGCACACTGCCATGTGATATTGATCGGGAGTAATGATTGGTCAGTCTGCAAAATGTGATTCTATATTTAGCGAGGTTGCAATAAAGCATATGGAAAGGTCAAGCTGTAATATTTTAACACACACTGGTAGGCAGCCTCTCCCACACTTTCATTCAAACTCGCTTCAATCAATCAAATCAATCAGTGCAGTCTCAGCTATCTGCACAGGTAGGAACAGTGAACACAAACTGTGTGGAGAAAGAGACCAAACAAGGTACATTTAAAACCATAAGTTTAGCTTTTTACACAGCACAGTCAAGCCTGTAGTACTACACACCGAAGTGTGTGTTTATAGAGGTAAGCATAGTAACCACAGGGTGCTTAGGGAAAATGTTGTCGCTTGTCTTATTTCGTCAAGATGTGCACTAGTAAAGTTGACATGTATAATGTCTTACTAATTTCTGCAAGGAGCACACACAGGATAGAAAAAAGGAAAGAAAATATTTCTGCTATGAATTTTTTCATTTCCCGCATCTAGTATGCTCTAGACGTGATTTTCAAAAGGATTATATCAAATTGTGATACATTGTAATAAACTTTTTCTTAGGCTTGTTCTCACTACATTTGATCTGCAAGTTACTTGGATGGGTATTACCCTGATTGCCCTTCCTGCTGCAACCCAATCATATCTCCACGCTTTGAGAGTGGCACTGTGGAAGCCCTGCATCTCCAGTGGCTGGAGATTTATCAGTCATTGGCCATTTCATTAGGTATACCTTCCAAGTACTGGGTTGGACTTATGCTTGCCTTTAGAACTGCCTTTATTCTTTATGCCATATATTCAGTGAGGTGCTGGAAACATTCCTTAGAGATTTTGGTCCATATTAACATGATAGCATCGCGTAGTTGCTTCAGATCTGTTGGCTGCACTTCCAGGATCGGCTGCATCTCACAATCCACTGCATCCCGAACTTGCTCTACTGGATTGAAATCTGGTGACTGTGGAGCCATTTGAGTACAGTGAACTCATTGTCATGTTGAAGAAACCAGCTTGAGATGATTTTTAGCTTTGTGATAGAGAACTGCCTTTCAATGGATATTCTTTTTCAGATCATTAAACCCCAGAGATGGTTGATTGTTAAAATCCCAGCAGATCAGCAGTTTTGGAAATATCACATTGCAAGTCACTCTAATTACCTTTCTTCACCAATTTGATGCTCGGTTTGAAGTTCAGCAGATCATCTTGACCATGTCCACGTGCCTAAATGCATTGAGTTGCTGCCATGTGATTGGCCGAAGTAAGCAGATGAACAAGTGTACCTGAAGTCAAGTTGGTTGTATATGGACATAGCGTTAAGAGCTTTGGCCAAGTGGCCAGCTGTGGCAACCCAGCGATTGTGGGGCTTGAACCCCCACCCCTCTGATCAGCGACCTTTCTAAATCTTTATATGACCAAGCACAGAAAGGTTTAAAAGTAAATTTTTTTATTTATTTATTTTTTTTTACATAAAATCATGCAGTTATTGGTTTCTGCAGTATTTGCTAGAAAAGTCAGTTTACATGCTGAATTATACATATTGTTTTTGATGTAAACATATATGGTGTTGTGTGTTTGTGTGTGAGAGAGACAGAGAGCGAGAGAGAGAGAGACCATCTTGCAATTGCAGAAGCCAAGAAATTATGAAATGACTGAACTATCTCTGGATCTGTCATTAGCTACACTTCTGCAGAACCATGCAGAACCATGGATCTAATTTATCTTTCCATTTTCCATCTACTGATGCATCTGGATGTGTTTCAGCCTGTTTATGAGTGTGAGATGAAAGAAAACCAGTTTGTATCATGCAGAGAAGTGTATGATGAGCAGACGGATGAATCTCCACCTAATATTACAAACTGAGATTCCCTGTGCATGTCTGTGAATGTTATTCAAAGTTCAATATGGGAACGTATGCAATAAAAAACTCTTTCTATCCTTTTTTTTTGCAGTGTGCTGTTTTGTGGTGCACAAAAGGTGCCATGAATTCGTCTCATTCTCCTGTCCAGGGGCTGACAAGGGGCCAGATACAGATGTAAGTAAAAATGACAGAGAATTTAAAATGTCCATGGTTTATATTGAGTGCCTCAGGTCAATGTCAAGACAATTAGATAATGTTTAAGTGTGGGTATTTTGAGTGATCCTGTCAAAAAAGTTTGAAGATCTGCACCAAGCAGATGCCATTCTGTTTCAGGCCCGAGAGGCTTGAGCTTACTTCTCAGTTAGCACAAATGATTTACTCATGACATTCGCTCAATGACTTTTGGCTTAATAAGCTCTTCAGGAGGCAACTTGAATAGCTCTTGTGTCCAAGAAATCACATTCATCTTTGGCTCTGGGTTTGAAACCCTGTTGATCAGGCTTGTATAATGCTGTCCAATGAATTGGATATCTTTCGATACAGAAAATGGATGTTGGAAAGTTTTCTAAGCACGTTTAGCTGCTTTACGGCAATGCATGGACGTGAGCTTGGGAAAAGATTATTGATGCTTGAAACATTAATGCATAAAATATCAAGGCATGACACGCTGCCAAACTGTTTAGCATAAGATAACCATTCATAAAGCTATGATACTTTTTTTTCTACTTCGACTACTTATTTACTTGACTATACCAGTCCTTAAAGCAAAATCATGATCATGTTTTGTAAACAGGGTTTTCCAGTAGATTACAGAGGCAAAAAGGGGTTTGTTGTGAAATGTGTGTATTGTTACACACCTTAAGGCTGATTTATTCTTAAATGATCCACATGGTAGAAACGCCTTTCTGCCTTCTACTTTTTTTACTTCTTCCCCCTCAGTGCTTCGACTTTTGCATCAAATTGAAATCCAAACGAGCATGGACCAAATGGAGCCGAGACTAATTGAAGAAGGCTGTAAAATATTTTCTGTGTTGAAAGTAACTTAACGGTGGTTCAACATCTACTAACATCAACCCCAACAAGATCCCCTCACTTTCATTCACCACTGTTCACTCACTAGTGCTCGAGGAAATTCAGCACAGTGGGATAGAAAGTCCACCACCAACGAGCGGTTTGGTGGTGTATTTGCAGCATGACAATAACACAACAACAAAGTTCGGTATAATGCATTACTCTTATCTAATTACTTTTCCTGATAACGCAGTAATGTAACGCGTTACATTTTCAATGCATGTAATTTGATTACAGTTACCAATGTCAATAACATTACGGTACTAGCGTTTCAAATGTAGTGATTAAATATTCATCAAAATGCATTTAAAAATCACGTTTTGCACGGCAGCATCAGTTAATGAGCTAACCCTAGGATTACGTAGGGAGCCTACGGAGTGAGCGAGGAGCAACAATAGGTTAAGGTGCACGCAGTGAGAGGTGTTTTTAAAGTAACTTAAAAGTAACGTAAGTAGTAATCTGATTGCTTTTTACATGTAAAAATCAGTAATGTAATCACAAAAAAAAAGTACTGTCACATGTTACGTTGTTGTGTTACGTTGTTCTGTAGCTCTTTGTTTGTACATTTGCACGTGCACTTTGTTGTCTGTTGTCTATTCTGGTCGCTTTTTTGTATATTTTCTCTTTTTTGTATAGAAATAGATAGTTCTTTAGGATAACTTAAAAATGTACATCTGTCATATCTGAGCTAGTCAGCTAATTAGATCTCTTAGTTAGCTAGCTGGTTCCGGTAAAGTGTGTTGTTAATTTATGTTGTTGCATGTATGTAGTACCTTTGTCCTGGAGGAACATTGTTTCCTTTCACTGTGTACTGAACTGTATATGGTTGGAATGACAATAAAAGCCTACCTGACTTGAAATACTGAATGACTTTGTACATAATTATGCAGACATGATAAACATGTATAACAAAATTGGTACAGCATATAATATGGTGCCTAAGACTTCTGCACATTACTGTATGTGACAGAATCTGTTTAAAATCGATGAAATTATGGACAGAAAGAAAGGATGTGTTTGAGGATGGGTGGATTAGTGTGTGTGTGTTACCTGGCTCTGCATCTTGCTCTGCTGTTTCAGGCGTAGATTTTCTGGAGTATCAGCAACACTCGTAAATGACGTTTTTGGGTAGTGTCTGTAACATACATCTCAGAATTAGTTGTCACTAAAAACCTGTCAAACATTAAACATTCCAGGGAACTTGAAATCAACCTCCATATTTTCAAACTGGCGCTTGTACTTATAGTCATGTGTAAAAGTTATTTCCCCCTCTTTTAATTCTGTGTGTTTTTATGTAAAAAACATAATAATCTGATTATAGCGAGTCCTAGTATTAAGCAAATGCAACCTTGAATTTCACTAATTATAATAAATATTATTATTAAAAATTTTTTTAAAACCGTGCTATTATTTACTTAATGCAAATTAACCACCCCTCAACACAATGCCAAGACAGAAAGACATAAGCAATGGTCTTAGAGTAGCAACTGCTGTTGCATATCAATCAGGAAAGGGTTATAAATCTATTTCCAGACAATTAGGAGTTCAACGCTCTACAGTGAGAAAGATCATTTAGAGGAAAATGCATTCAAGCCAGTTGCTAATCTTCCCAGAAATGGACGTCCTAGCACATTCACCCCCATGCAATGATTAGAGAAATACCAAAAACATCTCAGACCCTACAGGCATCACTGAGCATGTTAACAAAGTAAAGTCCATAACAGCACAATAAGAAAAAGACTTTTTAACCATGTTTTTTTTTCTAAGGGGTGCCAGGAGAAAGCTTCTTCTGTCTACAAAGACTATAGAAGCATGCAAGGTTTGCAAAACTGCTTCGGAGCAAAGCTCAAGGCTTCTGGAACAATGCCATATGGAATTTGAATAATCGAAATGTCAATAAAGCGACCTTGAGCTCTTCTGTATACCAAAGGCAAATTTGAGGCCACTTTTCTGACAGCTAAAGCTTGGTCAAAATTGAGTCATGCAACAGGACAATGATCTGAAGCATAGCAGTAAATCCACATCAGAACGGCTGAACAATAAAATCATCAAGGCTTTTTGGAATGGTCTAGTCAAAGTCCAGACCTCAACCCAATTGAAATGCTGTGGTGGGTCCTTAAGAGAGCTGTGGAAATATGAATTCCAAAAACCTCAATGAACTGAAGCAATGTTGTAAAGAAGAATGGGCCAAAATTCCTCCACAATGAAGCGAGAGACTGATAAAATAAAACAGAAAACCATTAATTCAAATTTATTTATTGCTGCTAAAGGCAGATCTACAAGCTATTGAATCATGCAGGGTATTTGACTTAATGCATCACATCTGCGTGGTGCAAAAACCAATGTAACTAGTGTGTCTACAACGGTGTCAAATTTTATGCTATTCTAGATCATTATTGAGTACTAACACTATCCGGCTTTTCCTATTACAATTGTTATTCTTTCTTTCTGAATAAAAAAAAACACTTTAAACCTACTGAGAAGCATGTTTTGAGAGGCAGATTTTAATTCAAGGGCCATAATCATTTAATTTATAAATACGCTAATCTAAATTATGTACAGTGAGAAACTTCAATTTGTGATGTGCATCATGGCAACAATCACACTGACAGCAGAAGGTGTCAAAGAGAGACAAAGCTCATCTGTTCATTTCACATTGCTGTGGTACAATTGCATGTCGAGCCAAAACTGCCCCGTTCAACTTGAAAACATGACGAACAGGGCAGTTTTGGCTCTGACATGGTGCCTGTTTAAATGCTCCAGATTTACTCGAGATACACAAACAAGTTTGTGAACAAAGATATGATCTTAAAACAAGAACATCTCCAAGTTTATTTCATTTCGGTTTCTTTTTGCTGAACATACTAACACACTGGTGACCAGGGCCTGTATTCACAAAGCTTCTTAGAATTCTTTCAGAGAGCTCTTATTTTCAGCTTAAAAAGTCCTAGCTGGGAGTCCTAGACGAAAAGGGATTTAGGAAACTTCTCAGAGCGACTCTTTATCCTAGTGAGGAGGTGTGGCTGACCCCATTGCTAGGGATGATGCAGCAATTTAAGGACTGTGATTGTTTGATAAAAAAATTACCTTGGACCTCTGTAAAGGACTTGAAATGTGCTCTTTGTGAAAATAGAATATATGATAATAGAATAGACAGTGAAGCCATAATGTTTGTATATAAAGAAATTGTATAATCATGACTACAGGCTACTTTATGCAAAGTTTGTGTTATAGGCTAGATATCTTAAAGATAATTAAATATACAGCCAAATGTTGAAAATGTGTCTACTTTTGAAGCTACCAATTTCCACACAGTAGTTACTATATTTACTGTACGTTCTTACATTTATTTGCCATACTGATTTTATTACTTTTAATCCATTATTTTAATCCATTTTAAATCAATGGGAGCAAAATGGCTCACCTTTTACCAATTTACATGATTTCAGGACAGTCTATTTAAATTGCACTTTTGGATGGTATGTAGCCAACAATCCAAGAGAGATGGAAATAAGTAAAAAAAAAAAAAAACGAGAAACCCAAATTGGACAGAAGAGCAGTGTTTACATTTAGTGTTTGGAGAATATTTCTTTTTTCCGCCATTTTGTCCTCTGCTATAGAAATTCTTAAGCCTCTTAAAAGTCCTCCTCTCTACTTTTAATAATTTTTACCTTAGGAGCTGTTTTTAGTTCTAAGATGTTTCGTGAATAATTTTTATCTTTACTAAGATTTAGTCCTAAATTTAAGGGGAAATTCTAAGAAAATGTCATAATTCTAGGAATTTTCTTGGAGCAACTTTTAAGCTTAAGAAGCTTTGTAAACACGGGCCCAGAACACTAAGCGTCAGGTGCAAACACCAATTTTTAACATTACTCAAAAAAAACAAGAAAACAAAAAAAAAACAAGCCTGATTCAAACATGATAAAAATAACATTTTTAAAAATATTTTTTTTTCTTGAAGTGCGCAGAGATCACGTTTATTAAGTAGATTTCAATTGTAAACTTTACAGTTTATCAGATAAAATGTAAATTAAAAGGATATAGAATTTTTTTTTAAAGAAAGATTTTAAGTGCTACAGCTCTGTTCATTATACATGTGTCTGATTTGCCTGTCAGATATCTGGTGTGAAGAGAACTGGGGAAATTTCTCAGACAGGAAAGCTGTGGGTGTTTTTAAAACGACTGTCTTTGCATGTGCTTACGCCATGTATCCATATTGACACTATAAACAAGACATCAGTTACTGTCTCACACAAAAACAAGCAGATCATTTTCAGATACTTACGCATTGCAGTACGGTTTCTTATCGAAGCCTTTATAGTTCTTCATGTTTAGAGTCATCTTGCATACCTCGCAGCTGAAACATCCTTTATGCCAGTACTAAGAGAGACAAAATGAGCAATTAGTTCATGGTTAACAACTTATTCAGCCACTGTATACTATGTAATGCAAGATGACAGTGGATTTATATCTGGTTTCATAGCTGTATGGGTCAGCAGTCCTCTAATTTCTCTGATGTTCAGCACTTATGAGGAGAGAGCAACCTTACACCCCATAGCTCAGGACTGAATACAGATTTAAATAATTGATTGATATAAATAATGGATTTTTCCCCAACTGAAAGTGAAAATAAAGATTCTTTTTTTAGTCCATAATAAAAGTTTAAAGAAATAAAAATTGCCCAATTGCAAACAAATCAAATGTCTTTAAATGCTTATTTGAAATTTGGCACAAACAGCCTTTAAGTATTACCTGTCGGTCATCTCTAAGTGTATTAAAAACGTAATATCTAAAAATACTCACTGCCGAGACAAGGACACGGAAATTATTTATCAAGAGGAATAAGCAAGGAGAGGCCAAAGAACGATATTTTCATTTATTTTTTAAAAACTTTTTTCATGTCTAAGAAAATGAGAAAAAAAAACTTCCAGCTTGCACAGTAAAGAAATGTTAGAAATAACATCCCTGAAACCTATTTTGTGCTAAGCAGTGAATTATATCACTTCTTGGGTGAGATTTACTGAACAGAATAATCCAACATTACGGACATGTCTAACATACTGGTCTGCAAACGCTTTAAAAAGAGACAGGGTGCCTGAGTGCATGCAGGTAAAAAAAGTATATTGGACTCTGAGCTTTGGGTTTTTGAGTGACTTGTTGACCTTGGGAGGGTTTAATGATAACAGAGGACAACAAACAGTACCTTTCAACTTACATTCCATCTCACTGCCCAGTTATTCATAGGTCTCTCTTTTCTAGCTATATATACTAAGCAAATGGTGTAATTAAACATATTGCAAAAGCATTACAATGTTGTACTGACTGGTCTGTTGTACTCCTGAGAACTAAACTCTGAGAATGTGTACACTGAATCTTCTCCTTACTGTTTCTCTCTTTTTGGCACATAATAACTATGAAAATAATAAATATCTTGACACAATCAAGTTTGTCCAGAGAATTATACCGAACAGTCTTCATAAGAGGATCACACAAAGATATTGGTATTTCACTTTTTATGCAATGATTTCATTATAGCAATTTGGAATCATTCCAAAGAATCATTAGACGATGGTGTTTTGTTGCAAGTTTACATGTTTGGTTAAACAAACCGAGTTTACACCTTATAATTTAAGCATCAGAGCACTGGAGATTCCCCTCCCCCTTCTGAACCTTTAATTATTGTTCACGTAGATTATTAGTTTCTTAGGGATATAGGGAACCACATGTTGCAGCTTTTAGTACTTATTAAGGAGACTGCATATGTCTCTTCTATACAACTTTCAATCTATTTTATTTATTTAGTAATGAGATTTTCTCAATAGTTTATTGAGACCTCACTTCTGGTCTCTCACCGCTGCTGGATTGCTGAGGTGTGAACTTCTCTCCTTTGCTTGATAAGATTGTCTGCGGGTTTTATTTGAGGAACAGGGAAACTTCTCCAACATGATTAAGGGCTCAAATCCTATGAGTTATTTAAACGAATACAAGTATATTAGTATGAATATGTGAATGACGCATTTAATTTTAACTTATGCAAGTGGTTCAGCACAAGCTATGCATCTATGTTACATGCAATTATGTTAACCAGTGTTAAACTACAGGTCAATGAATCGAGTAGATTGAGCTTGCGAATGAAAGACCTTTTAATAAATTGCAGTTAAAGGTCATTTGCAAAAGGTCACTATCTGTCCTGCACAGTTTCTTTATTTTGGTGCTGTTATTGACATCAAATGATCAGACAACAGATTAAGGGCGGCCTCTTGAATTCTTTAAAATGATTTATGCAGAATACTTGTGTGTTATTTCACCTCTATAATAGGTTGAGCAAAGTGAGACTAAGATCAGTTGAGAAACATTTTGGTCCTTTCATTGAATCTGTTTTCATAATAACTTTCAGTTAAAAAAAAGAAAAGAAAAAAAAACACTTCACACCTTCTAAACTGTAATTTACACAAATAGACAAAAATCTGCTTGTAGAAGCGTTGTGACCTTGACATTGATAAAATCATTTAGATGACAGCACGCTGTAGGGTTTCTGTAATTACAACTATTTTTTCAGGAATCTAAACATGACAAACTGGTTTTCTTGTGCGCCGAGAAAACTGGTCATACTGTATTTGGTGTTTAACAATTATTGTCATAAACGAACTGTCTAATATCTATGTAGACTGATGTCGAAGGAGAATAATCAAACATTGGTGTTTAAAATGTTAAGCTGTTAAACACGCAAAATGCCTTAACCTTATGAACTGATACTGTTAAGCGCATGTGCACACTGCTTGCCAAGTAAGATGATGTCGTCGTCCTCCTCCTTACTTTTTTACTTACAGCTTTTGGGATACTATTTTTAGCATAATGGTACAGTTTAAGATCGTAGAGTATGGGGTTATAATTCAGACTGCTCTAAGTAAGACTGTAGCACATGTTCTTGGCGACAGCCGGCAGACAACAGCATCTTACCCCCTGAGACCCAACCGGTCAGAACTTATTTGTTTACAATAAAATAAAAATCCACACTGGGTTCACAGAATTTTGAGATCCAACTGTAACCAATAATGTGCTTAAAAAAAATTCAACAAGAGGCAACCATGTTACCAAAATTAATAAAGCCTATTTTAGTCAAAAATACATGCAGGGATAAAGTTTAACTGTATTCTACTGGTCATGAGTATCTTCATAGTCATACTTGTATTTTAGTAAGATAAATGCTATTAACCAGACTGAAAAAAAAAACATGTTCTTTAGAGCACTTTGAGCTAATGTAGTTGGCTTCAGCAAGCTGTAATTAGTTAGTTTGCATTATAACAGTACATGATAACTTATGTCATACACGACAAGCTAGGTGACGCATAGAATTTATAGATGTATACGATTTATCAAAAATATGCAGAGGAAGTACTCTATTATAAATTATACAAACTCAAAAAAAATTTATTTGTATTTTATGTTGGCTTCAGATGGTAGTACATTCTGTTAGGTAGATATTATGTGCATTCGTGTCTAATGAGTGACTTTTAAAAACAAAATGATATGGGGCTACCATGGGGTGGAGTAAATTTTAGAGAGCGGAGAAATTTTCTTAATGATTCTATAGGTTTTGCTTACGATGTTTACGATGTCTTGACTAACAGACTTGCATATAGCCCATTTCAGAAGTTCATAAGTATTTAAGATAAAACACATGACTGGTGAATCGGAATGAAAGCTGCAGTGAAGAGAAGCAGTGCACTGTGGCACACCACCCAAATCCACACTGTCATGGGTGTAGTGTTTTAAATGTACAAAAATCCGCAATCTTAACCACAATAAAATGTGAAAAATGCAGTGCTGGGCATGAACACTGGGTGTCTGACCAATGACCTTCATGTCATTTGCATTATTTTCATTTGTTTTGTCAACATGATCACATGACTCCTTATATTCTCCCAAGCAGCTTATATACCATAAACAGCAAAAAACACGGAAAAATAAGTTCCACAATTTGGAACTGATGAGATCACATGACAGATTTAAGCGTTTTCAAAAATAATAACTGACAAAAAATTAAAATCTAAGTTTTCAGTTTTACCAGTGTTGGTGTCAAATAGATGAAAACTTTTGAGTTTGTGCATTGTTTCCCACCAGTGTAACACTTGTTCATGATTAAACATTTGCAGATTTTAGCTACAAATTCACAAATGGTGATGGGTTGTGGGTAGTTATACAGCAAGATCATGGCTGGAGTGACTCAGTGTTTAGTAGGTAAAGGAAGCCAGGACTGGGATCTGTAGCAAATGTCTTAAAAACGGGAAGTGGGCAATACTTCTTCCATAAAACCACTTATTAATGATATACAGGAGGCTTTGTGGAGGCTTTAAGTGGTGCACTTTATGCCCTAGATCTTATGATTTATGATTACTCCGGACAAAGCCATTCGGTCAGAAAGCAATTGATGTTTAACGTCCATTACACACATCACCTAGGGCCTCAAGATTATGAATGAGTATTAAATAAATAAATAAAGGAATGAATGAACGAATAAAACTCCAGCACAAAAGCTCATTCATTTTTACCAGATTAATTGAAAAGGGTTCCTACTACAATAATTCACAAATTACTAATCTCTTTCTTTTATTTATTCTTAAGAAATAATCACTTAGACAACAAGTGAACACAAAACCCTGCAGAACAAAGTTTCATAAAATATTATATTCTTTTGTGTGGTGATACACGTATTTACGTAAACTGGTAAAAACAAACAAGAAAAAAAAAACATTTACAATAGAGATGAACTAGGTGATCGTCCAGTGACCAGAATTGGCCGTTTTTCAGTTTGATTGGCCGTGACCGGTAATCAGCAGATCAAACTCAGGCATAAACGATCCTGTACCGAGCACAGAAGTTTCCAAAGGATGCAACAGAAACTTATTTTTATGGCGATACACTATCAAGAATTGGGTGCCTTAAAAGCCTCTGATCAGCCTTTTTCTCCAAACTGAGAGCAAATTAGTCTTAAACCCACTCATTACACATGCTTACAACAGTCTACAACCGCTTACTCACGGTCAAGTTGAGTTTTGAGACTTTGGAGGCATTTTAGGCGGTAAAAAAGTCGGTTTCTTTAGAATCATACAGGTGGTGCTCTCTTTTACATGTGGTAGGAGTGAACTACTTAACAAGCTAATAAACAAATTATGGCAGAGAACCGAGACACATGCTGCTCAGTTAAATGTTAAATTCTTGTAAGTGAAGTTAGTTAGATTGTTGAAACGCTGCACTTTTTTTTTTTTTTTTAAGTGTGAAAACTACATTTTACATTATAAGAAAAGGACTACATGCAATTAATCATTACACATTTTTAAAGGTTTTTTAAATTTTCAAATCAGAATATTTATAAAACTGTGATACTTACAGTATCGCAATTAACATCACATTGGCACCGAGGTATCATGATAATATTGTATCGGGAGGTGACTGGTGATTCCCATCCCTAGTATTAATGTTCCTATATAACATATTCCCCTATAACTATATAAATATTCTTCCTATAACTATACTATATACTATCTTGAATATAACTACCTCACTGACAGTGTAGTCTTCATGCATTTGTAAAGTATATTAACGTCTCCAAAAAAAAAAGAAGAAAAGAAAAGAAAAAGCTTGGCCGTCTTGTAGAATTCTCTGTTTTTGATTAACATGTAAGTCAAGACTTGGCTACTTGTCTCCAGGATAGACAAACATTTTCAGCCAAACCATTATTATCCCCCCCCCACCTTGCACACATTCAAACTATTGCAATGATCTGAATCTAAGCTGTTTTTCCCCTAATGTGGGTGAAGACATACTAAAGAGTTTGCATATACAAATATCCAAAGTTACACAAAACCAGGAGCACATGATTTATCTGAGGTAATAGTTATATTGTGAGGACTGAATGGATGCCAGAGCAAACGACATGAATGTGGAAGATAAATCAACCAGGTGTGTTGTAGTCTATCGAAACGAATACAATAATATGAAAGATTACAGGTGTTGAGGCATTAATCTAGAGAACTTCCGGTTTATATTGAACTGAACTGCAGGGACTGTGTGACACGTCAGATTCCTCCTCTGCTTTTCAGCACAACGGAGGAGGCCGTGCACACGCACAAACACACACAGGCGCGCCCCCGCGCTAACATCCTCTGTTAAGCAAAGAATTCCTGGATGACTACTGAACTAGCATGACTTTTTAAGGAACGTAAACATGCATTTGGGTAATGGCAAATGAGACTTTTGTGAATTAAGGAAAAACGTGTGCCTGTGTCGTACCTAGCTAGCTAGCAACCGTCGCTCACAGACGCTGCACGACCATAACAAGCTACATAGCCTTAGCTAGCTAACTAACTGGTTCCGCTTCCGTTCCAACCTAAATGCAACAAACCCTCCCTAGAAATCAGAATTGCTGTTCATCAATATATGAAATATAAGCTAAAAATTTGGCGTTTCTTTCTGCTAGCTGGTCTTAGATGTAGTATACTTTGCTAACTACATTTTGGTTAGCTTACCTTGTCAAGGCAATTCACTTTTTCCGTGGGATACACCACTCGGTTACATCTACTACACTGCGGATTCATTTTTTTTAAACAATCTCAGAGCGAAGATAAAAAAAAAGGTTAGAGCAGAAGCCCGAGGTTAATGCTTCGTGAGATAAAGGCAAGAAGAGATCTGAGCAAGAAATCCAGTGCAGGCGGCGGCTTCTGATGTTTTGCACCGCTGTCTGTCACCGAACGAGCAGACACGCGCGGAAGCGCGGGCACGACACCGCTCTATCCTGCGCTCCGCGTTCCCGAGGATACAAGACGCGACGCGAGAGCGCGCTGCGATCTTAATAAATATAACACGTAACAGAAATAGTCTTTTATATTGTACTGTACTGTACGAAAACTTAGCATGAATCAACATGAATCACCGTAATAAAAAAGGAATACGCACTTTTTAAAGGAAATTTAAAGTTATTTGTGTCTAAAGTTATTTGCTTCAACCTCAGATAAGTTAGCAGAATTTACACAGCGTAGGATGTGAATTTATACCACATTCGGAATAAAATTATAAACTTTTAAAACATTGAGGTAATATCTGGCTTTTTTAATATTCAAATTTAACATAAAATGTTTCAGAAAGTTTATTGGGCGATACTGGAAACTAATCACCAACACATAACACCGAGTATGACTATGAAACTATTAAAAATACTACTAAAATAAACGAACACTATATACTGTATAATAGACATGTTAAACCGCTATTCAACTCACTACATAATATAAAATGTTATGATAAAAAAATAAATAGAAATAAAACTCAGCTTCTAACCGCTCGGGGGTATAGCTCAGTGGTAGAGCATTTGACTGCAGATCAAGAGGTCCCCGGTTCAAATCCGGGTGCCCCCTGTTTTCTGCAGGATTTCCCGAGCAACGATTTTCAGTTTAAGGTTTTTAACATATAATAGACAATTAGACAGATCTGAACACAATTCCAGTTATTTCACATTGCAGTTATTTTATCCACCCCCTCAATTGTTTTCTTTGTTTGATGCAGGCCAATAATTTGACCCTTTCTTACACTGTTATTTGAGAAATGAGAAGGTACTCATACTTTTCATCAGTGAGGATAAAAATTATACCCAGCTGTAAAACTAGTAATCAGTGCAGTAACTATCAAGTCAAAGTCTCATTCGCAGGATTAAATTATTCTATATACTGTAAATCCAAAGTGAACCTCTGTTTTTTTGCCCTGGGCAGTGTAATATACACAGTGCTTTGAAAACATATTTGCCCCATTACTGATTTCTTTCTTTCTTTTTTTGCCATATTTGTCACAAAATGATTCAGATCATCAAATAATTTTTTATCACACAAAGACAACCCAAGTAAATACAAAATGCAGTTTTAAAAATTATTATATCAATTATTAAGGGTGGAATAATGTCCCACAGTCCCATGTGGGAAAAACTGTCCCCTGTCCACTTTTTTTTTTGTGGAAAAACTTGCCACATCCAGGCCTGATTACTGCCAGACCTGTTGAACCAAGAAATCATTGAAATAGAAACTTTCTGACAAAGCGGAGCATGCTAAAAGGTCTCAAAAAGCTACACAATCTAAAATAATAATAATAATAATAATAATAATAATAATAATAAAAACAGAAGACAAAGCAATTGACAATTGATCAATCTGCAAAGGGTTACAAAGCAATTTCTTTACTCAGAAACCATTTTGAAACAACAGAAACCAAATGTTGGGAGGTGATTGCATGGTTATATTATACAGAATACATTGCCATAAAAATATTTGCCATTTTGGGATGGCAAATATGGGATCTACTGTATAT
>JAOVVB010000026.1:22372820-22385519 GCA_028570985.1 Heterobranchus longifilis
GAAAGTTTAGAAATAATCAAAAGAGAAAGAAACATATGACGGAATTCCCGGGACTGTTATGTAAAAAAAAAAAGAGGAACAAGTCAATCAACTAACGGTTGAAACATTCCCTGCCATTTATGAAATACATCCATGCACTATCTAAGCTTACTGCTTCCATCATTATTGTTATACAAAAATATAAGTTTAGTGTAGTATTCAGGATAAATAATGTATTTTTCTAGTCACCCTCATACTCATTATCCTTTACATCATCATCATGCCTGGAGGGCCAGGGCCAGCACCTAATCACACCCACTGAACCTAGTAATTAGAAGATTAGTTGAACCAGCTGTGTTGGGGCAGAAGAATCACCAAAATGTGTGGAACACTTGCCCTCCAGGACTTGAGAACCCTGCTGTACAGGGTTGTAAAGAATACAGACCCCACCCATCCTTGGAACATTATATGCAAGGAAGGAAGGAATACGCTCTGGATGGTGTATTTATGTATATAATATGGCACAATATACACGTTTTTACCTCTGGGGCGTTACTTTAGTCAGTCTACATATCAGCATGTGTGTTTTCCCTTAACATTTTCAAACCCATCACACCTCATTCACTCAGACCCAAGGTAGGAATCGGACCTTTGAGGTACAAGGCAATAGGGCATGCCACCTAAAGTTTAGTATGTTTAATAATTATTTACAGAGACCATTTGATATATTTTCTATTAAACGTATGAGCATTGTTGTAAAATGCTGAAAGAGTTTACATGTCCCCAGTCAACAACTTCCTGAGCTAAATAGTAGGGTCAAGTTAAAGCAAATGAGATATTTTCACTCGTCTACCATCAATCCAGTCTTAAAAAGTCGATATATTAAATTAAATGAGTGATCTGCTAGAATGAGGTATATGCAGTGTATATAAAATTGCAAAATTGCATCCTTTTTTAATTAAGTCAATTTGTTATTCACGTGTAAGACCATTTTATTCTGTCTAGTCCAAGCATATAGAGATTCACGTCAAATCACAAGCCAAAATGTACTGCACTGCAATTATTAGCAGAAAATGCAACATGTTATTAGTAGTAGTAATAGTAGTAGTAGTGGAAGTAGTTTATACTGTTCCCTGGAACATCTGTAGTCCAACTAGGGACAGTGGAGGCAAGTGGTGATTACTATTGTGTTTATTCCTATTTCGAGACCGTGGTGGGACCTCTGGTCAACATTCACACACTGTGGGTAATTTGGGAATGCAAATTAGCCTAATCTGCATGTCTTTAGACAGTGGGAAGAAACCCATCCAGCACAGGGAGAACAAGCAAACTCCAGACCCCGAGGTGAGACTCTAACCCAGACCCTGGAGGTGTAAGGTGTAAGCACTGGCGTTTCCTGCCAGTACCAAATCAGGGTTATAAAATGTATCTTTCACTTTTACATTTCATAAAAATATATACTGCATAGATACATATGTCATACACAACATTTTATTGGGATTTTTTTTTTTGGAAGAAATTTGTCTCAAAACTTGTTTGAGGAATGTTCTGTTAACATCTTTCCAGTTTTGCCCTGCTACTTGCAGTAATATTATACCAATTATATAAAAAAGCCTTAAAAACAATGCTGATGTTCTTAATCAGAAACAAAAACTTTATTAAAGCAAGCATAACCCATCATAATCACATCATCCCTGTGTAAAAGGTAAGAGAGTTATTTTTCAAAAAAGAGTACAGTAATCAGTTACCCATGATCAAGAATGAGTGTATTGCAATATATGACTGTTTCTTTATTGTGTGTTATATTTTAAAAGATAATAAAAATGCTTAAAACTGGAGTGTCCCCGGGGAATGTTATTTGAATGTTCTTTGAAGTTGGATGAACAATGCCAAAAGGTTGTCCGGGAAGAGGTCCCTAATTATTTTAAGTCCTTTTTCTGTGCTTGAATTTTCAGTTCCTTCTTTAGTACTTTAAAGCGTGTGGTAAAACACCTCAATAACAATTTTAACACTTTGACTTGTCTGAATGACAATTGCAGTTTTGTAGCACTTCCTAAATGAAAGAACAGGTTTAGCATATAAGTGTGCCATTTAACTTCCGTTGTATGTTTTTTTTTTCTTTTAAAGTGCATGTGTGTGTGGAAAATAAAATAGTGTCACAGCCTAATCAGCACATTTTTCTTCCTTTTTGCATAGGCAAACATCAAAACATTCATATGTTTAGTCATCATGGTAAAACACAATAAGAAATGTACGTCACTTTTGCCCACTCAAACTTTAAAAGTGTTATGTATTTATGAGACAGGGATATGCAGATAGTATCCCAACCTCAGCATGTTTAATCACCCACATCCGCTCATGTGACTGAGTCATGGTTCCCTTTACTGCTAAGTAATATTATTGTTGTATTATAATTGATCTGAACTTATCTTGGTATTTCTATGGAACACTTAGTGCCCTGAAGAGCTCTATTTAGATTTAGATTCTGATTTGGAGAAATATAGATATAATAGATATACAATTGCTTGTAAATGTCCTTCAAGGCCTGGAGCTTTGTCAGGAGTTTTATAAGTTTGTTGTAGCCGCAGAAACTTTTAAAGAGAATCCTTTGCAAAAAGTACTGTGCAAAAGTTTTGAGACTTTCTTGTATTTTTTAAATATAGTTTTTGTTTAGGATCAGTTCTCCAGGCTTCTGGAGGACGTTTTTTTGCTCTCATATTTGGTGTATAAGTGTTGGCTCCCATTATCAGTCCAGTCAAATTTAAATTCAAATTTAATTTGTTACTTACACAGTCATACACAGTACGATATGCAGTGAAATGCTTATATGACATTTCACTCGTATGCCCGCGAGCTTAAAAAAGATTATCAATGAGAAATAAATTATGGAATCAAATAAGAAATAAAATATAGAAAAAAAATTCAGCTATAGAAAATATAGCTGTATATACAAATATAGGAAAAAAAGAATAGAAATGGAAATGAAATAGAATTTAATTAGAAATGTCCGGGAAGTGTGCAAATATGCATGAATGTGTATGCAACAGTGTATATGTAACAGGTACAGCATATAGT
Organism: Heterobranchus longifilis; assembly: GCA_028570985.1. Taxonomy (NCBI): domain Eukaryota; kingdom Metazoa; phylum Chordata; class Actinopteri; order Siluriformes; family Clariidae; genus Heterobranchus; species Heterobranchus longifilis. Next base: position 22,375,875 of record JAOVVB010000026.1, read on the forward strand.
GCCCTATGAATCATTGAAGCATTTTCCAAAGAAATGTATTACGTTAAAAAGATGTAATCTACATCTTTTTTTTAATTTAATATGAAGAAATGAGGGATGGCTTAACACTTTTACACAGTATTGTATTTATGAGAAGAACCCAATTGCCGGAATATTTGGCCTTATTATTCACATAAGTAAAATGTTGTTGTTTATTACAGTCATAGAGCTTTCTTGACCTATTTACTGACAGAACAGATTATCTCCAAGTTATTTATACATTATAATAGGCTAGCTGTTCTTAAGTTTATTTTGAACTCATAATAATTGAACTCATTAATTTAAATGGGCAGACAAACAGGGTAATAGCTATAAGGGCTCAATAATGAATCTCTTAGGTTTGATAATGTGTTACTTTTTTTTTTTTTTTTACCATTCTGTGTAAATAACAATAATAATGATAATAATAATGCTTCATAGACCCTTATTTGAGAACCACTGGTCTAGAGTCTGAGCATATAATTTGGGAATGACTGTGTGAAATCACACCTTCAGCACTTTAGAATGCAAAGAATTCCTTTCTCTCCCATTTCACACGAGTCTATCCCTATAGTTTTTCAGAGAACTTTAGTTCTTCTCTACAGGACCTTACACTCTTTTTTTCCCTCACCACCATGGTAACATGATCTTTCTTTTTGTCTTTAAAATGGTCTGTCTACTGTATGAGCCCTTTAAACGTGGTTCTTTTCCCCCCATTCTCCTATCTACTGTTTCTGCCTCACAAATTAGACCCAAAGAAACATATCAAACATAGAAATTCATTCTGATTTCAATTTTTAATTAAAATACAGATTTACCCACAGATTAAAAACAGAAGGCAAAAAAGCAAAATGGAGCTACAATCAGGCACCAAAGATTACATATTTTTATTTTGTCATATATTAACAATTGCAGTAACGCAACATTAACATTCATTATTAAGCTATTTTCGTGTACATTTTCTGCATTTCATCATTAGCATGATGTCCTTTTGCAACATATGAGTAAAAACAGGCTCATCAAAGATATTTACTGACACTCTTCCTGCACATCAAAAGCTGCTTGAGTGTCCCCCCTTACACATACACAGACACACACACACATAACCCTTGTTTAAAAATGCCCACAAAGATAGTGACACAAAAGGCAGGAGCAAGAGAAAAAGGCAGTAGAAGGTTTACTGTGTGTGTTCACACCTGTATATGTGTATGAGTCTGTGCATTTCTTTGTAAAATCAGTGTGATCAAAAAATCTGATCCTCACAGCAACAAAAATAACTTGTAGACAAAGAGTAAGGAGTAAGGGTGACACAGCTATAGCACATCCACACAACAAAAACATGTGTGGCACAGAGTTAAGACAAGTCACTAAGGTGTAGTGAGTGTAACTTTATGAAATATTCTGGCACTTGTCATTTGTCATGTACTGTATATGAGACAGCTTTTCATTTCTACAGCAATAGTGCATCAGAAAAAAATTGATGAACACAGGAGACGGGACAATGCCACATAAAAACATTCACTACATGGTGAATGTCATAGTCTCCTGTAGTAGCCATTGATGGAGGTCTCAAAGTGCTTTAGACAATGAATTCCAAACTCAGGCCCTGAAGACACATCCCTCTGCAATGTTTCCCTACTGCCTACAAAACCTGATTGAGAGAGAGGCAAGCAGGGAAAATTTTTACTTTTGTTGGGCAGTAAGCCTCCTGGACCAGAGCAGAGAACCATTAGTTAGTAACTTAGACCTTTAAAGGTCATGCTCATTTGAAGGTGGGGAAAAAAAAAATCACGTCACATGTAATAAAGCGGTTTAATTTTCTTGCATAATAATACCTGTTATTACAAATAAGTTAACATTGGTCAGCTTTATTAATGTGTCAGCCACCGTACTGAAACTGTTCATACCACAAACGTGAGTTTTAGAACAGATTACTGTACAGGCTGGAAAAACACATAGCAGCAATAAAGCTATATCAGGCAAATGATGTAATACAGTTTCTAGCATTATAAGCATAATAAATAATATCTAAAGAAATAGAGAAAGTATATACATGAAGAAAATTGGGAGATCTTTGTAGAGAATTTTGACCTGGGAAAAACTGGCCTCCATTACCTGGTGAATCCACTGTACCAATGACATGGTATATATCTGAAGGCTGACTGCGTAACAAATCCATTTTAATCTTTAATTTAGATATTTCACAATAAAGTTGTACCGAATCCAGGCTGGGGAACTAAAAAGATTTGTGAGGCCAAGAATATTTTAATTGGGGATAAAGATGATTAAGACAGTCAGAGGACAAAATACATACACTCAGGCACACACTCACTCTCACATCCATACATCCATACACACAAGTTTGTGGTTAAATATTTTCTTAGTTTTACTTCATTACCATTGGAGATAGGAATTATCCTTATACCGGGGTAAGGGTTCATGCAAGACAACACAAGGAAAAATAGAAACAAAGATAAAATGGAAACGAACATGTCTTTGCTTCCCCCTCACCCTGAAATAAGATAGCTAAGTGAAAGATGAGTGTAAGCTTGTTTGGCATAATGCACACGTTAGAAGTATGAACTGTACAGCATTTGCCTGTGATGGTTTCTATGGATTGTAAACAAATCCAGCTTCAGACATCAACAATTGTCCCCCTAAATATTTATTCCCCTAAATCCTTTATATACTCTCCATATCCTCCCTGTCCTCTTCTCTAGGGTATGGGCTCTAGCGAATATACACGTCTCTGTTCCACTCCTCCTGGTTTTGGTTGCGGCCTACTGTAGTCTCACCAGCCTCTACATCTTGACAGTAGCGCTCTCTCAGGTGTCCCCGCCCACGGTGATGCTGATTGGTCATTGGTGGTGCTAGGTTGAGGTTCTCCTGATCTGGTTCTGCCCCCTCATCCTCCCAGGATGCCTGTCGTGGAGTGTGTTGGACAGGGTTTAAGCGGCTGCGGCAGGATTCTGGCTCCTCATATGGATCTGTTTCCATGTCATCTGTGTAGGCTGAGTCGCGGCTGCCCTGTGTCTCCGAATCAAATGTGTCCTGTCGTGATAAGCCACGCCCCCCGGCTTGTAACTGACTGCGCGATGTGCGCAGAGGCTGCTTGCCCCCCAGCTCGGTCTGATAGTCCTGGGGACAGGGACGTTCCACAACAGACCCCTCTCTCTTTGGCTCACTGTGCACGAGAAATGGCCCCTGTGCCAAGCAACGCCCCCAAATCACATAGTTCAGCCAATCAGCATGCAGAAAAACAAACAAAGGAGAGCAAGCAGTTAGCAGTTAGTACAAGAGTTAGAGTTTGAAATCAAATTTCAAATTTAAAGCTAAAACGTCATATTCCCACAATAGCATGCATGTTTTTAAACCCTTTGAAGCGATTTAGTCCAATGACCCTAAAGAGCCATTTACAGACCACAGAATAGAAATAATATTGTCCTCAGGTCCCCAGTTAAATGTAACATACCATCCTAAGCAACAATCTTTAGATGGCCTTAGTTTACAGGTTGATTGTGAGAAATTGAAAAGGCCAATTCGTGTGTATTTTTAAGCAGGAATGAACAAAGTACTCAAAGTGCAGTAAAGGGGCTCTTTGCATGATTAGCTATTCCTTATTGTAAACAAATGATTGCACCTACAACCTGACTCCTTTAGTTACTTTGTACCATGTATTACAATGTCCTTATCATGAAAGACTGGATGGCAGAGGATTTTGTACTGTGTGATTCATGAAGATAATTACTCTTTAACACTGGCTTCATCAGGTTCAAATAGCTAGTAGAGGCTGAATGACATTGCCTTCAAAAGGTAAGATTTAGCCTTTATTTTGTGCATTGTGAAATTATTTACTGTAAAGAGAGGAAAGGTGGGCAAAATAGTCTCTCTCTACAGCTGTACTCTAGCATATAGCTTTGGTTAAATATCGAATGGCTGAATTTTTGTTTAACTGCTAGTTAAAAGTAAGTAGTATGATTTGTTCATACACTTCACATGACTGGAATACCCAACATTTAATTACAAAAGCAAAAGAAAAGGTGATTTTCCTAACCTTATATTAGAAAACAAAATAGAAGTATTAATTTAAAGAATAATTAAAAAAATAATTGGACCTTTAACGCCATCATGTTTACAAATAATATGTTTGCCTACTCTCTATTATAGTTATATATTGGACTTTAAAGGGTGTAAACATTATTTTAAGATCAAATAGTGCACTATTTTATGAGTAGGGATCTACATACTACTACTGCGATTCAGACATAAAAAAAGATGCAAAAGAACAGACAACACGCCATGTAATTACTGTCCCCTAGTGGCAGTTATTTGTGAAACTTGACTGGGGTGAATGGGAAAATTAAAAGTTATAGTTTTTCTTTTTATATGATCTTTATATGCCAGGAGGAAGGCTCAGATTCTGCATATTTACATCACCTCTAGTCAAAGTGTACATTTGTGCCCTCCAGCTATATGTGTGTAATTTTCTAATATGAACCAAGATAGTGTTGGGATGGTGCTAGATGTATATCATTATATCTAACATCTTTTATCAGACGATTCACTTATATCTCGCTGCCATGACGACAGCTCTCCTGTCTCCTTGACAACTGTTAAGGTGGAGACTGGGCATAGGGCTTTGTTCAAACTGCAGTCAAAACACACACAGTAATTTAACTTCGGTAAGCTACATTAGCATTCACATGCAGATTAGACTGAAAGCGTGGCGTTAATAAGGTAAGCAGGTCAGCGCGCTTTGTAGGGCTGATGCTATGGCAGGTTGGAAAGGGGTTGGGATCTATGTGACTAAGGTGTCAAAACAACACTAAAGAGTGCTTGGAAGGGGCAGAGAGATGATAATTTATTGTTGTGTGTATATGTACATGTATTTTTGGTGCAGAATGGGCAATAAATTTATATTGATTGCAGGACTACATAGTAGTTAATTTATTTTTTTTGGTAGGGGCTACATGTTTGAGCAACATACAGTATAAGTGATATCCTGTGTATTTCAAAGAAAGCACAGGTAATTATAATTGCACCTAAATGTTCCTATTTGTTGAGCAGCTATTTGAACTTTGATCAGTGTGTACTTTTCTTCATGCCACTGTGGAAGAGAATGCTTCCCCGACTTCTCACAGCTGTGGTTTAAGCCTCTCAAAACTTGTTAAAGGGCATGTTCCTCCTCTTGGCCCTCCTTCACAGGGTTAGAGCCATCCAGGAGCTCCAGGTTACGGCGGAGTGAGGTGAGCACCTGTACCTGCAGGTTGGAGACGGGCTCAGGTGAAGCTGCAAGCGCTGCCGTGGCCATAGTGCGATTCAGCAGTGGGTTTGGGGGGTTGCTGCTTGGAGGATGTGTGGCCTTCCAGTACGCCTCCAAATAATCTGCCAGGTGTTCACATGCATCCTCCAGCTGGTTTTCATCTAATATTATGTCAAAAAGTTCCTGATTGGAGTATTTTTTTTTCGTGAGAGGTAGAAGAAAACAAAACATGTGAATCATGAAGCAAGAACCACAAACACGTACAGCAGAATTAATTAATAAGATTATATAAACAGACAGATAGATACAAAAAACTCACAGGGGGACACTGTGCTAGTTTGTCTGCTGCCACCATCTGAACATTGAGATGTTTGGCCTGAGATTTGCCTCTGGATTTTATCAGCCTTTGCAATACCTTAAAAAGAGGCGTACATAGAGATAAGGAGAGTAAGGTGAATAATGTATAAAATATACAACATAGTTTCTGTTTGTGTTTGAATGTAGCTGAGTGTGAGTACCTTTGGAGAAGCAATCTTAATGTAAACTATTATAGGTGCCAGTGATGTTTTGGCAAGTTGAGAGGGATGGTTAATGGTGTCGGCATCCAGAGCCACCAGCTGCAAGGTCCGAGCCAACTCAAAGATTCTCTCGATTTCACTTTGCACCTCAGCTAAGAGAGAAGAAGCATTGTAAGCATGTATACTCACACACCCTCAACCACCCCCCCACACAGGATAAAAAGTTCATCAAACTAAAGGTCAGAAAAAACGTTAGTGGGAAACAGTAGTAGTGCCATCACTATTAGACAAACCACTGTTTTTCACACAGAATAACATATCTACTTTGTACCACCCATACATTCAGAAATGCAAATGTAGTGCCAAGTTAGTATCATGCACATGGAGGTTGTAATGGTCTGTTAGAACAGAGGTTCCAGATACTGTTGTCAGGGACATAGCACCGTTCTTAGATCCAACACAACTAAGCCGGTATTGTTCAATTGTGTTTGTTACAGTTGGTTACTGTGTACATGTGTTTGTGTTGTCAATTTTACCATTTAAGAATAAATTTTATTTATTATTTAAGAATAGCTTAAGAACAGAAATCGACACTGACCAAAAGTGCCAAGCCACTGAATACTCAAGAGAAGAAAAGCTAAAATATTCCTACTCTAAGGATCCAAAGGACCACAAACACATTCTTACTGTCAATTCTTTTCTATTTAATGGGCCCATATTGTAGAAGTCTGAACGGCATGCCTTCAGTGAAATTATCATTCCCATCTCCCTTCTCTACAGTCAATACATAAAAGCTAAACTGGAAGACTGCTCTGTTTTAATTACTTAATGATGTTCACTACTATAAACATATTTATATTTAATAGCTTTTTACAATAAAGTAAATGGATATTATGATCTTTGTGAATACATGTAAGGTTTAAGTTATTTTATGTTCCTTTTTCAGCACGTCAGTATAGCATATATCAATATAGTGTCATGTTTTGCCAAACAGTTTATGTGCACCCATAGCAGTCCCAGCCCTTTTCATATACTTTTTGTTGCAATACATCCTTACACTAAAATTGATTAACAAAATGTTCTCATAATTCTGGAAACAATAAAAAGAAAAAAAAAGTTCTTTCGTCAAGGGGTCATCACAGCGGACCATCCAATCCGCACCCAACTTCGCCACAGGTTTTACACCAGGCTTGGGACCAGCACTGCATGCAGTGGCTGGGTAGTATGGAGGGAATGGGGGGTGTGGCAATCACCACCAGTAGGGCTCAAACCCAAAAACAATCTAGAGCCTTAGCCACCTGAGCCACCGCTGCCCCAAAGAGAAGGGGCTCTTGTCAGAAGTAGGATTCAATCCCACACCCCCAGAAGCAACTGCAACCTAAGTGCCTTAGACCGCTTGACCATCAAGCAACAAACAAGCAAACCCCAAATGTATTTTAAGGTTTTGTAGCACAACATACTATAATTGTAAATCCTGTATGTTGTGCATTATATGGGTGGCACTTTGGCTTAATGGTTAGCATTGTCACCTTGCACCTCTAGGGTTGGGATGGAATGGAGTTTGTATGTTTTACCCATGCTTACAGGGTTACCTTCTGGTACTCAAGATCAAGAAAATTCTTGAAAATTATTATGTAAAACCTCACAAACATTATAAGAGGACATCTGGGAACAAATTGAAATATAAAATAGTGTACAATATGGACCCTTTAATATAATTTTTTTCAGGTTAAACATGCAACAGACTTCAAAGCCTCTAACTAAATTAAAACATAAGTGATGTGGATGGGCGAAGGATGAGGTCAGAAGAGAGATGAAAGAGATGAGAAGATACGTACCCAGTACGTCTGAGGTGAAGAGAGAAGGAAGGAGGAAGGGGGAGAAGTGGGTGTGACGGAAAAAGAGAAGCGCATGGAGGGAGTTGGAAAGACAGAATGAAAAAGAAAGAAGAAGCCAATCAGGGAAAACAGCTCACAGAGAAATGTTTCAGAGAATGTTCAGGACACATTGATAGAATGTTCACGAAGCAACCACAAGACAGTCTGGAAATCATGAAAAGGGTTTAAGAATTGTGTGTGATTATTGTACCCAAACTGGATCTAGTGCTGGAACGCTCAATGATGGTGTGTTTGCTGGGATTGTTCAGGACAGAACGCTTGGCAAGAGAGATATCTGCTGTAACCCGTGTGATGGATATTCTGCAATACACAGCAGCCAATGGAATAATTTTATATTCACAAATCATTCATATAATATTATTATATATTATTTCGGAGGCATATCATGACTCTCATAATATTTATAGCATTCAAAGATTTGCCATTTACCTGCCCTCAAATTTGTGTTTCAGGAAGTCAAACAGAGCTTTCTGCATCATATCAGTTACCTGAAAGTTATTACACAATAAAAAATAAATAAAATAGTAGACAGGAGGAAATCATTTAACCGTTTATCCTTTATACTTTATTCACATTAATGTCATTTATCACTTCACTAACCATTGCTGCAAGTATTCCTGCTTCGTTGCCTGATTATTTGTATAAAGTAATTTCTGCTAATTGTTTATTTTAAGACAAGCTTATGACAATGACAAAAACCATCCATTTATAATAAAGCTGTATGAGCTACAGCACTTTTGTGGGCTGAATGCTGTGTGTCCATACCTCATAGCCTTTCAGTGATGGCCCAACTAGGATGATGGGTCTCATAGAAGGCACCACATCATAGGGAGGAACATGTTCCATCTGAGAGAGTATGTGCCCACGCGTGCGTGCACACACACACACACACACACACACACACACACACACACACACACACACACAGAACACTTATGATTTATTATGCTCTATGTGGTGAAAAGGGGCACCAGGGTATTGTTTTTTCAACATTTTCTGTAACCAACAAGTTCTGTAACCAAATAGTGCATTAGAGGCAATTTCTGAAACAACTCAGTAGTTACTTGTTCATTGAATGTGGTACATCACATAGAAAAAAAGCCTATTATGTTTTAATTTCTAAGTAGGGAGTTTCTAGCAATTACCGGGTGTCTATAAACAACTTCCTGTACTTCCTGTCAATTGGCACCTAGTTCATTCTTATGAGGTAATGTGGCCGGAACATTCTTCCTAGGGACAGCATTGTTCTTGCCATTAAAATACACCCAAAGTGATTATAATGAACCACTCCCACTTAGAGAGATTAAAATCTGGTTTTAAATTTGTTTATGTTTTCCAAGATTAATATTCTGGAAAAGAAAATGACCTTCTGTGGAAGTGTATTGTAAAACTTTCATGTGATTTTTGTTCTAGATTATTTCCTTTTCCCATATAAACAAGAAATCAAATGAAATGTTGTTTACTTTACCAGTTGACAAGGGTTGTTATAATAGTGCTCAGATATGCTTAATTCTAAGGGCAGTTTTAGGCATATAAAAGGTAAATATTTTGATGCATACTTATGCACATGACGCTATTTTATATTGTCAAACTTGTGACCAAGCAGCATGCCACAACTGGGGTAAAATTACAGTATAAAGTATTTAGCACATAAAAGGCATTATAACATACCATATATGCACTATTTACAGAATATGTTAGCATATAAGTTATTATTTTGACTCAAATTTATCACACCTTGCAACCAATGTTACAACAACTTACAACTTTGGCATAGGAATCCTGTCAACTAAATTGTTGACAAGGGTATGTACAGTTGTGTTCAAAATAATAGTAGTGTGTTGAAAAAAGTGAGTAAAGCTCCATATCCATATAATAACTTTTAATTTAAATCACACAAATGCATTGGACACCCTGCACGTTCTATTCTGAATCACAACATGAAGAA
>JAOVVB010000026.1:22427024-22448031 GCA_028570985.1 Heterobranchus longifilis
TTTGCTTGTGAGCTTGTTTAAAAAAGAAAAAGAAAGAAAGAAAGAACTGAACTGATTCAAAACCAACTCAAAGTTGGTTTACCCATGGAAACCATTTTTCATCTACACAATCAAAGTCACACTGGCAATACTGTATTTTAGGCCACCTGAGGATTCTGCTTCTCACATGATTCAGATTACTTCCGCTCATGGAGTACTGGAAAGATTAGAAATTAAATGAAAGAAAGGCTTTGCTGCTAACATTCACCATCATGTGTGTTAATGATGCATTTGTTCATGTTCTTCAGTTGTAATCTCAAGGTCACCCTACTTTGAAAATGATTGTGTTCATGCACAACACTGAGTATTACTGTCATATAACCTGACTTTTGGACTTACACAGAAAGTAATTCCAGTATTTTGTCCTTCTGTCACTTATCACTCCTATCGCTTGTTTATTGTGCATATGTGGGTTTGTATTCCAGGGAATCTATAGTCATTGACAAACTTTTAGCAAATTACAGTTCCCACTGGACAAAGCAGGAGAGCAACATTCAGATGTACAGGTAAGAAACACGCAAGACATAACATACAGTATGACAACATAACAGAAGCTTGGTCATCCATTGTTCAGAAGGAAAATCCTATGTTATCTTATGTTCTAAATATGTTTATACCACAGTGATTGAGGTCCGGTTTGATAGTTAAATTCCGGTTTGGTCGATAATGTTTTATCCTAGCATGAATATTATTTTTTTTATACTTATTACAAATGAAAAAATACAGAAGAAAGTAAACATGAAGGTGGTTTTTTTTTTCAGGTCACTTCTAGGCAGCAGTTGCAATGCCATTTCCAATGCAACAGTTACACAAGACAACTCACCTGTTGGCACAAAATTTACTTATGATGGAGATAATAAAAGGACAAGGGAGGTGACATCAACTCTGTTCAACCTATTTCCTAAGGTACTGTATCGCACATGCACATAAAATAAAATATACAGTATTGTGCAAGTCTTGAGCCAGCTCTAATTTCTTCATATTAAATAAAATTAAATTAAAGTATTAAGTTAAAATTAAGTATTAAAATTTTAAATGTAAACAAATATTTTACTGGAATAAGCTGCATAATTTCTAAAGATACAATTTAAAAATTGGTTGTTTATGTAATAACCGCAGCACCAACCTCTCATTTCCTCCTCTCGTCTGTCCTAACCACTAAGCATCACCAGTACACTAATCGCCAGGCTGAAAAATTTGCTAACACTTAGAGGCAAATAAAACCATAGTACTGTATGATTGTTTATTAAATGTGTCGATACTAGATCTAATGTTTTTATGCTGTGTGTAGGAGAGCCCTTTTAAAAAAGCTCCATATGACTCGTGTGCTGTGGTGGGTAATGGAGGCATTTTAGCCAACAGCAGCTGTGGAAAACAAATCGACTCTGCTACATATGTCATCAGGTCAGATGCTGTTTATTTCATTCAGTCAATAAAGGGGCAAATGTTTAAATGGTTAAGAATTTTCCATTTTGTAAAAAAAAAAAAAAAAACAAGCAAAACGCATTCAAACACTTTAGAATAAACTTTAGAATAAGCCGGGTGGATGGAGTATAATGGTGTAGAGCAGCATTGTAGCAGCATGTGATATAGAGTCAGCAGTTAATAAGAGATGAAAATCTACAGCAGAATGTAGAATACAGTTTGCCAGGATACATTGCCCCAGAGCATGCACAATTTTCATAAAGATTAAATTGAGTCATTTATCCAAAAAAATTGATAACTCAGAAGACAACACCAAAACAGTTCAAGAAACTAAATCCTAAAGTATGTAGTTTGAAATAAGGAGACAAATCACTCCCGTTAGCTCATTGTACTTCTTCTCCCTTATGTTTCTCAGGTGTAATCTTCCTCCACTACAAGGGCATGAGAAAGATACAGGAAAAAAAACAAACCTTGTCACAGCCAACCCCAGCATCTTCTATGAACAGTGAGTAAATGCAGCTGTATTTGTGAGCGAATAGTTTTAATTTTTTTTAATAGTGACAGTCAAGATAATAAGAATCATTTCTTATTTAATGCAATGAAATTGCTATACAACACTCAGTATTTAGTATGAAGTTCTTTATTCCACAAAACCTGCTGGATCCGGCTGGACATAGAGTCAAAAAGACGTCTGCAGTACTCTGGCGTCACTCGCTCAATCCATGCCTGCTTGATTGCTTCCTAAAGATCAAGTACCGAAGATGTTTCTTAACTGTTACCGTCTTCCAACAGTTTTCTGTTTGGTTTAGATCTGCAGATGACCCAGGCTATGGCTCTAGAAGCTGAATACCATTGTTACATAGTATATTTCATAGTTTGTCACATCACTAGGTTTTCAACTAATTAGCACAACTCTTTAGCCAGGCAGGTGAGAACTAATTAGCGAAATCACCTGTTTTGTGCACAGGGAGAACACAAAATCTGCATATGTTGTCTTAACATTTTTGGCCACCACTTTCACTCACCGTCTATACGGATTTATCCTGTACACAGGGTCCCCGGGGGCCGCGAGCCTATCCCAGAAGACCTAGGGCGCAATGCAGGGTACACCCTGGACAGACTTATCAATGAAATCAAATACATGAATTTACACAAATAGTTTTTCATTGTCTCCGAAACTAAACTAATGATAATCATGGCAAGGTTATGGTTGGATTGAGATGGTGCAGCTGCTATACTGTCCAGGGTTGGGGGAGTTCACATCCACCTCCAGTCAGTTTGTTCCCCCATCTTGGCAGGTTTCCTCCAGGTCTTAACGTCTCGTGCCCTGATTTGTGCCCTAAGCTTCCTTAGATACAGAATTTATACTACTGCATGGGATGATATTCGACTGTATCGACTTTTAAACAATTTTCAGAAAGATTGTTCCATAGCAACAATGTTTTGCCTCCACATGAAGATAATTTTATTGGTGGTAAGCAAAGTAAAAGATGTAGCTCTTTTAGTCAAGCAGGGCAAGGGTGAAGACAGGTTAAAAATACTATAAGTGTTGCACCCTGCACTGTTTTTTGTTGTCTTACCTGCTCATAATAGAAAACCCTCAAATAACCAGCTCATAAATGTGAACGTCATCACAATATCTGAAACTTCTTATTTCTCTCTCTGATTCTTTGCAGGTACCAAGCATTAAATGAGCGCCGGCGATCATTTGCGAAGGACATGCAGTTGTATGGGAACGCTCTGCTCTTGATGCCTGCATTCTCATTCCAGCGGAACACAGATGTTTCCCTGCGTGTCATTTACGCGCTGGAGGACTTTAGCGACAGTGGTCCACAGCCTGTCTTCTTTAACCCAGTCTACCTGAAAAGCTTGGATGAATTTTGGCATGGCAGAGGAATTCTCTCAAAACGCCTCAGCACCGGTATCATGATGGCCAGTTTGGCACTGGAGATCTGTAACAATGTCCATCTGTATGGCTTCTGGCCCTTTGGAACCCACCCATACAGCTACAAGCAGCTCAGCAACCACTATTACAATAATCGACCAGTTAACAGAAGAATGCATGCGATGCCATCTGAGTTTGAAGCCTTGCTGTATCTCCATAATAAGGGTGTAATCCATCTGCACCTAGGGGACTGCACAAACTAAACTATTTGTTCTGCACACTAATCAACTGTACCATACACTTATGTTATTAATTTGCTTATGTTAATTATTCTACTTAATATAAAAATAATAATCTAAAGTAGATTACTGAATTACTTAGCAAAAGCTGGAGCACGTACATAAAAAAAACCACTGTTGAGCAATATGAATATATTAATATTAATAATATCATAGTATTACTGTGGTACTTCAGATATTACTATTATAGGTATCATAGTATTTTAGAGAGTAGCAGAGTAGGTACTGTGCCAATTCAATAGGTACTGTGGTGTGTAACATGGTACTTAATTTGTACCACACTGGGTACCAATTATCTAATATGTATATTCAATTGTACATACTTTTCCATATTATATACATTATGGTATTGTACAGGCAGTACCATATTAGATTTCTGCTGAACTTTGGTAACACCTCTGGTGCTCAAAAATGTACTATGGTGTACATATTCAATTAATCAATTAATCGTTTTGCCAGGTTTTTTTTTTTTTGCATTCTAGGTTACTTCAAGGTGCTTGTATTTAAACCCTGTAAGATCATGATACTGAGCAGTGATTTGGTGCAAAACACCTTGGTGGTGTTGGAGCAATCATAACTGTGCAGAATATTCTTTAGTTAGTGCCTGTATTTCTTACATTGATGAAGGTCTATCATGCTCAACAGTGAATAAAAGAGCTAGTACTTTTCAGAAAGAGTTTGTACTTTTTGTAATAATAACTGAGAAAAACACTGTGAGCTAGTGTATGTGGCTGTACTTGATTACAAATGGCCTTTAATGCACCTCTTACAAAAGCTGTTTTGGTGTTCTACTGTTATAGTAAATGCACAGTTCCTCAATATTACTATAACTTGAGCCACAAATACAGTTGAGCTTGAACTGTATGTTTTGACAAATGAATGTGTGTTCCTTGACTGTTTTACTAAAATGTTTAAATTATGATCAAATTGTTAAAATAGTACTCTCTTTAGGTTTTTCCCCTTTATGTAGTCTTATAAAATAAATTGCAAAAATTCCAAAATACAAGAGGAATGTGGTGGGGTTTTTTTCCATTCAAATTAACAAGTTGTAAAATTAGATATTATTTCTACACCCTTCTTAGGATATCTAATCCTAAAGCAAACTTTTATTTAAACTTTTAACATAATGTCTCGGCTCCAATGAGCTGAAAAAAACATTTAACTGTTGTCCTAACATCTAAATTATTCTGCTGTTACATAAGTATTATAAATTTAAGACCAGTGTAATTTTTTCTAGCAAATCAAAACATTTATTTTTATTTCTGTTTCGATCTTTAAATCCTGTTTTAGAGAAAGATTTTCTGTGTAACTAAGTAAACTTACAGTATGTAAGTAAAGTAAGAAAATTGTCCATTTTTATAGGAATTAATTATTCATTAATTTCATTTATTATTAATTATACACAGTGGCCAGTTGGTTAGCCCGGTCACCTCACACCTCCAAGGATGGGAGTTTGGATGTTCTTCCCATGCTTGGTGGTTTTCCACAAGGTATTTGGGTTTTCTCCCACAGTCCAAAGGCATTCATCAGTTGATTATCAAGTAGTATCTTAATCTAAACAAGGACAACATGACCTAACTCTTGTTATTATCACCAGAAGAGCAACTTTTTCTGTAGGATTTCCCTTTTTTTTTTAATTCTCGGTTTCATTTAACTGCTGAAGTCTGTGGACAACAAAAGGCCTACAAAGAAAGTACAGGGTCCTATTTCTGAAAGGAATTAATCAGGACAGGGGTACAAAATCTTTTTTTTTATATATTTGATGCTCCATGGAACACCAATGAAAGGCCATCATCAACATCTGGAGAAAATGGTACCACAGTGACATTACAAAAAACAGGACAAATCCTCCAAAATTAATAAAAGGACGAAGCTTTAAAAGCGCAAGGAAACTTATCTAATTATATGAATGGAGCTGCAGCAACATCTATCAAGTATATGAGAGAACAATCTTATATTCATCAACTGTCTTGGATGTGGGGTTGAATACATACAGCCATGGCCAAAGGTTTTGAGAAAGACAAATATACATTTTCTGCGTCTTCAGTGTCTTTAGATCTTTTTGTCACATGTTGCTATGGTATACTGACGTATAATTACAAGCATTTCATAAGTGTCAAAGGCTTTTATAAACAGTTACATTACGTTTGTGCTAAGAATTAATATTTGCAGTGTTGACTCTTCATTTTCAAGACCTCTGCAATTCGCCCTGACGTGCTGTTAATCAACTTCTGGGCCACATCCTGACTGATGGCAGGGCGTTCTTGCATAATCAGTGCTTGGAGTTTTGTAGGGTTTTGTTTTTCCACCCATCTCTTAAGGATTGACCACAAGTTCTCAATAAGATTAAGATCTGGGGAGTTTCCTGGCCATGGACCTAAGATTTCGAAGTTTTGTTCCACAAAACATGAAAAAGGCATTGTTTGTGGAACTGTTCATGGATGGTTGGGAGAAGCTGCTCTCGGGGGATATTTTGTAAGTGTGTGTGCCCTGCGATGGATTGGCACCCCGTCCAGGGTGTACCCTGCCTCATGCCTTAAGTCTCCTGGGATAGGCTCCAGACACCCATGACCCTGCATACAGGATGAAGCGGTATAGATGATGAGTGAGGTAAGAGTACAGCAGAATTTTCCTTTAATTACTTATTTACTTTTCACTACCTCCTCTTCAAGTAAAATAGTCTCATCTTTTAGTTTTGGTTAATTTCATTTTGATCAGATTATGACAGTCCAGCGCAGCTCTATTATAGGGCTTGAAACAGTACTGTTTGAACCAGTCTGATCAGGACAACTTTAATCAACCATTTTGATTTTCCACAGTTAATTTTAAAATTATAAAAACTATTCTAATATGTAATCTACTTTGTGGCTCTTAGTGTCAAAAACAGTGCTTTCCTAGCACTCCTCGCTCAATGAGTAAGAATAAATAACTTTTATGTCCTATTCTGAGCTAAGAATATTTTCAGTCTTAAATTAACTTTAAGCATGATTCTGTAGATTTAGTACTGTAAATATAGGCTCTGGAGCAAGTATTACAGTACTGTTTAAAAAAAAAACAAGATTGTTTGTTATTTCCTTAAAATCACCTTGCTATCTTGTTGACATATATCTCCTGTATTGACATTCTCAGTAACCTAAAGAATCAGTTGCTGGTTCCTTTCATCTTATTATTTACTAATGCTTTTCTCATGGATCAAAATGCAGACAACACCTACGTGCTGTCCTACTGAGAGCTGTGTCATAATGCTGAAGCTTCATCTATTATTGTTTCCATAATAAACCCATCTGTTAACTCAACCTGTGTTTGCCCAGGTTGTTCCTGTGGCTTCCAGTCTAAATGGTCTCAAAACTTTATATTGACTCCATGCGGAGGTGTGCAACTTTTGCCAGTGCTGTGCCATCTGTCAAAGAACAGTGTCAATTCCACTGCCTATCATCAGCATACCTTTTAAAAGAATAGGCATGGACCTGGTCGGCCCGTTGTTGTGCATTCTTATGATTGTCGATTATGCCACGAGGTACACCGAGGAGGTCCCCCTGCGAAAAGCTACTTCAAAGAACATTGCAAGGGAGCTGGTGCAGCTCTTCAGTAGAGTGGGCCTCCCAAAGGAGATTCTTACTGACCAAAATATGCCTTTTATGTCAGAGCTAATGTGTGATGTGTGCTGGCTGTTGTACATTAAGCAAATCTGCACGTCAGCGTACCATACCTAAACAGACAACTTATGGAACGTTTTAATCAGACACTCAAGTGAATGATCCAGAAAGTGGTGGACGAACACGGCCGTAACTCAGACCAGATGATCCCACATGTCCTGTTTGCGCTCCGTGAAGGGCTGCATGCCTCCATCAGCTTTAAGCCCTCTCCAGCTGCCGGCTGCGCGGTATGCTGGGTGTCGCTAAAGAAGCCTGAGAGGTGCAGCTTCAAGTCAGTTATAGAATATGTCCAATAGTTACAGACTAACAAAGATCAACTTAACAAAGTACTTCAGATCGTATAGCAACATACGCAGAAGGCGCAAGTGGCGCCCCAGTGCTACATGCAAATTACCGACTGCAACAGCCAGGTAAGTGCAAGTGCACTGAGCTGTATCATATTAACTTATTTAAACAGTGAATTAACCCTTGTTCCTCAGCACTTGACTCTCTCTGCCAAAGAGCAAATCCGCAATCTTGTTCATTGGGAAGAGGATCTGACGCCCATGCTGAACCAGGAGCAGAGTGAACACAATGATCAGTTTGTGGATGTGTTCTCCACTGAACCCAAGCTCACTCACTTGGTGTGCCATTACATCAGAACACTGCATGGCACCATCACTCATGCCTGTATAGTGCCCTGGAGGCCCACTGTCATGCCATTTATGCTGAGGTGGACAGCATGTTGCGGCATGGCATCGAGGTCAAGCCTCAATTACAGTGCCGAGCATGATGGGTCGATCAGGCTATGAAATAACTTTCGGTAGCTATTTCCACTTGCAACGCATGTAGATGATCCCATGGATTGATTGGGAAAGGTCTTATTCAACTTCACACTTGAGCTGACAAAGGGCTATTAGCAGGTGGCTCTCACGCAAAAGGCCAAAGCCAAGACCACCTTCTTTATGAACCACGACCATTGGAAATATCGGGTTTTGCTCTTTGGTTTTCACGGCATCCCAGATACATTTCAGTGGCTAATGGAAATCGTCCATAAGACCCAAGGCCCCTATGCCGCTGCCTAACTCGATGATGTGGTTATCCACTCTAGTAGCTGGAAGGATCTTCTGCACCACCTTTGACAGGTACTGAGTGAACAGTGGATGGTGGGTCTCACAGCTAACCCCCAGAAGTGCCATCTAAGGCTGACCAAGGCACAGTACCTTAGGTATCAGACCCGTGTACCTGCTCCAGACAACAAAGAAACAGGTACATGCTTTTTTTGAGATAACCAATTACTATCAGCAATTTGTGTCATTCTTCTCCACTTTGGCAGCACCCCTTTCCGATTTTCTAAAAAGGAATGCCAGGAAAAGTGTGCTGGTCAGCAAGAGAATAGCACGCTTTGATCAGTTTAAAAGCCTACTTCACCAGCTCCCCCGCCCTCTGGAATATCGGAATATAAAACCCTTTATCACCCAGACTGACGCTTTAGACACCGGACTTGGGGCAGTCTTTTCTCAGAAGTTTGAGGGTTAGGAACCCCCTTCACCTTCAGCTGAAAAAAAATTATGCATCAATCTGTGGGCGCATCTTAAATAGACCAGAAGATAGAATTTAATACAACTTTTGCAGTATTTAGATATCTGTCTGAAGTTTAACCTGCACCATAAGTAAAGCAATGTTATGAAGAGTTATGTGCTTGATTTAATAATCTATTTAAAATTTTTAAGCTACTAATAAGCTACTTACTCGATGTAAACATACACCTGCACCAATAAATATTAATTAGAAAAGTTAAATGAAATATTTTTTACTAGGATTAGTTCATATGGTCACTGCTGAAATAACAGCACTGAAGTGGTACCAGTGATTTTTGAATGTGCTGGAGTCATTTTAAGACAAAACTTAAACTTTATCTGTACTACGTTTTTGTTTTCTCATTTGTAATTCACTTTCCAATCACTGAACTGGGAGAGTATTTGGCTGATCAGAAAATAAGTACAACTTGGTGTAAACAAGGTGCAAGATACAACCTTACGAAATTATATTTCTTTGTATTAATAGGTTAAGCAGAGAATTTACATTAAAGCTTATTTGCTGATTTTTAGCTTTAACCTATTAACTGTTTCTAAAAACTCTTTTTTTCCCGTAAACGATGTGCACTTATGATTGTCTAGACATAACCCTGGAGATTCGAGGCTACAATGCTAACCGCTACGCCACCGTGCCGCCACATTAGCAAAATGATGCTGCTTAAATAATTTGTAAAATATGTCTAAAAATACTGTAGAATTATATTACAGGTTTAGTTTCTTGTTTATTTATTATTTCTTATAATGAGAAATATTAGATAAAATTTAGTCGGAAACGAGAGTTGTCAAAGCCGGGTGAACAGTCAACGTAGCGAACAAACCCAATTTGTGAGGAAATAGACGTAACCCGGGGAAGCAAAAAAGGTCGACAACGTGAAAAAGCGAGACCGTATTCTTGGCAGAAAACAGACACGAAAAAACACAGAGCTTGGAGCACGCAATAATTCGGCAAAACGTGCTTGCTTGTGCAAGACGTATATAGAGCGAGGTGATGAAGCAAAATATGTAGCAGGTGTGCTCGAGCCGATAAATGAGGCGGCAAAACAGAAGCTGCGGAGCGGAATGTGGAGCGGAGTAGCCGGTGATCAAGGCGAGGCGTGTGCGTGACCTGGCGTACCGTGACAAGTTTCACCTATAAAGCTGTTTGTTTGTTTGTTGGTTTGTTTAAAGCTATAATTCAGGAATTCTTATCTACCAGCCAGTTAAACTTGGACTACCCGTCTGACCTGCTCATACTGTGTTCTTTTTAAGCAAGAATGTTATAAATATAATTCAATGTTATAAATATAACATTCACAATGTTTAAAAAAAAAAATTAAAAAACTGTGAAATTTCAGTTTGACAATCATAAAATTTGTTATGTACATGTACTAGAATATAATGTTTGGGTTTGCATGTTTCAGTTCATCGAGCAGCCCGTGACCAGCATCTTAATGAGCGGACTGACTGTTAACAATTAGTTCTTAGTGACTCATTCAAAATGTAAGTAAAACATTATGAAACATTACTAAACATTACAACAACAAAAAATTTCCCATGGTAGGTATTCATGAACGCAGTTGTAGGCTTTGTTAAACAACAGTTAAACAAATAACTTTCATTACTTGTATTTTAATAATTTAATAATTAGTAGGCCAATAATAGTAGTAATGGTTAGACCTGAGAGCCAACAATTAAGCAGTGCATCATTGTCTAAATGTCATATTTGCTTGTTGTGTGAGCTGTTCTAGTAAAGTTTGAGTAAGTCATCTCACATTTTCAGTGTTTATTAAGAAAAATAGCTCTACGCATGCATTTTCAAGAAATCCAAAAACCGGTTTCCAAAAATGTAAATAGTTGTACTTTACATCTTGGCACATTAAGAAAAGAATGAGTTTTTTTTTCCCTTTTAGATACAATACACGTATTTCTTTCTCATTTACAAAGAATAGATAAAAAGAGGCATAAGTGGGGCAACAAGACAAACAATGAGAGATATTTAAGAGATAATTTACATTTTAAACTTCTTAACCTTATTCAGTAAAAGGAAATACAGGCACATAAATATAAACTCTTCAGTAATCAGAGTATACAGCGCCATCAGTTGTTGTGACCCTGCTGAGAAGATGTGCTGGCCAAGCACTGTGCCAGAAGCCTTCACTCAAAGCATGTTTACAGTGTTCGTCCTGATTCAGGGTCAAAGTATAAATATAGACAAAAGTCCCCATATGTAGGACACAAGGTGGCAACTAGTGTATTTCCTTTCCTTAGAGTTGTACAAAGTACTTTAAATATGGTTTAGTTGTCCTAATAATTAGACCCTTCCTTCCGTTTCTGCTCGAACATACACAGTTTAGCTTGTTCTTCTGCATTGTTTAAATATTTTTCACCCTCATTTCTTAACATTTTTTTTTCTTCCAAAGTGCAAATTCAGATTATCTTTCTACCAATCATGTTTCACTACAAGATTTAAATATCTATTGATGGCCCTAACATCAATAATGAAGTATGGCTAAATAGACATTGCACACTTTATAAAATATGTTTCATCTTTAGGTTCATACAAAAATGAACTTAATTTTGGTTTTTTTAAAAATCAATGCCATTATATAAACTCTATAACATACTTTTTGTTTGTTTGTTTGTTTTCACCAAAAAGGAACAATAAATACAGAAAAAGTCCACATACGAAAAAAAAAAAAGTTAAATATTTGAATACCACCATCAAGCCAAATCTTGTATATATCAATAATAAGCAATCTTCATTACAGAAATGTATTGCTGAAATATAAAGGGTTTGTTCTCTTCATCACTCACATGTAATACAGAATTTATATATGGCCTTTTCTGCTCTGTTAGCATGATGGCATAGCAGCAGGACGAATCCATGCTAACGAACAGTATTAGGTCTCCCAAAGCATTCAGGTTTTGCCATCAGAGTTGTGCAGAAAAGAGCAAAGAAGTCTTGGAATGTGGCCATACAAGGCAAAATGGAAGACTTTACACGATACACAGGCTTCTCAAGAATGAACACATGCGTAGGCATTCAAAATTTACCAGTGACTCACAGTGACTGGAAATCAGGCGCACCTGTAGTCCTTAGAGAGTAAATAAATATATCTGAACATGGTTCTAATCACTACAGGTGTATAAAGACAAATGTAACATACAACACTACTTTTTTTTTTACTGGATCTCTGCTGCTGATTGACTGAAATACCTTCTGTTAAGCAGAAGGGGGCAGTATAACAAAACAGCCTGTACACAGTTGTGTCCTTTTATCTTTTTTTTTTTCATATGAAGGCTCTGAGAAAGAAACAAGGAATGGTACTGTACTTTAGGATATCGGCATTGACCCTTTAACTGCCTTGTAAAGAGTTAAAAAGCAAGCAAAAAAACCCTGTGCATGCATATACAGGGATTTGTATATAGGTATCATTGTTTTTAAACAACATCCAGTCTCCATTCTAGAAACCAAAAAATGAACACAATGTGACATCACATGATTAGAAATCATTGTGGAATGTGTCATTGCAATCTAGTAGAGATGTACAGATCTGATATCATTATCTGCTTCTGATGTTTGACATAACTTGATATTATATGGAGAAACATTTTGGCTTGGAATCCAAGGATGACTTTGGAGTTGCTCGCACCTATATCAACAAAGTTTTTTTTTTTTATCAAATTCATTTCTTTAAAAACACTATGGCCAAGCATAGATATAGAAATAGGTTCAAGTGTTTCAAACAACAGGAAGACCAGAAGATCAGTCAAAAGTATTCTTTCAGTCTTAAAGAATTCCCTGGATAATAAGGCACAAAAGATATTTAAAAAAATACTAGAAACATGCTAATACACAGTAAACAAATGTACAGTGTATACAGTATACCTAAAAATTATTATCTGTGCATGTGCGTGTGTGTATGAATGTAAACACCCAAAATTTTGTAAAGAGGAACTGTCTACAGATGTCTACAGCGTCAGATCCATACAGATGGTTTTCCCTCCCCAGATTTGCTACTACTGCTGCTCCCAGCACTGCCTTCTTTACCATGTTTCAACCGAGCTTTCCTGTCTTTTTGAGGAATGGTGGGGATGTTACTTTGTGGCTTATCATCATTGTTGTGGTTGTCTTGTATCTTATTATGGCTATTGCTGGCATTGTGCTGGAGAGCATAGGCCTGAATAGCTGCCTCCAGCTGGACAGCATCCTCGTTGACTGGTGGCGGTCGTGCATCACTTGCCGAAGGGAAGTTGTCCTCGTTGGATCCAAACTGCTGCTGCTCCTCTTGTGCGATGTTGGCACGGTTCTGCTTGCATGCCATCTTGGCATTGTTTAGGTCAGTGTAGGGCAATGCTTCCGGCTTTATTACGATGTTATATCCTGGTGGTGCAGATGGGGTGCTCCAGGAGAATGGATAACCCACATAGTCTGCCTCCCTGACTCTGTTCCCAACATCATCCACCATTTCTCCTTCACTGAGTGCTGGCCCACTTACTCTGTCTGACATACCCGCGGCCCCCAGCAGGCCTAGTTGATATTCTTCATCAGCTGTTGTAGCATGACGTTTTTGTAGTGCATCTTTGATGGTGCCTACGCCAAGGTGAATCATTTCCCACACGTTGAGTAACAGGCAAAGGCAGCTGACACCATACATAATACGCAAGAAGATGGTCTTTTCTGTGGGGCGTGAAACAAAGCAGTCCACACGGTGCGGGCAAGGTTCACCTGTACACACAAAGATGGGTGCCACATGAAAACCATATAGCAGATACTGGCCAGCCAGGAAGGCCGCTTCCAAGGCTGACCGTGTCAGTAGCTGCAGAACATACACTCGCATCAAGCCATCATCCCGTATGCGCCGCCGCCCATCATGACGCTCTTTGGGTTTGGGACGTGGTGGAACAAGCTCCCTTCGAGTGTTATCCATCTCAGGCATCTCATAGATCATTGGGTCATCCTCTCTCTCCTCCCCAGAATTCTCGTGCCCTGCCAGGTGCTGACGTGCCCCAAAGTAAAGCTTCCTTGGCCGTCGGTGTGTGTACCCTCCTTCTGCTCCACCCCCTGATGGATCTCCATCCCCAGTCCCTGGCATCTCCTTGGTGCGGGAGATTTTATTAGCTGCATAACCCATGTAGAGGAGCGATGGCATAGCAGAGAAGATGATCTGGAAGACCCAGAACCGGACATGTGAAAGTGGCGCAAAGGCATCATAGCAGACGTTTTCACAGCCAGGCTGGCCTGAGTTACACACAAATTTGCTCTGCTCGTCATAGTAAATGGACTCTCCACCAACTGCTGTCAGCACAATGCGGAATACAACTAATGTTGTAAGCCAGAGTTTCCCCACTGGTGTGGAATGGTTTTGAATCTCCTCCAACAGACGTGTAAGGAAGCTCCAGCTCATGGCGTCGGACGACAGTGTCCCAGATGGCAAAGTTCACAGACTCTACAAAATAGAAAATGGAAAGTGAATGATCAAAAGTGCCTTTAAAGTAAAACACAGCTTTTAAATCAATTGTTGTCATGCTTTAAGACTTGACCTGCAATTAGTTACATTCATGAGTTACAATATGGGTAACAGTGGAGATGATACAAACATCAAAAGTTTCTTGAAGTTAAAAATGTTTGAATGTTTGTGATATATATTTATTTTATAAATTCCTCTATTTTGTAAATTTACCCTATTCCAGAGCGATGTAGTGACCATGAGCGAAGTCAGCTGACAACCTGAATGTACTGAATGTCCAGTACATTATTACATCTATGATTTTTTTTTCCCTGATGGCACAGGCATGTTCCAGGATGGCAGGAAATAATCAATGCAACTCTGGATATAAATAAATGACATTGTACAAGTTTGTTGAAACTATGCTGTTGCACATTATATTCAAAGCTAAAGACGGTCTAAGAAAATAAAAAATATGAGCATGGCTAGGCAGTGTATTAAACAAGAGTGCAATAATTATAATAAGGACAATGATGTGAGTAATGCAATAAAGAGTTTATTTAATATACAGTACTGTAAGGATAAATCAGTGCAGGTCTGAGTAGTAGATGTTTTCTGTATTTCCGCATTAGTGATACCAAAAGACTAACTTTGAAAGGCAGCAGACATTCTCTCCATCTCTCTTTGTCTTACACACACAGATATACAGATGCACACAAACACACACACAAACACTGACTTCATACATCAGTGAGAAATACAGACTTTCCTGCTGCTCTGCGCTGTGTTTACAGAGTATCTGGTTTCTCTCCACTCATTTTTCCAAGCTAAATGTTTACATTTTGTCTCCTAATAAAGCATTTAAGGTATTGCTTGCTATGGCTATATAAGGACAAGTCTGAGAATTGTCAGGCCATTCCGGATATCTATTTGGTACGGAGAAAGAGAGAGAGAGAGACGGAGAAAAAGATGGGGGTGGGGTGTGTGTCGGGGGATGTGGAACTGTTACCCTTACGCACACTTAAAGACGTTAGCCTAACAGGCTGTAACTGTGGATCCTGGGACATTCCTAATGTCTTTTGCCTAGAAGAGAGCTTTGAATTTGACTATGGTGATGCTGCTCTTCTTAGCTCTCTCCTTTTAGCAGACCTTGCCATCCTTTCACCTCAGATCTGTGTCTAGGAGTATTAGTACTAGCACTGAGAGTGACAAAAGACCTAGCAAATGAGGAGTGATTCAAACACACACACAATCGCACCCACACACTCACATGCATTATAGACTTCACATTAGCATCTGGACTCTGACTGGAAAATTAAGTACTTGAGTCCACGCAAGTGATCCCCAAGATTGTATACACATATAAGACTGTAATGAAAACAGGCTTCTAACAATTCAGTTACTTTGAAGTTGTCTGTGTCAAAAAGATCTGAACAGTTAGACAGCAAAATGAGATATATCCATTTTCTTTCTTTCTTTTTTTTTTTAAGATATTGCAAATTGAAAGAAGATTGTTGCATGCTTTCTTAGAGTTAAAAAGTGCAAATGGCAAAATCTTGTTTAAAAATGGTTTGGGATAGATCAGTATGAATTTTGAATTCCGCAAAATGCTGGACAATTTTGTTACAATGGATAAATAGGTCTGCAATAAATATGCAGTGTCAATAATAATGTTGGTTGAGTTTTAACTGAACAAATATAGTAGATTTTTGTAATGGGTAATTACAGAAACATGGAACATGGAAAAAATATTTTTTCTCGCACACTAAACCTTTTTGATTACCAGGTTTGTTAAGGAACCTGTTAACGAATATAAAAAAACAACAACACCTAAAACAACAGATCTACAAAAAGTACTTTAGTTTTTCAATGCAACCTCTTTCCCCAACCAGTTTCAGTTTCACTTTGATTTTAATAACAGAGCCATATTATCGTACAAGGACACACCATATAAGGTATTCATCATTTTTGCAAGTTTATAACAGGGGTTTAAACCTTCTAGAAGAAGAATATATAATGTCTTTATACCCTTTATATTGCCATTTGTTGTGTTTTGCTGTACACACTACCAGTCAAAAGTTTGGACAGACCTAATTTCATGTTTTTTCTTCATTTTAATTTCCTTCTGCATTGTAAAACAATTCTAAAGGCATTTAATATATGCAATAATCTACTTTGAACAGTTGATATTAAGATGTGTCTGCTACTTATGCACAGTATATCGCCTCTAATCTGAGGTGCTGTTTGTTAATTGGTGATTTCCGATCACCTGGTAACTCTAAATGAACTTCTCCTCTGTAGCAGGGGTAAGTTTTGGTCTTTCTTTCCTGTGATGGTCTTCATGAGAGCCAGTTTCATCATGGTGCTTGATGGGTTTTGCAAATCCACTGTTCTTGCAAGAACTATTACAGAACAGCTGACCTTCATGTTTTAAAATAACAACTGACTATTGTTGTTGCTTAGTTACCTAATGCCATACATGTTATTTCACAGTTTTGAAATAATAAAAAATCAAGTATTGTTTTAAAACATAGAAAATAAATCCAACCTTGTATCCAGCCTTGGAGTGTCCAAACTTTTGACTGGTACTATAACTATATATCCATTTGTGTGTAAATGTCCATGCCAAAATCTTTTAATCAGTACTAAGAAGGGCACCACAATTTAATAGTTCATGAGTACCAGGGTAAAATAGTAATATGGTGTTATAATCATATTTTGCTCTGTAAAGAAAAAAACACTTGGGGACATACTGTAGAAACAATCCGTCATGTTGTGATGTTGTGTTGTGTTGTTATGTAATCCAATGTTTAAATAAAATGTTAAAATAAAATGCTCAATACTCGATCCGGCAATTTTTTTTGTTTACTATTGTGTGAATGAGAAAGAAAAAAAAACAGGTTACTTTTCACGTGTTGTGTTAAATATTCCTGGGTCTTCATATTTAATTAAATGAAATTATGTAGATTTAATTAAAGAAATGTGAACAAATGTTCTACCGTAACAGACTGCAAAGTGCCTAAAGATACATTTTAAAATTTGGTTGTTTATGTAACTACCCAGCATTTCCCCTCTCGTCTGTTTGAACCACTCAGCATTCAGCATCACCAGTATAGTAATCACCAGCCTGATCATCTGTCATCATCTGAACCTGTTTCTTACTGGTTTATGTCTTAAGTTAGATGTTTTTTTATGCTTAAATGATACATAGGTCACTGTGTGGCTTAACAAATAAAAAAAATCAAATAAAACTTAAAACATCTAAAACTGGTCAGGTACAGAGACTGGACTGAAAATGAAAGGCAAAAACTTGACAAAAGCGACAGTCGAAAAAAAAAACTTTAGGAATCCAGGAAAACTATTTTTCATGACTACACTAAAAGAAAGAAAGTCTGACCCTTTGGAGGCAAAATATGAAAAAATCAGGGGTGGCCCAGGACCTTGCACAATTCAAATAATTACTATTACCAACCAGAATTGAATCATTCTTTCTTGGGCTTTGTCCTTTTATCCTAGGAGCCACCACTTTGGTTTAAATGATCCAAAGTGGTGGCTCCTAGAAAGAAAAAAAGCTGTTAATTGGTGATTTATGAGGCTGGTAACTCTAAGTAAGTTACCAGCCTGAGACTTACCAGCTCAGGTTTTACATTGGATGCCCTTCCTGTCACAATCCTTACATTTTTCTGACTGGGCATGGAACCGGCACCAGTCTTTCCCAAGGACGCAACAGTGACAACCCAGTGGTGGCGGGGCTTGAACCCCCAATGCGCCAATCAACAACCTGGAGGCTCAAATGCCTGAGCCACCACTACCCTGTACCAGCACGAAGTTGAATGTTTAACAAATTATAGATTTTTTTATAGACCTGAGCTAAACTGTAGGGCAGACTGTAACTCTACATAAACTCTTCATAAAGTGTTATATAATTTTCTGCCGATACTATGAATTTCTAAATCCATTTAGTGACTATAATGTTGTAGTTGGCCCTGGCACGTGTCTGCAGCACACACACACATACAAATACACAGAGTTGTCTCTTCACTTGTGCCCTCCCCTTGGGCAGTGGAGAATGGCACAAAGAGCACATGCTCAGCAGAACAGTCATCAGGGATAACCTGCTCTCCTAAGCCGTACTTGTCTATCTACAGCATTTCTCTCTACTGAAATGGAGGTATGTTGTTTCTCGAGAGGTAAATAAACCACAAAATTTTTATTACTGTTAATTACTAGTGGTATATGCAAATTAACCTGCGGGTTTGTGTGACATGCCTACATCTGGCCAGCAGCACAGAAACCATCAATACTACTAATGTCACTACGGAGAAGCACGCATTTTCCTAATTTCTGAATTGACTGGGTTATCCTTTTCTGAAAGAACATCATAGGTTCAGTATAATAAACTGAATTCATTTGTGTCTTTCTGACAAATATCCTAACAAAGCACGTATAAAAAATAAAAAATTGAGTTTTTCTTGGGAAGTAAAAAAAAAAAAAAAAAAGGCTGATCGCCTGCATTTTAAATAATTATTCTAGATTACAGTTTTAAAGAATGTTAATTGTGATTAAAAGCCACGGTTTATTTGATTTCCTTTTAGCTTAGAGTACAATAAATGAGTGTTAAAAACCTTTCATGATCTACAGCGAAGAAAGAAAGAAAAAAATAAAGAAACCTTTTCACCCCAGCTGAACTGAAAGATTCTTGTTTTTTTTTTCTCCTCGTGTCTGAAAATGCATGAGAAAATGAACAGCTCTTGTTTTGTTAAGCAGAATAGACTAAAAATAGAATTCTTGACCATTTACGGAAATCATGCAGCACAAAGAATGAAATAAGAAAAAGAATGAGGCAACATGTGCTCTGTGTGTATGTGTATATATATTCACACACTCAACAACTTGATGTTGGATGGATTTGAATAATGGAATCCTCTACGCCATCAAACAGTAGTATATCAACCAGAACCCTGTAACAGATCGCAGGAACTAACACACAACTCTAATGAACGAACACACACACACACACATATACACGCGCATACACCACACACAACTATGTACTTACATACACTCGGGCGTCCCTGCTGCCTCTCCTCTTTGTGTCAGCCTCTCCACCCCTTTTCCTTTCATCTCCCTGCTCTTCTCTCTTTTTCTTTCCTTTTAATACTTTTACAAGAACCTTAGAGACCAGCAGCCATTACCCTTAAACCCAGGAAGCAACCGGACCCCCAACATTTCTACACACGATCTGACAACCATGTGGGACCGCAGTGTATGTGTGTGTGTGTGTGTGGCGTGTACAAAGAAGTGGGTGGGGGGTTGTATGCGGTTCCTCCTCTTCTCTCTGTGGAACACACAATGGACCCCTCTTACCCCTCATTCCCCCCGAAAAACAATTGGGTCAGAGATGAGAGGGAGGTTTGTGAGACGGGTTAATGTCCTTACAGGCAGGGTGATAGGTGAAACAGGGGGGGAAATATGAAATTGGTTAGAGGAGTGTGCATGGTACGGTGATGGGGGATGGGATGGATTAAAGGCAGACCCTTTAACGGCGATCGCTTCTACAGCCTGCGACACACAGAATAAAATATTTCCCTTCCTTAACCTTATCTACTTCTTCTGATTCCCTTTATTCTCTCAGAGTGCAGCGCTCCAAGGACCCTCACATCCTAATATCTGGTTTTCTATTCATCTTGCCATCTTTGGCGACAATTAAAAATGAAACTCCCGGCAATCTCTCTATAGTCTTTGTCTTTCCTTTTCTCTTTTAAAATCATTTCCTCTCACGGTTTCCAGAGATGCCCGATTACACACAGAGGATTTTTCAGCTGTGTTACACCCACGTGCTGTACAAGCTGTAAGCTAAAACTGACTATGACTCTGTAGGAAAAGTGTCACACTCAAGCCTTCCAAACTTTCAAACATAGTATGGTTTCATTATATGGATGACGTCTCGTTAAGGGGAAAATCGTACCATGTGCGTCCCCATGATAAATGTTCCCGGAGACGGAAGGAATATTTTTTCCTTTAACTTAAAAATACATATGTTGTTATAACAAGATCAGACTTTTCTATAAATCACACTCGCTAATCCAAGACCCTGCATGTCACCAGAAACCTTACTGCCAGACTGTTAAACATGCCTACAGATCTGCAAAAATGAGAAACACTATAGGAAAGAAATGACTTTTTTATTATCTCTGTAATTTCTCTGATACAGCAATGAAATCAGACAGGACTAGAAGAAAGATTTGCACCTCAGTAATCCTACTTTGTATTTTCTCCTGGGATGTATTAGAGATCTCACAGAGAGCTGTACAGTTTACTTTTGACAAGCTATCAAGTCTAAATTTCTTTGACTTGAATTTCTTTGAGGAAATGTAGAGTAGTGTATTTAAATGATTTTCATCCGCTTTCTTCAGGCAAATGAAACGGCAAAAATTTCTAGGTGATGTCATGTTCACCCTGCAAGGGTGCAATGGATCACAAGAGTCACTTGTAGCAAAGAAAATATACTGACACTTGACGTTCTTTGTAGCAATTTCTTCAAGACTCTTGTGTGATGTCACTTGAGCTCACAGGGACTGACCCATTATTTTTAAAAGGGGGAAATGGTTCGACAACTCAGCATTCAGCATCAGCAGTATACTAATCACCAGCCTGATCATCTGTCATCATCTGCAACTGTTTCTCCTTTTTTGTC